>JBBPMU010000003.1:0-464949 GCA_038090475.1 Wakefieldia striispora
TGTCGGACAGGACCTCTGGAGGCGATGTTGATGAAGGAGCAAGTGCGAAGAGGAGGACTGGATCTGGCCCTGAGCTTGATGGTCTATGCTTTTTCTTGAGTGACTGAGAAAGGACGTTGAGGAGCGAACGCGCACAACGGGCATGGTAAGTGACAGCGGCGAAAATCGGCGAAGACATGAACCGCCGAGGGAGAAGTTTTGACAACCTTGCAGCTAGCCTCGACTTTGCCCGACGGGTGGTTGTTCCAACATGGTCCGAGAAAATAATCTGTGCCCGTCGCTCGTCGTTTATATTTCCAGGCCCACTGGCATCGTGGCTACATATATCACCAGCACCGAATCTCATCATCTGGTTCACCAGTACTGGTCCCTCAGGCTTGCGCAACAAGTCCATTGATTCCTAGGTATACGGACGATGCTGTCTCAGACCTCAGACCTCAGGCCTGAACCGCCACCACCGGTTCTGGTCATGTTCCTCGGTCATGGAGAACTACATGGTCGGTTTGAAAGCAGCCCCACTTCGAGGTAATGACATTGCTTTAATCAGCCCCCGGGCGGGATCGAAGCTCCTTGGCGAAGGCAGTGATCGTGACCCATGATGAAGGTATCAAATGGCATTACCGCCGGCATCACGTACGATAGCATAGAGCGAATGACCTTCGATGTATTTGTCCAGCGAAGAGCGACCGTCAAGTGAGATCAAACCTGAAGTCACCACTGGTGCCCTTCGTTCCGGACAACGCGAGGATATTTGAAGAAATGGCCGATGAAGACGAGGCAATGCGGGTCGCGAACTTCATAGCCGACATTGCAACTACCTCGCCGCGCAAGACAACGCTTTCAGGGGATCTACAGCGGAGAAATTGAAGACGAAGAGGTTGATGCTCTTCTCGGCGTGCTCGACTCCCGTCCATTGTCCATTCATACTCTGGCCCACACTGCGGAGGAGAGTGAATGGACAACAAACAGACTCTGTGATGCGTGGCACGCAGACTTACGGGAAGGAGAACCTTAGGTTCACGATTAGTCTGTCTCTAAACTCATTCCCTGTCAAGACCTTCGGCGACGATGCTCTAAACCTCCTTTGGATCGTTGCATTTCTCTCTCAGGGGATCTGCGAGGACCATGCCATGTAGCTATATCCCGTATATCGTCCACCGTGGATTCGCCATGCAAAGTGTCAATCATTTAGGTTCACGTCGGACGATCCTCGCATCTATCCGTTCGCTAAAGGTGGTGTCCGAGGAGAAGGATTCACACACTACAGATCTCGTCGTCCCCAATCATGTCAACATTGAACACCTCATCACATTCGACATCGCACATACTCCAAATGATATCGTGATTCAGCACTTTACTTTGGCCTGCCAGCGGTTTCTCGATGGGCTTATATGCCACAAACCTCTTCCTACATCACTTACATCCACCATTTCCTCTTTACCTGGAGGATCACCTATGGAAAAAATTCGAAAGTGCTGTACCTTCAGAAGCTCGGGCAACTTTACGGTGCAGTCTCAAATTATTCACAAGCCAAAATCACTTCATGGTTGCAACAAGCCGTTCTTTGGATGTCGTCATCTGATGCGCCACATCGCATTGGATGGCCCGGGAACCGCGGCAAACACAGCATTCGTGCAATGGGAGATTTACCGCGGCAACGGACCCACAAAATCACTAGCCCACGAGTCTATGAATGTCGATTTCCTGCTTGCATTCCTAGTTCTGAGAGACAAGACAGCACTAGCCACTACTCAGGGGGCTTGTTTTTGTATATCCTCTATGTCCAGGTATTATGCACGAGAGCCCTGGGAGAAGTGAAGCTTTGCCTGCCGGTGGTCCGTGAAACAGACTCGGAGAGGTACTTTGCACAAACCGTCGATCTGTGTAGAGAATCCGGAATTCCGCTGGGCTTGTTAGACATACAGATGCAGCCCAAGGATAATAAATTTGCGGGGTGGCTGGCTGATTTCAGGTCAAGGGCGCTTTCTGTAACTACACTATGTTATACTGTCGGATACTGCGATCACGTTCTGTGCTTTTGGAATTGACTAGGATGAGATACAGCGTGATCTATGTGCTACACTCGACTTTCCTCCGACACAGGCTTGGAAACTATTCGTACCTTTCATGCTAACAGTTAGTACTAGGCCGAATATTCTGCTTCGGACTCGGTCTGCGGTGGACTCACTGGCAAAACTTCCCAAGGGCTCAGCACACACTCTCAAACTGACGACGCTGAGCTCTACTCATCCATTGAATTCTATCGTCAGAAAGGAAAAAAAAAAAACAAGCACAGATTTCTAGACATAAACGAATGGCGCTTCAATTCAAGTGTCAGCACAAGGCATTTGTTTGGACGAGAGGAATCATTGGCTAGGGCATATCTCGTCCTCAACTCAAACGGGCCAGCCGCTTCCTCAGTTGCAACCGCGCAGCATTTACCTCCTCCGAGTCGTGGGAGTGCGGGTCAAAGTAGTATGGTAGGGGCACGTCGCGCGTGGCGCGGTACAGATCCACATTACTAATGTGCTTGTTCTCGAGTCGATCTGAGATCGTCGAGCATGTTAATTCGGCCCACAAACGAATGCGAAAATAAACGTACAAAAGTTCCACACCACCCTTCTCAGCATCTCCACCATAGCACCTGTGAATGCGCGTACCTCAAAGTCTATGTGAGGGAGGAATACGAGAAGTAGCCAATTGAAACGCCAGAACAGGTTCAACAGCTACCGTGGAAACTCGGATTAGATGAGAGAAAGCCTAAGGGGTGCGTGATCGTACCATAGCAAGGTAGTAGAACTAGCACATAGTCAGCGACATGAATAGATCGGGAAGTTGTAACACACCGGTATTTGCGTTTTGTAACCAAGCCCTGGCCTGAGGAGTGGGTACCGAGCATAGGGCTTACACATTGACCAGTCCACGAAATAATCCTGAGGCACAAACTCGTCATGGGGGTTTGCACCTCCAACAGGAAATGAGGCTTACCCAGGCACATCCATACAACGAATAAGCAATCCCAGCTAAGCACCAGAGTACATAAATTTTACCGGTACGAGGATTTTCTGCGTGACAATCTCAGCAGTTCGTTGACCATGGAAGAGTCGCACATACGCTGGTGTCTCCAATAAAAGTAGAAGAAATAATACAGTATCCCGACCCCGTACTTGCCAGCCTATATGAACGGGAGGATGAATAGGAAATGGATAGTGGTATGTAAATGCCTCACATTCGCAAGCTGCGTAGGTAGCCTCGAGTCCCAGTAACGTCTTACGCACTGCACGAAGCGTATAAAGAATGGCAACAAACCAATAAAGAAGTACAATTTCCAATTCTGACCCGCACCGCACGTAACCAATGCCTCTTGCGCCTCAGGTTTGTAGGCCAAAGATAAGGTATTCCGAAATGTAATATGGGAAGCAGCCAATTCCGAGAGTGTGGCGTTGGTAGGAAATGCAAGCGAGAGATATTCCCTAGCTGATTTCCGCGATTCCTGGGGGAAAGTATGGGTATAGAAGCAACCCACAAAGAACATGTTGGTAAGGGAATACACGAGACTGCACATCTGATCACTGGCGATGACAAGGTGAGATGGTACGTGCGAAGCAACCAAAAGACTATACCCGAGCCAGAGATCCGTGAACTAGAATGTAATCAGATTTCGGAGGTATCTCGTGACGTAGTCATCTGATGACAAACCTCGACGGTCCATATCCCGCTAGCCCCAAGCTTGGCGAGTTTCTTGATCGTCCACCAACGAGCGCCCCCGTACATAATGCTCTGTGGGTTCAGATGAGGTTGGGATTGACGCTGGATAAATATCACGAGGTAGTTGAATGACTTACATGGATCGGGTTTAACATGAGCATGCAGGCGAGAATGAGCCAGAGCAAGGGCCACAGCATCGGGGGCCCAATTTGTGCTAAAGTGAGCCAGAATGCACAAGCGAGAGTGCACAAGAGGAAGGAGGGAAGCTTTCTCGCCGAGTCAGAGTTAGATTGCATACAATAGACATACAACTCATACCTCAAAATATTCATGGTAATCAAGCCTTGACCTCGCGTCCAGCTCTGCGAATTGTTAGGAGTGGATGGACCTTGATAACAACAACGCACTAAAAATGAAAACATAGTTTACTCTCGCGCGAGTCCACACATAGACATTGAGACCAATGAGGAGAGCCAGGAGTACTGGTATGACGAATATCGAGTAAACAAAGAGGAAAATGTTCCATGATGGGAGTGATTTCTGTGTCTGCTCCTGGGAAACTATGAATGTAGGTCAGAATGAGCACCATTGAGTGCCCTGGGGAAAAGTTCCTACATGAGTAGCAACCTCCCACGGTTGCACAAAGTGCTACCCCCAAGTATAGTCCAGTGCGTAATATGCTAAAGTGTCGTGCCTCCGTTTTTAGTTCAAATTGGAGGAGCCTTGCTGCTTTCTTTTTGTTTCCGTGTTCTGGAAACAAAGTTCCACGTGTTGGAGACATGACGATTGGCACCCCGTAGGCTTGGTGAATTGGAACATACCGAACCGCGCTGCGAAAAGATGTTCTGTTTCCTTGATCATACCGATAACCGCTGTATCAGAGGCAAAGGCACAAGGCTCTATCTGCAGGAATTTAATGATTGAGTATGGCAATACCTATGTAGCACATACCTTCTCCTTCGTGTAAACATCCAGCACAGAAATCTTCGTAACCTTCCCATATTTCCTTAACGCTTTGCTAAAGCCAGCCAGGTTAAGAGCCTTGGGGGAAAATAAGGAGCAAATTATCGGCGTGACCCATCCAAATCCCGTTGTGCACCCGCACAAGACAGTTTGGACAGGGGTTGCAAGGTCGAGATGTCAACACACGCGATGAGAGGTATAGAAAACTGAATGCTCACTCTGTAATTCCTCAATATCTCGAGGCCCCTATAAAATCACGCAACACGTCAGCAATTCTAATGTTATACAAGGAGCCAGATAGTTATGCGAGACCCGGGTCCCCTCAACTTGTCCGAGAAAAGAACATTGTTGCAACGCACCGGTAATGTTCGATGACAGCCTTCCGGAGTCGCTGTTTCGCATTTCCATATTCACGAGGATCGAAAGGATAGACTTTTCCGTCGTAAGAGTATCTGGGTGGTGGCCGCGCGGGGCCATCCGTGCCTGGGCCCATTGTGACTCCGCGTTCTGCCGCTCCGGCCATTATCCAGGATCCGTAATAACTGCTGCTCGTACGAACGGCTCCCCTGGTACGACGATTCGGAGGTTCCTGGAGTCTCTTATTGCGGCCTACGATGCACCAAATCAGCGATGAGAGTGCCGGTGTCACCGAAAGGTATGCCCTCCTCGCCCAGCTCTGAGAGCTAGACTGCGCAGTTAATTCCTGACAACACAATTTAGTGATACACACGTTCATTCAAAGCAAAGGGCACCAACGTAGAACATTTGGCGGTGTTTTCCAAGCTCGCGGAGTTGTCTTCTGAGGAGTCTGGAGCGCTCACGCATCTCTTCCTCTCTATTTGCGTAAAATGTTGCTACTTTGTGTAGTTCACCATCGAGCATATCGAAAAACTTGACATGGACGGCGGGTAGACTAGAGCGTATCGCAAACAAGGGCGACGACGTGGAGTCTCCTATCAAAACTACAGTTAATTTACAGCTAGATCTCAATGGGCTTGCAAAGCATACCTGAGTCCTTCGGAAAGGTAGAAACTATAGGAGAATGATGAGTTGTTTGGGGTACGGAGATCTGTATGGTTTCCGTGTTTGATTCCATCCCCGTCCCTCTGGTCGCAAACGCAGGCAACCTCACACTAAAGGATGGCGCTGACACTCTGTGAGCTTTAGTCCGACACTGTTGGCGTGTCTACGGCTTACTTTTCTGGTCATTTGTCCCCAGGTGCGTAGCTTCTGGTGAAATTCCTCTGTTCAAATATGCCCCTGTCATGGCTGAGAAGGAATGTAGGCCACGTTCAAGAATCGATACTCAGCGGTGCTCTTACCTTGTATGTCAATATCATAGTACTTCGAAGTGAAATGGCGAGCATGATCATGGTCGATGTCTTGATTCGTAGAGGGGTGCGATATATCGACTCCCCGTGATGCATTCGCTCGTATGAGCCCTAACGCTGCTTTAAGTCTAGAATAGTCTCTGCGTAACAGGAGGCGATGTCGTTGGTTTGGTTCCGTGTCAGAGGATAGAGATGCGAACAAGAGTCGGGAAATTGTTACATGTATGCTTTTTCCCACTCGGGGGTCTTAAGAAAGTAGCTGAGCACGGCGACTTTGGGTGGATCGACCTCGAAACACTGACCTGCGTATCATGGAGGTATCTGACGACAAGGGGTGAAGTATCCGGTGAGGAATAGCAACATGGTGAGGAAGCTTGAACCTCACTGGGTAAACTTCATGACTTAGTAGAGAGGTGTCCAAACGGTGGGTCCTGTTGGGTCTGAGGAAGAGACGGATCGAACACAGTTCAGATTTGTGGGTTTCCGGAACAGACCGGGATAAAATACTTGGTGCCCTCATGTCAGAAACAAAAACCCAGCACATGGGAGTTATTCAACCACTGAAACCCTTGGAAATGATAGGATCAATCGGGGCCAGGAGTCACTTGAACTGGCGGGGGTTAAGGCGGGGCTCGGCCCGAGACTATGGGGCATTTCAAATTCACAAAGGTTCCGAGCAGGCTGCCCCAATCCCCACATCATACAGTCAAGTGAGCCTTCAAGTACACCGAGTACGCGTCTCTCACCTCATTCACCGCTGCAACGTTTCTATCAGCACGATCTCAGTTAATCGACGCAGGCTATTCGAGGAAAACACCCTCGATGGTGAATTTCTTTGCTTCGGCGGAGTTCAGAACGTGTTCCATTGGCACACGACCAAAAGAATTTGCACCGGGACACGCATCGCTTAGCAAGTCCACTCCGGCTGTACCATTCGACATAATAGGTGGTGTTTGCGACCCTCGGCCAGTCGATCATGTCACCTTCAAGTTTTAAATATACATTTGTCATCTTGCACTGTTAATAGGTTTGAAACCAGTACTGTCGTCCGTGTACGTGCGGAAGTATACGGTTGTCGCCAAATCTCTCCACGGTCGACATATTCGGGTAAGACCAACTGACCTGGTCAATAGAGCAATCAAGTTACGTACCCAACCAAGGAGAATAGCTGATCATCGTGGAGTTGGCGCCAGGGGACTGTGTGGGAAGGCCGGTCTGCGTGTGTTCTGCCTAATCTATGACACTTACCCGAATGATGCGTGAGTCCGAGATGTAGGCACCGAATCAGTTTCCGGGTGCGGCCGCGATGCTAGCACCCTTCCACGCGGCGATCTCCCCGCCGCAACCACGATTGGCAAGTGTCACTGACTGGAACCAGCTAAAAGTATGTCAATTAGGCGTCCACGGATCAAGGGTAATGTTACATGCGCGGTGCCGAATCTAAAAGGTCTGAGAAAGATGTGAAAATGCAACTCGGTCGTGAAGTGAGAGGCACACTTACACTTACGTCTGTCTACCCGAAGATTATGCTGTCCACTACATATGTACTGGCATTCCGGCCCGCGTACCATGTATCCTGATAGCTTGCAAATGCCCTATTTTCAAAATTGACGTTGTACACCTTGAAGTCGACATTTCCAAAGAACGGCCGAAGAGAAGCGACGTTCGTTCCGGGTTCGATCGGGGATCCAGCATAGTTTCGCGTAACAGCCAAAACGGTGTTGAGGGTATCTTCCGGTGAACTCCTCTAACATCCATTGCTGTTTCAGATGTGTAGTCGTGTGCGGAATGTTCTCGCTGTCTCCCTACCAACGAGGATAGTAACGGGAGACTCCGATCTCCAGGGTCGGGACTGTAAGACGGCGAGAAAGAGGGTATCGCCTTATAGTTGGCAACTCACAGAGATGGGGACCCACTTTACGCACTCATGTGGTAGGCTTCTGGATCGGTTTGAGGACCGTAGCCTAGTATAGAGTACCTCTCCAACAGCCCGTCAGATACCCCCTGAGATGAGGCTCTTGCAGCTAACATGCAATATAGACCGGGGTCAGGCCTTTAGGCGTATTCTATCAGCCTGAGACTAGGAGCAATGTACATCATGTTTCGCCTCACAGTTTTATAGGATTCGATGTGTCGGGCTGCCGAACTTAACAACGGGCGATGAAGTGAGGACCATGGAACACGAGAAGTGCGGCTAGAACAGACAGTCTTCCTCAGAAAGTGCCTTCTACTAGACCCTGTCAGGTCATGTGATCATTTCCGTTGGGCCGAACGGGCCGGAAGTCAAACTATAGTGTCTCTCAAAATGTCGATAACCGGCCAGTCTTGTCTACCTCAAGCACCGTCTTCGAATTGTGTGACCCCCTGTTTACTCCCTACTAGTACGGGTGGTCTTACTTGACATTAGTAGCTGATCCAAGGGCTCAGTGTATAATGTGTTTGATGTTGGAGCACAACGGGCGCGGAAAGTGACCTAGCCAGACGAGATGGGGTTCATCAGTGAAGTGTGGTAGTCGGCTACCGTTCGGCTACCGTCTGGATACTACCGGCTACCACCGGCTACCACCGGCTACTAGCAACTGTTCTACTGATGTGCACGTAGAAGTAATTATTGCTCTGTTCAGTTTGATGTAAACAGCGACTCAGTGTAGGTTGGTCCCAGTGTCATAGGAAGCACAGCGGTGAGGGGGCCTGATATCAATATCCATGATACCTGGTCATTTCAGGTTTGGCACTCACTGGTCGATGGCCCATCGGTTGAGCGGCCGACTATACATTACCGACTAAACACGAGATAATATATTTAATCCAAAATAGATGTCTGAATTCGGCGTACCACGTACTATTAGCGTGACTCCCTGGCTGGCGTAGCACATCCATTCAAGGGTTGTAAAATCACCTGACCTTCATCTGTCTTGGCATCAGGAAAATGGTGAAGAAAAGGAATAGCATTATATTGGCATGATAGGAAATATAATCAATTATCCTCTCTTCACCATTTTCCTGATGGCCACTGGAAGAGGGTCGACGACTGTACGGTATGGCCCCGAAACGGATGCAGTCGGAACTCTGCCATGACGTATGCAGCCCCAATGACAGTGAGTGGCGGGTAGTAGTTTCCCCCGTTGAAAGCAACCAGTCAAACCAGACTTTCTAGGGAAATTGCGTTCGTAAGAGCTTTGACAAGCACCAAAAACAGATAGATGATCCGAGAGACTAGCTATATACAGGCAGCCATGACGATGATGACATCTAAGCCGGTCGCAACGCTCGTGAGCACGTGAGGGACGTCGGCTCCACTCACCGAGATTATCCGTCTTTCTCCTTTGCATCGTTTTCGTATTACATTTTGTGCCCCACATCGTCATCTGGCCGGGAGTCGCACTAGCAAGCGAATCACTCGCTCAGTACTCTACGCACTCATCTCACTATTACTACAATGCCCCTTATCGATCAGTACACGTAATCATAATCAATCCATGCAGGCTGCTCGAGGAAAACACCCTTGATGGTGAAGTTCTCGGCCTGAGCGGGGTCTGGGATACGTTCCACTGGCACACGAGCAGTGTCATTTGCACCGGGGCCTGTATTATTACTACCGCTCAGGCACAACACGCATCGATAAGAATGTCCGAACCATACCATAAGATGCATATTCTGCGTAATAACTAGTATTTGCGATCCTCGGCCTGTCGATCGTGTGTAACCATCTAAGACGACACTTGCAACACATACCTTGCACTGTCAAAGGGTTTAGAACCAGCAGGCTCTATGCTGTCATGCATGTACGTGCGGAGGAATACAGTCGTCGCCAAATCGTTCCATGGTCGACCTATTCGGGTAAAATCACTGATCCGGTAGATAGGGAAATCAAGTTACATACCCAACCAACAAGAATGGTACGTGATCACCGTGGAGTTGGCGTCAGGAGACTATGACGAAAGGTCAACCTGCGTGTGCTCCGCCTAATCTATGACACCTACCCGAATGATCCGTGAGTCCGAGATGTAGGCACCGTATCGATTTTCGGGTGCAGCCGCGAGGCTAGTTCCCTTCCATGCGGCGATCCCCCTGCCACAGCCACGATTGGCAAGTGTTACTGACTGGAACCAGCTAAAAGTACGCCAATTCGGCGTCCACGGGTCAACTGTTGTGTTACACACGCAGTACCGAATCCAAACAAGTCTACGAGGGGGGCGAGAGATTGGACTCGATTGCAAAGCGAGAAATACGGATAGACCTACAGTCCGTCTGCTCATAGATGATGCTGTCTACGACGTACGTACTGGCATTCCGGCCCGTATACCAGTATCCTGATAACTTGTAAATGCACACCCATAGAAGGACCCATTAGCATAAGAGATATCCGTCACCAGTGCCTGAGATATCGAATAGTTGGCCTGGACGGCGATCCACGTGAGTAATAAGTGTACGAGGCCGGGGACAATATAATGCACATACTGCCCTGTTTTCGAAGTTGATGTTGTACGCCCTGAAGTCGACGTTCCCGAAGAACGGCCGAAGAGGAGCGCCATTCGTCCCAGCAACGATCAGGGATCCTGCATAATTTGGCGCGACAGTTAACACAGCGACGAGTGCATCGTCGAATATTTGTCCCCTTGACGAATTGGTGAGGACATATTTGTGGTTAAAGATTTGTACCAGGTTTCGCGTGGACGCATTCCCGGTTGGATTGAGTGCCGTGTCAGCAGATAATTGGCCCTAACGGTACGTGAATATGATGGCGTACAACACGAATGAATACCTACCAAGAGAGTGAGGGGCCCCGTGCGCGTGATATTCAAGGTCTCGAAATACTCTCCTTCACCAACGAGAATGGTTACGTGACTCTCAGAGTCAGGACTAAAACATTCGGCGTCAGGTCGTCGTGACTGTCGTACTACACACTTCACTCACAGAGACCAAATTGCACCCTGCACATTGGTGTAGTGCGCTTCTGAGTCAGTTTGGGAGACATATAGGGTGCCTTCCGGACAGCAGAGATGCCGTAAGGCTTTTGCAACTGGCATGCGATATACGCTGGGGACAGCGCCTGCACATGCAGGACTAGAAACGCTATAACAACGGGGATAAGCGCCATGGAAGAATAACGTACATGCATTGTCAAGCGGATTTATACGATTCGTTGGTCATGCAATGGCCTGGGCCGCCAAAACTCCGGAGTTCGTGACCGGGTGACGGAATGAGAACCATGTCTCAGAGCTAGGAAGCGAATTCGAAAACAGATTTGGTGAGAAAGAAGAGTTACTCGTCCGAGACCGTAATTCAGACTCGTAGATAGTCTGTGGGTCTCGGGTCGGGTTCGGACTTGTTTGCGCAGCGATGAGTCACGTGCTCTTGCTACCGCGAGTTGCCAGTGGGCGGGCCGCTGCATCACGCCCAAATCCTCGTTCTTCAGTCACCATGAGTTTTCAAGATATCGAGAGTGGCCAGTCTCGTCCAGCCCAGCCAAGCGGCACTACATCACAGTCCAGAGGAGACTCCACGTTCCTGTCTCTACAGTCTTCATTGTCTCTCCAGGTGTTCAAGATCAACAGCAATGTTCAGGGAATCTTAAAATTAGTAGACCAACTCGGTACTACCAAGGATTCTCCTTCCCTTCGTAAACAGCTGTGCGTCAATGTTGATTTGTCTGTCGAGTCACTGTAACAATTACTCCTTAGTCATGACCTCACGGAAACAACGAGAGCTATGGCTAAACGTGGGTCAGAGGACTTGAAGAAGCTCTCCTCCATGCCGGCCGCGAGCGTGAGTTATTGTACGATGGTCGAGTTTGCATCTAGGCACATACTGTTTCTCAGTCGCATCACAAGACTTCACTACAGAAGACCTCGCATGATCTTCAGTTGTCCTTAGTGGCATTCCAGCGAGCACAACAGCATAGTGCGGAGCGACAGAAAACGGTAGTCGAGGGTGTGAGGCTTGCTGTAGAGGACGATCGTACCCATCTTTCGTAAGAAGCATTGCCTGACCGATATTACCCTTCTAATTTCGTCTAGCGAAACGTCCGCTACTCCCCAGCAGCAACAGGCACAGCTACTTCAGTCCCAGCTATCGCCTCATGAACTTGCTTACCAAGAGTCACTGATTCGAGAAAGAGAGGCCGAAATTCAGGAGATCGAGACGGGTATCCACGAACTATCGGAAATATTCCGTGACCTTGGTACACTAGTGAATCAGCAGGGTGGCATGCTTGGTATTTATGCGTTCGACATTTTTATCTCACCCTCCCGAACCTTGTTGAACCACAGATAACATCGAGTCGAATATCTATTCGATAGCCTCCGATGCTCGTGGTGCTGCGGAGGAACTTTCTACGGCCGCAGAACATCAACGAAAGGCTGGTCGTCGTGCGGCGTGTTTGATGCTTATCATTGTGTTCGTGGTGGCTATTGTGCTTATGGCGGTGAGATTCTGTCAATCCATCAGTTCATTTTATGTTGCTGAATCTACATTTGGTCCAGATTTTGTTGCCGTAAACGAAACTGTTGGTAGCTTTCACCCTGTGAGAAGCATGGAACTGTATGGTGAAGTTGATGTTTTTCGTATTCTGCTGGAACATGGTAATGGACGTCGTGCATTTATAGTTTGTCTTTATTTCTAAATCCCTATTGCATTCGTTGTTCACCACATGGTACAAATGGTTTACATAACTAAGGGTCTCCGCATCAAGTCTCTGCCACTAGCTTGTACGTTCCGTTACTTGGTGGGAACGTGACATGACATCCGTCTTTTCCACACTTGCCCCATGGTTCTGATGGTCCAGCCGCACCTACGCCCGTCAGGCCCAATCACTACGGAACGCCCAATTTCCGATTTCGCCTGGTTGCTGTGCAGTCTTCAAGTCATATATGACCTATTCGCTTGGTTAGTCTGACTTTGGCTAGTACCTCCATTAACTCCCTCCTCTTGTTTTCGCTATTCATGTCAGGAACGGAAACATACCCTCAGGATCCGTCCGAAGCGTTCGTGTATGCCATTGCATTTGACCATGCAACTACCTTACCTCTCCTTGACGCGGCGCAGGTATTCCACGATTGTACGTGTTATAGCTGGGGTTATTGCTTTGAACTGAGCCCTAGAAGTTAGTGGCATTTGCAGGGTTTACGGTGCTTGTCTGGGATCACGTCGTAACATTTGTCGACGAAGTATGTGTTCCCTGAAAGACTGTGTGTTTGCACACCTCATGTCAGCTGGTCCTCGTAGGTTGAACTGATATGGAAACGTGACAAGGGACTCCGTGAGCAGACACTGGTTACTCCACATCTATTCCTGACATTGCCACGCAGTGGCATATCTTTTCTTACTGGTGAGTGGAGATGGGTTTGCCACTATGCCATGCCTCACTCTAATATAGAACAGATACCTTACGCCACTCGGCTTCATCGTGAATCTCGTTGGTGAGGCGTACCCGTCCTGAGAGGTGGGCCTAACTGAGTCGTTAGTTCAGCTTACACACTTACCAGCTGGGGAGACGACTCGGAAGTAAGTCTGTGGCTCTGCTTCACAGTCTCCATCTGAACTTGATGACCAATCGATTGTTGTAGACGTTAGGCCTTCTGTTATTTCTTCTAAACCACAACTTACCACGCGCATAGGTGTAAACACTTTGTGCGGTATGAGGGGGCTATGACCGTTATAGGCACGCAAGTAGCTGGATTTATCATGTTTCTTCGGTGAGGTCGTTGCTGGATCGCACTGCGAGACTTTCTTACGACCAGCTGTCAAAGGGTTCGTGCCCTCTACGACCGCAAGAAATCGGTGATTTGGAGCGTCATGCTGCTATTCCTGATATGGCTTGGAGTGAATGCCTGGCTACTCACACATGGGCAAGGTCCGTCATTATTCCTGCTGCGCAAGCATGTTCTCAGTGCTGCGATCACAGTGGTTCCCCACGCTTCAGGCCAAGGGTTGCATCGTGTGTGGCTCTCTCGCTGCGTAAGAGCTGCGACTGATTACTGTTCCCACTGGAACGATTTGTGGCACAGCATGCACTATGATCTTTGATAGTTCCTTGTGCGTACCCTTCATGGTGCCTCTGGTTCTTTTAATTGCCAACCCTTGGTCAGAAGTAACATTGCATCAGCTTCTGCATGGTTACCTCTCCTCTACGACACCTACGTTTTTGTATTGACGCTGAACAAGACCAAGCGTAGGATGGGTCATATTGTCCGGACGATGTTGTCCGATGGGGTATTGTACTACGTGTGAAGATTGTTCTAATTGTCTTGTTACGCCTTTGAGTTACTGACTGCTGGTTATTTTCTAGTGTGATCTGTACGGTCAATATCGCTCTAACGATCATGATTGTGCGAGCACACGACGACGTGAAGAACATTACGGCGCAGTATGTCCATCACTTTTGCGAGATCGGAAATCCTGAGCGTTTGACCTTCCTTTCTTGTAGGCTTGAATTGCTGTAAGTGCACAATAGATCATCTAATAATATCAGAGGTCGTGATGACAGAGCGTGGTTTCAGGCTTACGGTACGTGATCTCGCGCGTTTGCGATGGCTGCATTTGAAAACCCAGTTTAGGTGGCTATGGTATCTCGTATCACACTCAATCTGAGGAGGCAAGCATTAGAAGGAGGAGAATCAATATTCACTTATGGTGACGACTGGACGGCTCTGAGGCCTACACAAACAGTGACTGCTCGGTTGACTCGCCCGCGGAAAATAGTCACTATATCTCGGCGAAACAGCAGCACTCTTCGTGGTGAACTCTGCGCTGAGCAACCACGGCTCAGCACTGTAATTGAGATCGGGCATGATCTAGTGACGCCTCCAATAGCCAGTCCTATCGAGGATGAGGCACCAAGACTTAGTGGATCGGAGGTCCAATAGGATGGATAACGTTGTCAGAGACACGCCCGGTGTGGATGGATTGGTCGAACGTAGTAGTAGCAGGATAGAGAGAGCTCACTAAATTAACGAAGGCTTTTGTTATGAGGCGCGATCACGTGATTAGTGGACGGATATGTGTGCGAGGGGGGTTCCAAATAGGACCGAGTGGGTTGCTTTGACTCGGGCAAGTCAGCGCAGGACGCGACCTTGAAACTTTCACTTCCGTCTTTCCTTTCTCTCTTTCTCTTTCGCACCGCCAGCTTAAAAAGGTTCACCAAGCGCTTCCCCTCCCCCCCCGCGTGTCATACCCCCCTACCCTGCCATGACCGCCTCCCCATCACACGCTATCAGCCCCGGCAAGAACGCGAGCGTCTCAAAGTTGCTCAATGACTACGTTCGTCTACAGCCCTCCTGGCCCAGAACGCGTCGCTAACAATATGTTTCTCAGCAACTTGGTGATTCACTCGGCAAAGGCGCGTTCGGCCAGGTGTATCGTGAGTTCTGCTTTCCACACTGTGATCCTAGATAGATTGAACGCACAATAATGTTAAGGGGCCCTCAACTGGGCCACTGGAGAAACCGTCGCCGTTAAGGAGATCCAATTAAGTAACATACCCAAGGGCGAACTCGGACAGATCATGGTACCTGTTCGGCTTGCGCATCTTCTGCCCTTCTCATCTTCTTCTATAGTCGGAGATCGATTTGCTCAAGAATCTCAATGTATGGTACCTTTTCGCTCGAGTCTCATCTCGTGACCGATCAAACGCAGCACCCCAACATCGTCAAATACAAAGGATTTGTCAAGACACGAGAGTACCTGTACATCATTCTGGAGTACGTTCACTGTGTACCCATTTACTTTTCGTTGACCCTCGGTAGATTTTGCGAAAACGGATCCTTACACAACATATGCAAACGGTTTGGAAAGTTCCCCGAGAATCTCGTTGGCGTCTACATTCGTCAAGTACTCGAGGGCCTCGTGTACCTCCATGATCAAGGTGTCATACATCGGGACATCAAAGGCGCGAACATATTAACGAACAAGGACGGATGCGTTAAACTTGCAGATTTCGGAGTCGCTAGCTCTACCACCACCGGCGCAGTCAGTGACGATGCTGTCGTCGGTAGCCCATATTGGAGTAGGTAACATTTTCGTCTTACTCGCAGCGCGTTAACCCTGTCGCTGTTAGTGGCACCAGAGGTGATCGAGCAATCTGGTGCAACTACTGCCTCTGACATCTGGTACGTTGGCGTGATCACCGTAACTCGCTCTCTCATGCTCTTGTCATAGGAGTGTTGGTTGTGTGGTCATTGAACTTCTTGAGGGCAAGCCACCATACCATTTCCTCGATCCTATGCCAGCACTCTTCAGGATTGTACAAGACGATTGCCCTCCAATACCGGACGGTGCCTCCCCCATTGTGAAAGATTTTCTTCTTCACTGCTTCCAGAAGGACAGCAATCTACGGATATCAGCGAAGAAGCTCCTTAGGCATCCATGGATGGTAGCAGCAAAGAAGCAGATGGATTTATCCGCCGGAAAGGATGGTCATTCGGGAAGTAACAACTCCCAAACACCATCGGGTGCACAAAAGCGTCCTACGAGTAATTATAACTACGATGAAGCTGTTCTTAAGGTGCAAGAATGGAACGAGGCTTTGAAATGTAATTTCTCTCCCTGTCTACGTGCACCCGAAATGGTCTGATGATGTCTAGCCCCACACCGACCGTCCAAACATGGTGGCCGGGCTGGTAGTGGAGATGGGCCTCCACCATCGCCTACACGGCCACTCCACAACAAAGTTAGCGTCAATTTATTCCAGCACTCTGTCCTTGGGCTGCAACAATCAATGTCAGCACCGATGGTTCATAAGCCACCACCGGCTGCTCCGGGCAAACCATCTGCTCCTGTTGGACTGATAGAGAAAATTCGGGAACCATTCGCTGTTCTTCAGCAACCTGAGGAGCAGACTGATAACTGGGATGATGATTTCGAGGATGGCCCGTCGTTTTCGAAGCTACAAGGCATGTGATCCACGTTGATTCTTTCGGCTCGTTGATTAGACTACCTGCGTGTAGCACTGGACAAGTCAGCCATGGAAGATGATAAACCAGAAGTTGACGATAATGCTCAAACAATACGGCCGAATCGTAGTCCAGCTGGTCCAGGCACGATTCCCCTGGCAAGAGCCCCTGCGCCGGATATAGTCCCAATCGTGGAGGATTATTCAGATCTTGCATCGGAGGAAGATGATATCATCCTGCAGGAAAAGGTTGCGGATTTCAAGGTTACATACAGGTTCGTTTTTTGGTCACGCTCGGACTGACATCTCGTCAATGTAGATGAAGAACTCTGTCCGCCGCGGTCTATTCCATCCGGATGACATCAAAACACTCGGTATCTCCCCCGGCTCTCCTGGTCCAATGTCGGCTCCCCTTCCCAGCCTTTCACGCAAGCCCTCCCGTCCTTCGTTGAGTCCCGCGGGCTCGAATGGTCCGCCACCCGGCTCACTTCGCTCGCATTCACGATCGTCATCTTTTGTGGGTTCTGGGTCGAGCAATTCTGGATCGTTCGGGCGATCTGAGGCCAGGCGAGTCGCAAGCGCGCATGAATTTGACAAATACACGGAAGAGGATGACGAGGACTATGACGATGTATTTGGTAAAGCGAACGGTACCAGTGAGCTCTCTTTGGCCCCATTGTATTCGAGTATTTGCAGACTAACGATCAAATCAGCTCTCGAACAGCCTATGCAAACCCTACAACTCAATACCCGACATTCCAATAAGTCTTGGGTACGCTCATTGAATAGCATTCGTCCCATTCACTAAAGCACTAACCGTGAATTAGCTAGGAGATGAGGATGACGAAGACGATCCTTTTGCTGAGGTATGGTTGTTACTGGGTCATCGCTTCATTAATCTCACATCTGGTTCAGATTGACGAGGGCTTTGCAGAGGATGATCTTGAGACCAATCTGCAACGAGATAAACACGCTCGCCTGTGCAGCATGGTTAACCAATTAATTGACGAGCTTACGCCATCGGCGCCTGACTTCCAGCTCCGGGATGCTTGCGACCAGCTGGTAAGTGCTGGATCTATGCGAATAGTATGCCCTCATCTTACCAATCCGCAGATCGCCATCTTGACGGAGAACCCAGAAATGACGTTCCAGTTAGTTTCTTCGCATGGTATGCTAGCAATCCTGGAGGTGTTGGAAGGGAAATGTTCTCGGGATGTATTGACGAAGTTGCTTCATATAATCAATCTGGTACGGTACCCGTCCCGAGCGAGCACCCCCGCTGACCTGCACTTTGGTAGCTCGTCACAAGCGACCTTGGCGTGCTGGAGAGCTTCTGTCTCATTGGCGGAATCCCTGTCATGATGGGTAAGTTCGACCTTCCGCCGTTCGACCCTTCTGGCTCACATCGGATAGGTTTCACTTCCAAGAAGTACCCCTCGGAATGCAGGACTGAAGCATCGAACTTTATCCGGTTGCTCTGCCACACGTCAGCATTGACGCTTCAGATGTTCATTTCGTAGGTACCACTAGTCACTCGTGATCATTTGTCTCACTGCGTATAGGTGTCGTGGACTCAAAGTCCTTGTCGAGCTCCTTGACGAAGACTACACGGAACAAAGCGAGCTTGTTGTGGATGCTCTGAACGGCATCGGAAGTGTGTTTGAGCTACAAAGCCCGACGACCAAAAACGATTTTTGCCGAATGTTTATCAGGGAAGGACTACTGGATCCTCTATCCTCAGCGCTGTTAAATGTGATGAGTAACCCAAGCGAGACCGCGATCGAGATGAAGCACAAGATTATACAGATCCTGTTGGTGTTTTCGCAGGTAACCCAGATCGATATCCACGTCCGAAATGCCATGGGGACCAGGAGAATCATTAGACGTAAGCTCCAGACGGTTTGATTCTACTGGGGACTGATATATGGCCTGCAGGGTTGATGCGGGCGTGCGAGTTACTCGAGGGAGATTGTCTAGTTCAGATGCTCAAGGCAGTGAAGCACCTTTCGATGAACGCTAACCTGCTCGAAGTACTGCAGAACGCCAACGCTATCGAGATCCTCATCAAACTGTTGGACGAGGACCGAGCTGGTCCACACGGCACAGTAGGTAGTTCTTCTGAAGCAAGGAACGACTGTTAATTCTGTATCCCCAGGAAATACCCAACCACATCTTCCAGACATGCTACAATCTTTGCCGACTGAACAAATCACGGCAAGAGGAAGCTGCTCAGGCAGGCATTATCCCGTGCCTTAAGCGTGTCATTGAGACTAGCTCGCCTTTGAAACAATTTGCCCTTCCGATACTCTGTGATCTCGCGAGCGCAGGAAAGAGTTGTCGCAATCTGCTTTGGCAACACAACGGTCTGGGCCTGTATCTAAGGCTGTTGGAAGATCCTTACTTCCAAGTCAGCGCATTGGAGGCCGTTTTGTCGTGGTCAGTTTACTTCGCAAGCCGCCTGGAGCAACCATTGATCATTTCTGCAGGCTACAAGATGAAACTGCCAAGATTGAGGATCAACTCGTCAAACCGGAATCACTAGACGCTCTGCTCAAATGTTTTGTCTCGGCCAAGGCGAACTCGTTTGAAAATTTACTTGACCCGTTGCTCAAAATCTGCCGCATTTCCAATCCACTTACTATCGGCCTCGCCAGAGCATCCTTCTTCAAACGTATCATCGACAGACTGTCGCACAGCCGTGCGGTGGTGCGACTTAATCTGTTACGTATCCTGAGGACGGTCTGCGACGTGCACCCGAATCGCGCGATCCTGGTGGAGAGATATGGATTGCACGAGATTGTGACCAAGTTGAGCAAGGAGGATGGTGCTGTTCTTGTCCGGGAGTTGGCGAGGGAAATACTGCCGGCCCTTGCGCCCGCGCTGAAGCCAGCACCCGGCAAGTCTGGGTTGAAAGGACCGGATACGCCGAAGAACAGTGCGATCATCGCCCCCAAGAAGGCGCGGAGGACTGCGTCCGAAACATCAGCGTTGCTTGGTTCGTCGGGTAGTTCGCTGGGAGCAGGCCGCGGTGCGACGACACGGTTGGGAATCGAGCGGTCACATTCGTCGTCGCGACATCGGCTCGGTGACATTGCATGGCAGCCTGGAGGGAGTAGCAATCGTCGGTGAAATGTGAAGCTCTGAAGAACGAACGTTATCTGTACATCTGAGCGTGTTTGCTTTCCATTTCACTCGTTATCATCATCAGCTTTGTGTATTCATGTAACCACGTGCAGGACTCTGATTTGCGTATAGTAGTAGAGGGATCACTAATCATTAATACCACGTTTCCAACAGGCTAAACATCTACTTGCGAGAGAATGGGATTTGGAAGCCCGAGACGAGAGCTCTGGCCTTGTTTTGAGCACCCTGGCCTTGGGCATTGGTGATGAAGTGTATGTGCATCCCATGAGTTTTGGGGTAGGCCTCGAGATTGACCTCGATCTGGGGGAACAAGCCAAGTGCCTCTGGGGGAAGACCGAAAGAAACCACGCCTGCGACGCCGCTGGGGGTCTGCATGTTACTGGAGGAGGGGGGTAGTACGATGCCGGGGAACTCGCGCAAGCGAGGCAAGACGAACTCTGAGAGTGTCGCGATGAAGTTGTACATCTGAGGGCCCTTGAGCTCCACCTTGACGCCGAGGGGCAGCCCGGGGCGCACCCACCCGCTGACGGATTTCTTCCCCTTGACGATCTGCACGCCGTCCGAGGAGCGACGACCGCCGCCCTGGTTTGTCTCGCCGGAGATGGCTCTAAAAGAGGCGATCGCGTTGAGGAGGACGCTCCTGTTGGAGATGGCCTCTTTGAGCATGGTGTGGAGGACGATGCGCTCGAGATGGACGACGCTCTGTGGGGTGGATGGAGGGGCGGGTTTCTTTCCGAGACGGTCACCGCCGACGGGGGTGTTGAGACGGTGTTTGGAGTAGGGGTCGGCGGGGTCGAAGCGAAGACGGACGTCGCGCGGGGGAGGACGTGGGCCGGACTCGTGGAGGTAGGACATGTACATGAGGTCGTCCTGGAGGGTGGTGTAGTAGTGTTCGCGGAGACGACATGGGGCGGTGTCGTGTAGGGCGACGTCGACGTGGGGGATGGGGAGACCGCGATCGTCTACGGGGAGTGAACGACGTATTCTGGGTGGTTTGCGAAATAGACGCGCGACGGACATGGAAGTGGAGAGAGAGAAAAAGATACTAAAGTAAATAAATAAATAAATAGATAAGTCAAAGGAAGGGCTGACAATGTAAGTATGTTATTATTGTTATTATTATCGTCTTTTTTAACTACATACATACTATAGTCGAACCTTCATGGCGTTGACTGCGATGGCCCAGTCTGCGCTTCCGACATGGGACGAGACGATCGTGCCAGCCCTGCGCAAGAGTGAGCCTTTTCTTTGACAACTCATGTCTTATTTCTTGATGTCTGTTCAGGACTCGAAGGCGAAAGTCGGATACTCGCCAAACGCATGTCCGTCGCGTCCATATCCTCCGCTGACGGCTCTCAGAGGTCTTCTCACTCTCGTCCACCCTCTCGCGACGTTTCCCAGTCCACCCGGCATCTCCCTGAGCCAAGGAAATCAAGCGCGATACCCCGTCCAAGTCTTCAGTACTCCAGACCCCCTCCGGATCCTCGTTCGGACCCCTCCTCATCCACCCCCCGCGTCAACGGCGCGTCCTCGTCCTCCGTATTCACTCCCAAACGTTCTCGTACTTACTCACAACCCCCGTCCCCCCCGAACGGCTTCGCCAACAACCCCCTCCCTACCCCAGACTCTTCCCGACCGACTTCTCCCCGCACCTCAGACGTAAAACCAACCCGCATACCGATCGCTGCCCGCACAAGAACGACAAGCTCGTCCAGTCATGCACACAGCATCGCCCACAGAGCCGACAGCCGCGCCGGTAATAACCACCGTCCATACCAACAACTACCAACCCCTGACATCTCTCAGGACCACTGGGTCGCCAAGGCAAACGAACCACCGCAACCATCAACCCCTCCGATGGCGTCCATACGCCACCAGCGTTCTAGCATCATGAACGAACCGCCTCCCTTCCCGACGCCTTCGATTACCTCATCTGTACGTTCAAGAACCCGAGAACCCCTCCCTCTCGACCCGAGGCCCTCCAACGACTCCGAAGAGCGCCCGTTTGAACACTGGTATAGAGGAGACGTACATCGAAACGGTGGTGTCGGCGAGCTCCGCGTGGCGAAACATGTGGAGATGTTACAGATCGCCAACTACGGTCACACCCTTCGAAGAGGCGTCCGCAGGCAATCCCGGGACTTGTCTGGCCGCATGGATTCTGTCCGTGGCCGCAAGAGAGCCGACAGTGTCGGTACCGGAACCCGCGAAAGTCTCTACCTCGACGAGGATCCGACAAGGGACGTAGGTATGGTTCTCGACGAGACCCCACTGACGGACATCGATGCCGACCACGATTCAGACCCGGAGACGTTCTACGATGCATATGCTGGCGTCGACGCAGAGGTGGACGCAGACGAGACGATCCACTCCAGAATCACCGCGTCCACGGCTGGCCCTGCTGCGGTCTCATCTAGCCGTAGTCAAACGCCCACGAACGCCCATCCCGTTCCGGAAGGCAGTGCAACGCCGAAACCCGCAACTCACATACAGACTACCTCAGATCCTTTGCGATCTAGTACGCCTTCAGTTGCTCTGCGAACGAGCTCGGAGAGCGCCATGCAATCCACAGGCCCTCGCCCAAGGACAGTATCGCGTGCCGCACGCGCGACTTCCCCGATGTCACAATCGTCTGATCAGTCACATACGAAGCGTCGTGCGAAAAGCCCTGCTACATCCTCACCCGCATCCACTCCGAAGAAACCAAAAGTCAAGGCAAAGACACCGCCTTCGGCAACAAGAAGGGATGATCCTCGGAATTCCGTCGCAGCTTATCCCACACCAGAAGGAGATGCGGTGGATGCTATACCTACGTGGACGCAACCGGTCCAAAAGGTTGGTAATTGGGACGAGGTAAGTATCTGTTCCATCATGCACAATCTTTTTCCCGCTCAACGTCGTCTTTCCATCATAGGTAGTACTTCCTGTTGTAGCACGTAAGAAGGGGCTGGATGGGCAATATGAACAGGCTGATGGCAGTCCGAAAACGAGGGCGGAAGAGTCGCCGGTAAAGCCTGTACGCATAATCCCTTCATCTTGACAAGCAGAACGTGTGTTGCGCCCCATTATTGATCTTTCTTTGTGCAGGCACCTGGTACATTTGGATTCGACTATGCGAAATATCGGCCGCCGCCTGTCGATGAGATGGAATTACACGAGTTTGGCCATCTTCCGGAACCTGTCCCGCTTCCTGAGCAAGACCTGGCTCCACCACCTACCGAGACACCTCCGAAGATATCTCCGAAGACATCTCACAAACCTGTATCTCAGAAACCAGTATTACCCCCTCTTGAACCGGAAGATCCGATTCGGAAAGATCCCCGGAAAACTATCCCAAGGCCTCCTGAATCTCCTGCACCCTTTGCGCACTATCGTGTCGATCACCAGCTACCTACCATCAACGTCACGCGGCCATCCACCGAGTTTACCGAGCAACGACGAGAACAAGATTATGAGGACGTTGGCGGGGGGTGCTGCAAATGCATCGTTATGTGATATCGCTGATAATTCATGGGCATTGGGTGTGCTGTTTCTGTTCTTTTTTCTTTTTTCTTTTGCTTATTTCACCGTGGATTGGTCTCCGTGCCTTCATTCTCCCATTACACTTTTAGCTTCATTTCTCCCGTTCACTCGACTTCGTTTCTCACCCGACTACCAGTCTCCTTGAAACGACCCTATGTCGTTCCCTCAAGGCATTTTTGAGCAGCTTGTGATGACGATTTCCGTTTTGTTCACTCATCACGGTATACCTCTTTTTTGATATATACCATGACGGAGTGGAAAGCCCCTCGTTTGTCCTCGACTCCATACTCTGCCTATTTCATTGGACTTGCTCGTCCCGACTGCATGCGTGTTGCATATCTCTCCTCACCACAAACTTTCAAGATCACACCCACGCTCATTAGTGCACCATTTGTAGTATGAGATCACTTTTCATCACCTTTCTTCTCTTTTACCACTTTTGAACCTAGTTTATCGCTGCACTGAGTAGTTTCTTCGAGAGTGATTTAGGCCAACAATCCCGACCCATCGCATACCATAATACGTACAAGCGGATATTATTTACATGGCGTACGCCAACGTTGAATCCGTTAGCATGCCCGAGTGACGTCGAACGTTCTGCTTGCGCGTAGATACCCGTGAGGGTCTAACCGTACTTCGTCGATGGCATATACAACTTCGACGTGATGTGTCCCCACTGCGTTGCCCAACTCCACCCTGGTCTGATTTGCAAACGCGTCAAGCACCAGCCCGTCCCGCTTCCACAAGATCGCGTAACTCTCCACACGCTCGATAGGCTGTTCCCTCAACTGAGCCAGTGCCACGAGTTCGAGTTCGACCACATGGTTGCCAGACCCTGAACACGTCACGCGGAGATCGTCAATGAGATCGACGCGTTTGGCGAGCGAGAGCCAGAGCCCTTCTAGGCAGACGCTGCAAAAGTTGGGTCTGGCGACGGTGCGCATGAGGCAGTCGTCGTTGGTGGGCCGATACGAGGTCTTATTGTCGAGGCCGTACCTGGCATGACGGCGTCGTCAGGACGCTGAACTGAGATGTCCTGCACTGTGTAAGAGCACGTACGTGGGGAAAAGGCTGTAATGGCCCCACGTCGCGTTGAACCTGTTACAGGCGTCAGCCACACGTCGGGCGAGGTCGAGGAACGCCGATGGTGCTCACTCCTGGCGAGACCCGAATTCGAGGACCTCGGCACTGCAGAGTTGAGCGCGACCTTGGATCTCCTTGTTTCGGAGCACGAACGCGAGCGTGTGCTCTCCCCCCGTCAGCCCCGACTCGAACGGCACGTCGTAATGCCATCGATCGATGCCAATATCGTTTCGGGGTGTCCATCCGAGATCGGTGCCATCCAAGAAGACTGCAAGGTCGGACGCTTGGGGTATTCCCGACAGTGAAAACTTGACGAGGTGGCGCGCGTACGTCCCGGACGACGCGAACGTCACCGACCATGGCTTTCCGACTTCGAGAAGCGTCCAGGGATATGCCTGCATCGGCATGACAGAACGTTCTACGCGGGGGTCCGGATGCGTTAGCCAATGCGCCCACGTCACCTCTTCAATGTCGGGTATAGAATTGACCCCGAAATAAGCAAAGCCACCATCGTATTCTTCGCCCACGTCGATGATGGAATGTCCAATTTCGTGGCGGAGAACGAGGGGCCCGTTTGCCAATGATGCAGTCGTCGTGCTTTACGGTTCAATTGCGCCACATCCACGTCAGTCGCGTTTCAGATGATGTCGAGAATTATCTCACGTGTATTCCCCTCCGAGGCCTGAATAGCCCTGGTATGCATTCATATTCTTTTTTCCGGAGAAGGATAAACTTACCACCGTACAAAGGATCGTTCGCTGTGAAGAAATGTACGTTAGCTACCAAAGGACGGATACCGAGCGATGAAATCCTGACCAAGTAGAATCGCGTAATCACACTTGTCACCGAGAGAAGCGCAAGCCGCGAGGGCCACGTCAGAATTGTTAGCATACAGCCCTCTCAATTCGGTGCCGTCTCGGTATAGGCCGAATGGCGTGCTGCAGAAGGAAGAGACCTAAGCGTGCGCCACAGACCCATGTACACCCCGATTGCGCTTACTCCTTTGCTTTCCCACCGACACCAATGCCGCTCTATCATCGGACGTTAGCGACAGTCTCAAGTACACGGTGTAGAGCCTAGACACCTCTCTGCTGGGCGTAAAGACAGCCCAAAAGTTGAGCAAAGGCTTGACAGTGAAAAACGTCTGGTTCGTCGACATATCACGTGCCAGACGGGTGGCATCGTCCACAAAGGTCTGTCGTTCCTCGGCGGTATCTACCATGTGTTAGCGCACCGCCCGAGATGGAGCGAGGATACCGTCAAGGGATCACGTACAACCATCGGCAAAGAAGGCGAGGTCGACGCGATTGTCCGCGGGCCCGGAGATGATCAACGGGATGAGTTCCAACGGTGGTAGGTCAATGACCAAAACATGCCCGTCGGGGGTACCATCCCGTGAAAACGGGACTTGGACGGACGGGGGAGGGTGGCGAAGCACGGAGAGGTCGTTCGAACAGTGGGCCTGGGCTTGCGATACCAGGGCAGGGAGGTCGTAAGAGAGAACGCGAAGCACGTTCTGGGTTGGTCCGGGATGGGGAACGGGGATTGGAGTGACCTCCTTGACGACGTGCTGGCGGGGGAGGTCCTTGTGTGTCTGTGCGAACCGGCGAAAGGCGACGACTTCGCAGAAACCGTCGAGAGGGTTTGGTCGCAAGACGAGTTCCCATGGCGTCACGTTGACGTTGGCAATAACGCTACCGAACACACTGAATGCGACAAGGATGGACGGGGACAAGCATCTCATGATATGATATTCGATGGTCAACCCAACCCGTGCTCGCTGGAAGACGAATTCCGGATGAGAGGCGGCCGAGTCGGGTAAACAGTAGACAACAACGAAATGGCTGTAGAGCCGACGCGAGACGAGCTAACACTCGAACTGAGAGAAGGAACAAGACTACATGTTTCGTTTCACATATAACCATTCACAACAACGCAATAAATCTACGGCGGAAAATGTTCGCCTTCGAGGTTCTGTCGAGGCAAGGATGAGATGAACACTATACCTGCCATTTATAGACTCGGATGCCACCGGGAGCGCAAGCCGGAGCGTGCTGCCGGCACTTGGAAGAGTACCACGACCAACATGGACAGGATATCCACCAAACTTCATATACCCCACCCTGCGGGTGACTTTACCCTTGTGGGTGTACTAGAACAGTTAGAACCTCTGCCGATAAATGGAAGAAAGATCGCCCTAGTAGGTACTCCTCCCTGAAATGGACTCACGAATTGAGAATCACACGCAGATCTTGCATGGAACAATGGGGTGAGTCACAATGAGTGCATCTTTCTATGCTCTGTCGACCTCCCCCCCAGACATAAAGATTACCTATTCCAGAAACGGCTCGCATCCAGGCTGCCGCTTGATTCATTTAGGTTCGACTTTCGGTGCGACGCTCATGGTATGCGATTTTATCGGCCCAGCTTACTTACTCGTGTTCAACAGGGGAAATCACGAGAGCGGCGGCCAGTGGAGACAGGGAGGATTTGCCGATGACGTCGAGGATCTGGTGGCGGTCGTCTCTTACCTCCGGTCTACTTATTGTTACGAAATTGGCATGGTCGTCGGGCATTCTCGTGGCTCCGTTGTGGGTATGTATTGGCTATGTACATCCGAAGAAGGAAAGCGTGTGAGCGCTCTAGTTAACGTATCGGGGCGTTACCGAATGCATGTGAGTCTCGTGTCCGTTTCCCCGCCAAAACTAACATAATCGTACTCTTAGCGAATATACGGTGATGATAACTGTTTTTAAGGATTGATGGGATGCTTACCACTTACAGATGGCGCTGACGCCTACGAAGAAGAATTTGCGACCAAAGGATACTTCGACTGGAATGTGGTGGTTGCCCGTAAGCCTGTTGTGCAAAAGATATACCCTCATGACTTGGAGGAATTCTCGCGTTGGAACTCGAGTATCGTTTGGGACAAATTTCCATCGACCATAGACGTCCTCACGATACACGGCCTCGCTGATAGAACGGTACCTGTGTGAGCCGCTTTTACCTCTTAGGTCGTGAAAAATAACTCACTTGACTCATAGTTACGACGCGGTCATCTATGCGCGTGTATTTGGATATAGACTGCCCGGGACGCATAACCTACACCTTATTGAAGACGCCGACCATAACTTTACAGGGGTGGGGAATCTTGGCATTGTTGGCGGTGTTATGGAATTAACTGCTTTATTTAGCGTCAGGACGAAATCGTTGACTGCATCCTTGAATGGTTAGAAGAAAAACGTGCTCGACCTTTAGTCACAGGGGTATTTAGGACAGGCACTCGGGGAAAGTTATAGGTGGCATGTCTGCGGCGTTGATCAATCAGCATCACTGGGGGACAAAAGTGGATAGGTCCGTGTTGATGAGCATGGGAGCGGTTCCTTGGACAAGCTATAGTCAACAGTACCTTAGATGGTGAACCAAGATGAACGGACAAGTGTACTGGTCCATCGGAAAATTCGCACACCTGCTGATTTCCCCGTGCCAAGTGCGAGCCCGAATCGTCGATTTGGGTCTTTCTTGGCTGTTCGGACCGGTGATGGCACACCCAGATCCTACCTACCGTCCAGTGCTTCGCGGAAAGAACGTCGAGTGTCCCAGGTAAGGTGGATAGGGGAATGTACTTACATATACGAAGAAGTGAAAAGAAAGAGTGACATCGACAGGGAATGCGCGAATCGCCGTAGAAGAAGTCCGCAGTTGGTGCCTGTGGAAGCGGGGATCACGGCCGAGTCCCACCTTCATCTCAACCCCCGTAGGCCGATGATTCGCAACCTCATCGTTCTCGGCACGATGTCAGTTCTGGCACACTGATTCGGAAATGGCACAAGAAAATCGTAGTAGGAGGCTTCGACCGGAGAGTCAGACCGAACGGAGTGCATTGGAGAATAATGTTATCAAGAGTCAAGCAGTCAGGTATGTATACGAGGAGATGGCAATATAGTAGGGTAAGCGGCTACAGAATTAGAAGGGAACAGGTGGACGCAGTGCAATAGGTAGATATAGCAATAAGAGGAATTGAAACAAAGCAAAGGGATGCGGTGAGAATGGAGACGGAACAATACATGGATCACGCGAGTCCTTCCTTGGTTAAGAGATATGATTAAATGTTCCTTGTCAACGACGGAGGAATATGTTGTCCAAACCAAGCGATGTGTGTCCCGGGAAAGGCTATTAACGGCCCCGGTGCGAGGCCGTGGCATGGAGCAAAGTATGATTGATGACTTTGGGTTATGGTGAATGATGGTGATGGTAATGAGGAGGCGCGACATGAGTCAAGGTCGGCCAAGACGGCGAACTGCGGGTGCAGCCGGTAGAAAGGATGATTTAGAAGAAAACGGGAGCCACTGAACCGGCGGCGGCGCTGACTGTAGTGCGCGGGGGATAAGAGTTGGCTCTAGGGTCATGAGAGGACTGGGACTGAGCAGACTGTGTGCCTTGAGCGGACTTTGGCTGACCAGATGTGGACTGAGAAGCGGGTGGGTTGTACTGGGTTGCCATGATGAGAGGGAGCGGATGATGAAGGAACATGGCAGGAGGTATTACTTAAATATGGGAGGGGGACATAGGATGTGATGACGGAACCGACATTAGACCGATACGGAGATCATTGCGTAGGGTCACACGGAAATGCTTGAGAAGATCTGAGAGAGTCTGTCGCTGCGTTTGACGAGTCATCGAGACGAGCATAGCCAACTCAGATCTGCCTCATCCCCGATATGGTGGCTGTGCTTTCAGATCGAGGTCACAGATCCCTTTTTCCCGCCACCTTAAACTTAGCTCATCCTCAATTCCGACTCGGAGGGCGTTGCTTGTACATGGCTATTCTTTGATCCCCGCAATTCACTCGTCGCTCTCTAAGCTTATTCCCTGCCATCCTGTATACATTCCTTGCTGCCCTTCGATACAATCATTCCCAATTTATGTGTACCCACGAGGAAGCCTCATCCACACCGATACTCATGTAGAATCCCCGTCGCTTGCCTAGGAAACTGTCACAATTATCTTCCCGCTAAGGAAACTCAGCTTGTCGGTCTTCTATACCTCATGGAAGATACACTCACCTATTCTTGTTCTCGGCCATTTCTTGGTGTCCTTGTTGAATCTCGTGCATAGGATACACCTGGGCGGTTTGAGTAATCCGTGCCCAGCGGGTCAGATCAGAAGTTCTAGGGTAGTCACAAACCTTGTGAATATAGGTCCGTATCGGTCCACACCCTTCTTCTCCTGTTATCCGATCGACCACCTCCCGGAACCCGGTGCTTCCATTATCGATGAGTTTATTCCCCGCACAGCTCTACAGCATCGACACACCTCTGGATCAGCTCCGTCTGATATGCCATGCTCCGAGAGCGAAGCGTGGATCCCTGGATCTTGAGCCGCTTGTACAGGATTGGTTGTAGATTGACACGAGGGACCTCGCTTCCTTTGAATGGCTATCTTTTAATATGAGTTTCGCGGATAGCGAGCACCCCATCTTTACCGCTCAAGAATGAAAGTATTATCATCCTTCCATCAATTGCCAACGAGTCGATGTTCTTCTCCCAGTGGGTACGCCCGACGAAGTCGATTACAATGTTCACACCCTTGCCGTTCGTTGTTTTCTTCACTTCTTTCGCAAAATCGTCGCAGGTGTAGTTTACAGCATGCGTAGCCCCATTCGGGATTGAAACAAGCCGATTCAACTTGTCCCTGGATGATGCCGTTGCTGTAACGGTGTTCCTGTGTGCGGCGATTAGTTAGCACACTGCAATCACCAATGCTTTTTGCAAACTTAATGTGCTGAAACACCATCAGAAGTACTCACGCGCCGAAAACACGTGCAATCTGAATTGCCGCAATCCCCACGCCGGAAGCACCAGCATGAATGAGGATGTCGTCACCTTTCTTTAATTCACCATATATAACCAGCGCTTGATAGGCTGAAACGCAGTGAGCAATGTGTATCAGGCGACTTGATGGGCCCGACCGATGTGCCGGGCAACCGGGCATGGAACGTGCGCACCTGTGATGAAGTTTTCGGGAATACTTGCCGCCTCAACCCAAGACAGGTGGGCGGGTTTCTTGATCAGTAACCCTTGATTACATACGACGTACTCGGCGTATGCACCCTGATGGAGACACCGTAAGACCACATTGTCGCCGCCTTGAAAGATTCCGTGATCCGTACACCTCCAATGAGGCCATACACCTCGTCGCCAAGAGACCACTTTGTAACACCCGGTCCGAGTTCGTGTACGACGCCGGAGAATTCAACGCCCAGAATGGGGGATACGCCCGGAGGCAGAGCATACCTACCCTCACGCTGGGACAAGTCCATGCGATTCAGGCCGAACGCAGCCACCTGAGAATGTCGTCAGTCACCCATGACGGTACCGGAGAGGGGAATTCACTTTGACCACCACTTCACCCTCCTTTGGAACCGGTTGGTCGATATCTCCGATATACAGGTTCTCGATGGGACCTTGGCCGCCCTTGATCAGCACAGCACGCATTGTGGACATCCTGAGTGCAGGGAAAAGGTTCGTGAAACAGTCTCAGGGCTCCTCTCTCCTGGTCCAAGGATTACCCACGACTCCACGAGTGACTAATGTGCTTCAGCTGACTTGCAAGGCACGCCACACGAGTCACAGCAAATTTCAAAAGTGAGTGCAAGGGACGAGTGAGCCCATTTTGGTGAGCGTTGAGGCAATGTGGTCGGCCAGGTCCAAGTTCCTGTGGTCCAGGCTACTCGCATCATGCTAGTGCCCGAACTGAGCATACAGGTTTGTTTAAATACTGTATGTACATACATACGTGGCTGTTGGCCCATGGGCTGGGATTATCGTCTGACTAAGCATGGGATGACAAAGACTGTTGACCCGACTCTCAAGCCGGTAAACTACGGAATTTCTGCTCTCTGTGACAGTCCTGCCGACATCCTTGAATCGCAGGCGATTTTTCTGTACCGATGCTGGTCGCCAAGGAGCCCCTGAGTGGTTTGCCACACCCTGGCAAGCAGCTCAGGGTTGAAGATGTTCAGGAGGCATTTGTCGAGAAGAAAGACAAGTAAGTCGTGCTTGCTTCGGTCTTTCTGTCCGTCGACGTCATTTGTCGCCATTTCAGACTGCTTGGCGGAATAAGTGCGACCAAGGCCATCTTGTCGGGCCTACGGGAGTTCAACAAGAATAATTGGGTTGTTCGGTATCCCACACTCCAGGAGCAGCCAAATGACGAATCCCCCACACCGTCGAAAACAAAGCCTCGTCGTTCCATTCGCCTCTCTCTATCCTTTGCCGACGACCCGTCCAATCAGACCGAAATCCTCTATACGCCTTCCCTCCAAGGTTCAACTCTAACCTTGGCATCAATTGCTGATGCTGATGAACAGCCCTGCGAGCTCGCCGATGAGACTGCGGAGAACTCAATGGAGAAGGAGGCCTTTGCTGAGAAAGCAGGCGACTTTACGATCCTCCGACTTGATCTCAAACTCGGACCCCACGGCTCTTCGACGTCCCCCGCTGCCCTGGTCTCTCAGTTGGAGAAAGGGTCCATTGCCAACCTCCTGGATGAACGTATATCCGCCGCTCTTTCACACATGGATAGGCTTCGACTTCGTGTCGAAGATACGTCATCCAAGGTTTTAGTGACAGGGGATCTCAACTCTGGGAAATCTACCTTTGTCAACGCTCTGCTCCGACGAGAGGTGATGCCTGTCGACCAGCAGCCCTGCACAACCGCCTTTTGTGAAGTCCACGATGCCGCCGAGAACAGCGGCATCGAGGAGGTCCACGTCCTCAAGGATGGGGTACAATACTCTGTCAGTGACGAATCGACTTTCTCACGCATCTCTCTTGTCGACTTGGAGAGCATTGTGACGGACAATGAAGGTGATCAGCCTCGGCTGAAGGTATATTTGGCGGACAGCAGAGCTGCGTCGGAGTCACTGCTCAATAACGGGGTAGTCGACATCTCACTTATAGACGCACCTGGCCTTAATAGGGATAGCCTCAAGACTACTGCAGTTTTCACTCGACAGGAAGAAATCGACGTCATCGTCTTCGTTGTCTCGGCCGAAAACCACTTCACTTTGTCCGCCAAGGAGTTCCTCACCAACGCTAGTAATGAGAAGGCTTATCTCTTCATTGTGGTCAACAAGTTCGAGCAGATCAAGAACAAGGAAAAATGCAAGCGGGTCGTTCTAGAGCAAATCAGGGAGTTTAGCCCCGGTACGCACGAGAACGCACAGGACCTTGTTCACTTCGTCGACTCTGCTGCTGCGCTTCGTCCCTACACCGCCAACCCCGCGTTCGACGATCTCGAATCATCCTTACGCTCCTTTGTCCTTGTCAAACGGAGCACATCGAAACTTCAACCTGTTTCGACCTATCTGCTCAAACTGTTAGCCGACATCGACCTACTTGCCGGCGCGAATGCCGTCGTTGCCCAGATGGACATCGATCGTGCCAAGAGCGACCTGGAGAGGATAAAGCCGGTGTTTGAGAAGATGAAGAATGAGAGGGAAAGCTTGGAGGACGCCCTCGAGTCTGTTGAAGAGTCCAGTGCTGCTACAGCCGCAGAGAGGACCAAGACTATCCTGTCGGGTGCCGTCGAACGCGTCGGGTGTGGACAACCTGGTGTAGACTCTGCTGTCAGCCTTCCTCGCTTCCCCGGTTTCCCTGCCATCTGGGACTATGCTCGTGATGTTCGCAAGGCTTTACTCACTAGTTTGGATGCCGCGGTCAAGCTCGCAGAGGACGAGGCTCGTCTTACTACTACAACCGGCGTCAGAAAGATCGGACTTCTCGGGGATCAATTCCTTCCAGAAGGCGTCGAGAGATCACGCCGAGTCTTTGTACCGGAGGCTATGTTTAGCATTCGACCGGGAAAACAAGGCTCTGTGCGCCGCCACGCTTCCTCGACAGCCTGTGCCGTCGTTGCAGGAGGTGTATACAATCTTGGAATAGGTCTTTCACAACGTTCCGACATGTTGGACACGTCAATGCTTGACTTGTTCGACTTCAACTATCATCTGTGGGTACACTTTGGAGGTGGAAAGACGGACGAGGAAGACACCGAGGAGAAGAACGCGACAGCGCTTAGCATTCTCTCGGTTGGCATAGGAGCGTTGACGATGGTTGGAGGCAAGGCGATCGGCATCCGTGGATTCATCGATGGTGCTGTCCGCATCTCCGAATTATTTGCAGACGAGTCCGCGAGGAGATGGGTGGGACCTGTCATTGGTGCCGTGGTAATTGGCGCTACAGCGTACTTCGTAGTGGAGTTGCCGAGGACGATACCGAAGACCATTGGCCGCCGGATTCGGGCCTCGCTTGTGAAAGTCGAGGACGGTGCCACCGAACAAGAGTTGTTCGTCAATGCGCACGCAGGGCGCGTGGGCCGCGAAACACGGAAGGTGTTGCGATACGCATCATGGGATCTTCGGGAGCGCTTTAGGAGCGCGATGGAAGATAGAGGAAAGGAAGTCCAGAACGCAGAGGAGTTTGAGAAGAAGGCGAGGAAGGCACTCGACTACTTCCACGACGTCGAACGGAAGACGGGAGTCGTTCGCTGCGATACTGATTTGGTCACTGTGCTCTGAGGGCGACTTCAGTGGTTTGTAGCAAAGTCTGTCCGTTTATGTATGGTTTCCCCACTGCCTAATAGCGTTACCTTCACGTATGATTCACTTTCTTTTGATCCACTTATGCCAGTTTCGTAGCTACCAGTTTCCTGTGGAATTTCATAGATGACTGCTTGATTACATATGTAATCATCATGGGGTGAGTACGTGTCCACTGGCATATGGGGCATAACTTGAAGTATCTCTGTAATGCATGGCAGTTACTACGAAAATAAACGGCCTCAATCACTCCAAGCTGGGTCGAGAAGCGACCCTTACTTCGCGTACAGTCACCGAGTCGGTCTCAGTGCCGTTGCTGTCACTGCGCATGCCGTTCGGACCTTCGTTATCTGAATCCGATCCAGCAACAACTTGCCAGCAAGTTCAAATACCGAGCTGGCATGACTGCGCAACACAGGTTAGCAATTCGATTTTACCATCTCGGAGGTCGCAAACAACACCAGCGCTGCGCCTTGCTCCACAACACATTCCTGTCAATGACGGCGTTCTTACGTTGAACAGTACGGTGTTGAAAGCCCCAGTTTTGTGTTTGAGAGTCGGTCATCATCTCCTCGAAATAGCATCCTTTTCAGGTAAACAGCATGGACGGTGACCACGAGAACCCAACCGGCGGCGGCGGCGTTTCTGGACTGTACTTGTGTGCGACATGATCAGACATCGGGTTTCCAACTAACTACCGTACACGCTTTATGGTGTCCAAATTTACGATCCAACTTATTTTTGTCATCGAGAACGCGATCACGACCGCCTGATGGCAGAGTATATATGGACTGGGTTCTGCTGCGATTGGTCGTAAACCAACCATCTCTTTCCTGCTGCCCGTCTCTGCGTGTTGAGCCCAGAATGCCCAACCAACTGCCCGCAAGCTGGCTCTCTCTCCTCGTCTTCGGCCTCGCTGCTTTACCGCATACATCTGCGACCCAGTACTCGTTAGCAATGGAATACTACGGATCGACTTTCTTCGACTCGTGGACGTACTACAACTATTGTATGTGCATCCTTACTTCGCATGGATCCCATGTTCGACGCCTTGGACAGATGACAACCTGACGAATGGAGATGTCAAGTGAGTTGGCTTGTTGATTGGTGGGACTACGTGTTAACCCGGGTAGTTTCGTGTCGGCCCAGACTGCATTCGCTGACAACCTCACCTACGTCGATGCTACCACGTCCCATGCATTCATAAGGGTGGACAACTTCACGGACGTATGGGCTGTGCTGCTGTGTCGCACGAGTGGATACTCACTTGCACTCTTTTGGATGATTAGGTTGTCTGGGACAACAAACGAAACTCGGTCCGGATTACCAGCAATGACAGCTATGCTGTGGGTAGTGTGTGGGTGGCAGACATGTACCATGTGCCTTATGGCGTAAGTTTGATCCTTGGGACCGCTTGCATGTCGCGACGATCTCATAACCGGCCGCCCAGTGTTCGGTCTGGCCTGCATGGTGGAGGTGGGTGTCCCGCCTTGAGCAATGGTCCGTGTGCAAACACGTTTTTCGTAGTCAAGCAACCGTGTGGCCCCAAGGAGGAGAAATCGATATGTTCGAGGGTGTTAACTTGCAGACGAACAATCAGATGTCACTGCACACCGAAACTGTTCGTACCCTCCCACCAATTACCCGAATGGTTCCCATACGTGCACTGTTCCAGGGATGCACGCAAGTTTCACCAAATGAGACGTCGACGGTCGTCACCAGCACCAACTGTTCGTACGCTGCTAACGAAAATCAGGGTTGCATTGTCATGGATCCATCCTCGTCGTCCTTCGGAGCCGGGTTTGCGAACGTGGGCGGAGGGGCGTTTGTGACGGAATTTGCATCAACTGGTATTAGGTACGCCAATTACGGCTTCGACTGGGTGATGTGAGCACATTTCTTACCGTCGTTCAGCATGTGGTTCTTCGAGGTTTGTAGTACAGCCATTTCAGCTCACGGATCGTCTTGACCCTGATCAACTAGCGTTCTCAAATACCGGGTGCACTGTCAAATAACGAGAGCACGATTGACACGTCCACCTTTGGCGTCCCAGTCAGCAACTGGCCTTCCACAGGTTGCAATATCCCCGAATTCTTTCAATCACAACACCTCATCCTTGATATCACACTTTGTGGGGGTGTGTCCTTTCTCGTACAACTCGTAAAGGAAGAGCCATATACTGACTATTCGACTAGACTGGGGTAAGTAACGAGAAACTAAGTCGTTTCTAACCTGCTCATATGATGCACATCACAAAAGCTGGCAACGCAGCCACCTTCAACAGTACATGCTCAGGCGTTTGCTACAATGACTATGTCATTGGCCAACCGTCTGTGTATGACAATGCTTATTTCGAGATCGGTTATGTGAGAGTGTTCAGCGCCGAAGGCACGAACACTGTCGTGTCAGGTTCCAGCTCGGCGAGTGGTAGTGCGGCACCGACCTCTACTTCGGCTTCTTCTTCGAGCTCAGTATCCAGCCTCATGGAGAAGTACGGATCAATCGCATCTACCTTGATTGCTATCGGAGGGCTTGGTATCATACTTCTGTGATGTCTTCTGCTTGCCACTGGCACATATCAGTACGTGGTCGGTTATTTGTAGATACCCTGGACGATAGGTAGTTGCTAGATAGTTTGGATAATTATGTTATAACGAACAATGTTTTTATATCAACAATTTCCTCGCCCGATTGTTAAGATCAGACCTAGGTGACCAAGGAGGCCGGAATCTCGCGGGTTCTCACTCACGCCAAGTGAAAACGCTCGGGTTCTTCTCACCCAATCAAGCCAGAATGTGGTAAGGGATCGAGCAATATGACGAAACGGATACGCCCGCAAGCCCCCTGGGAACTTGTGAGTTCAAAACTTACGGATAACTGTCAACAAGATAAGACGTTCAAGTACTCAGGCATTCCTAGTAGGACCCCACAAAACCGGCAGACACTTGGCCCTGCCAACGTGGATTCGAAAAGGGGGTGTCTCATACAGAAATAACGACATGGAACTCGTGATCAAGACGTTCATCTGATTCGGGAAGAGTTTCTGAAATTCCGAGACCTTATTCTCCGACCGCATGCTGTGTGGCCGAGACACGGGGTCCGGGAAAAAAGAGCGTTTCCTCATTTTGTTGCTCTGTAACAGGATGAAACTTGAACGACTCCTCCACCGGCAGCATGTGCAAAACGCAGCAACTGCACGTCGTTCTGCGAGCACACGCCAACTGTGACCCACTGGCGTGTGCGGTTTCATCCTCGAACGCCACTCACATAACGGCGTTTGTCAATTTAGGCTAGAAGAATTGGCTATAAGATCTATTCAGGCTCGAGTTCCCTTCTTGAAATTCCCCCATCCACTTCACTTCCATCCCGTCCTTGTTTCCGCAGGTCAACATTCATGAATTCGTCGACAGATCCCACCTGTTTATTTAGTGTGGAAGGACAAGTCGCCGTAGTCACTGGTGGCGGAACAGGTCTCGCTCCTTCCATATGATATCCTCGCACTGTCCTGACCGCCACTAATCGGCTCAAGGGATAGGACTCATGATCGCAATGGCATTGGAGCACAACGGTGCCACTGTATACATCGTTGGACGCCGTCTGGATGTCTTGCAAAAAGCCGCTCGAGAAAATAACGTCCGTCCGTTATCTTTACTTCGTCCGTTAGCCCCTGAATTCTCTGGGCAGAGATTCGGCAAGATTATCCCCCTCCAAGGCGACATTACCTCTCGGGAATCTCTTCTATCCATGGTGCAGGCTGTGAAATCTCGGCATGGATATATCGATCTCCTTGTGAATAACGCCGGGATAGCTCGGAATCTACTCCCGCCTCGACTACCGTCCCCGCTGGACGACACCAACACTCCAGGAGAAGAAACGGTTCCCTCCATCAAATCATTTCAGGATGTTCTCTGGAACGCGGGCGCACCCATGGGATTCACAGAAACGTTTGAAACAAACGTGACTGCCGTCTATTTTACGACGGTCGCATTTCTCGAGCTGCTCCACTTTGGAAATCTGAGACGGGGCGCACTGCCTCCGAAACTGGCCACAAGGCCAAGCAAGCTGTTGAATGATACTTCCAGTGGCGAGAACGGACACTTCACGCCATATCACTCGCTACCGCCCTCGCCCTCGCCCTCGAGTGGTGATGTACCTCTTCCCATCGATGCGCCCGAGGTCACGTCTGCGGCTTCGATGAAACCAACGTCTCAGGTGATTACCATCTCATCGTCTGGCGCTTTCAGGGTAGATGCGCGCGTCCTCTCCGTTTCCTATACCCTGGCGAAACATGCCTGTACCCACCTTGGCAAGTTGCTCGCTAACCTCCTTGCCGACTGGAACATTCGAAGTAACATCCTATGCGTACGTTGCATCCCTGTGACATACTCTTTATTTTGTCTGTATACCAAACTCACTCCGGTTGCAAAACACAGCCAGGTGTGTGGCCCAGCGGTATGTCGTCGGACCTTATCTTTTTTTTTCTTTTTGGTTTTATCATTATTGGCGTGGTTTGACGGGATTGGTCGACAGAAATGACCAACTTGGAGCATCTGACACCTGCGTTGCTGGCGTGTGCCATTCCCCTCGGTCGTCCGGGAACGTTGGCTGAAATGACGGGCCCTATCTTATTTCTTGCCGGACTGGCCGGGGCGTACGTTAATGGGGCTGTTTGGTTAGTCGACGGAGGAAGAGTGGGCCAAGTTGCGAGTTCGTATTGAACGCTGGCTATACCATTTCATGCAGTACCCTTATCACCCGTCCCCTTGTCAAGTTTGGTGGTGACATCGTTATATCTCTCCTTAATCTAGGTTCACGCTTAATGTTCTGAGATGTTTTTATGCACTCACTTACTTGTACCTATGTCTTGTTGTCTCAACGGGCATTGTGCCATTTCCGCTAGTCCTCGTGGGATCAGCGTGGTCAAATACGTGTCAGAGGTATTTCCAACGCCATGTTGGGAATAGTGAACGGACAGCCTGACCCGACCACCCGGACGTCAATGGCCAACACATTAACTCGTTCCATTGCTTGCCGGAAACCAGTCTTTCATTCATAAATCGGCAAAAACGCGGGTACATACAGGGATAATGAAACGAGACACAAGGTGGACGTATGCACCGTGGAGGTATTCGCAGCAGCGTTGCGCAGTAAGCTTATAGCCTATCGGGCCCTTTCATCATCTCGAACGTGCGCGAACAAGGATGATCGATGATCGTTTACTCACGCTACAAAAGGCAGGGTCAAATTCACAAGTCTCCTTTCGAGTGCGCATACGTTGCCTCCAGGCGTGACTTTACGTAGTCGCCTGCGGTGACGACCTCGTACTTTGCGGGATTGTCCTTCGTGACACATCCCGGGATAGGCTCGAGGTTCTGTTCAGACCGCGGCATCTCTCGCACGGAGGAGACCCACCTCTAACTTGACGTCGTAATCCGTCCCGAAGAACAGGGGCATCGAGCAGCGTTCCTGCCCGGAGGCATTGATGGCCCGGTGCAGGGTTGACTTGAACACGTCATCTAGAGGGATGTCGGGAAGTTGATGGATGATTTAATGTCAGTGAGGTGACCCACTGGTCCAGCGGGCGAATTGGTCTCCGAGGCTGGCGAACAGAAGCGTTCATTGCACGTCACAACGCAAAGTACGGGTGTTCGTACTTGACAACGAGACAACCGGGTATGGGAAGGGCATCGATCCATTGCCCATCGGTGTTCATCACCTGTAGAGCTGGGATGTTGTCTTGCCAGAGGATGGTAAAACACTGAGTTGTTGTAGTTCAGAAGAGAAGTGCATTCGTGATGGTCTGGTGAGTATCACCTCGTAACTGGTGACGAGGTCAACAAGATACTCGAGCGAAGGATACGTGAACATACTCTGTATGAGCACCAATGCCTTCCACCCCTTCTGGAGGGGTTGCGGGCTGAGGGGGATAATAGAGTAATCGCATGATGGCGGCTGGTTTGGTCACCTTACAATTACGCGTCACGTAGACGTCTCTCACAGAGGGGACAAGACATGCCTTGTCATCAAAGAAACTTTCTGGGAGATCCAAGGCCAGAGCGAACAGGGGGAATAGAGATTGCCCCAGTTTTATGGCTGCATGACTGCATGTTTGCCTGTGATGAACGCACCCCAAACCGTGAGACTGGAGAACATACTAGTAGGTAAGGATGTCTTCCCGGAACCCGGGGAGATCCTCTGGCCAAACGTTTTTCCCAACCATCGGTCCGCCCCCGTATGGCTGTGTGCAGTGATCTAAAGATTCCCATCCGATGTCAAAGCCCTCATGGAGATCCCCTTTGTTGTTTGGATTGGTGTTCTCGCCAAGAAGGGGGGTATACCCTTTAAAGTTGGGCATCGCATGGATGTCCAGCTGAGACTTGTCGATCAAGATCGCACAAAGACAGCTCACGACCAACCTTGTTCTTTGTGACAGTCGGGAGCGCAAAAAATTTCCTGGCACCATTAATGGCAGCGTCTATGATAGCTTCGGGAATACCATGGTGTTTGACTGGTACGCAAGTGGGTCGGACGGTTGGTACAATGATGGTGAACTGACCATAAAAGAAGCCAACGTTGACGCAGGCGGCGCGTATCTCTGCAGCGAGAGCGCGACGAGCGACAGGATCGCTGCTTGTTGCATTTCGCAAGTCACTAGAACGAACGCCTACTTAGTAGTAGTACTATCGTAACAACGAGGGGGAATGGGCTTGCATGATCGGGATGTACTGCATAAGAGTGATTGAAACTCCGCTGGCTGACCACCTCGTGGTTCTATTGTTTAACGGGTCGTTCCTTTGCTCGTCGTCCTCGTTGTACACCTCACACAAGACTTTTATTCCCCACCCTAGACCGGCAGGCTCCGCTGGTCTCGTCTAGACACAACGCAGCACTCGAACTTACTACCCAGAGTGCTCTTGCTTCTAGCCAAGTCCGTAGGCTCGACGTCAGGACGCCTTCTTGAGACCTAACCTAGCCTTCTTCTTGTGTTATCTTGTACTCACTTCAAACACACCCCTTGCACGTTTTCCAACGATCAGGGACAGCCTATCTCTCTTATTCAATCGCCCCACTTCATCTCCTGCCCTCCTTACCCGCTAGCGGATCTTTCCCTTTTGTCCACATTTTCCACGATTTCTCTTCACGGATATAATGGCAACGCTGCGTCCCCCTTCCAGTCCTTCCCCCTCTCCCCTCAATCCAGAAAGCGGCCGTTCTCCAAACGCCGCACGTGCCTCTATGGGTCCCCGTCAGCTCGGCCCTGCATCGCCGAGGCCGCCTGGAGGTGGTAGCGGTGCTCGTCCTACCAGCGAACTACTCGGCAGCGCTACCATGTTCCAAACACCTGAGTCGGAGGCTATCGATCAATGGTTTGAGAACCTCCAAAATTACGAGGAAACCCTGGAGGACATGGCAGCCGCCTCATTAGATGTAAACTTCAAAGAGGAGCTGAGCGCTATCGAACAATGTCCGTGCTTTATCTTTATTCCGTGGCCTCCCCTGCTGACCCACCTAGCAGGGTTTAAAGTGCTCTCTGAGGCAGAGCGAACGGCAGCATTGTACAGCCTTTTGCAGCAGTCCACGCAAGTTCAAATCAGGTTCTTCATCACCGTTCTTCAGCAGATGGCCCGATCAGATCCCATGACCGCATTGCTCAGTCCCGCAGTCGGAGGTTAGTCGTTCCGATGTGTACTTTGTTGGCCGTTCCAAATTTGTCATGCAGGTTCGATGCAGAGTCAGATGGAAGCCAAGCTTGCGCAGATGACCATCAAGTCGCCGTCGTTAAAGTCCCCGATGCCTTCATCCCCTCGTGTTTTCAGCGGCAATCAGAACCGACAATCGCTAGCCCTTGACAGCTCCTCTGGATTCCTTTCCCCAGACTCAGCTGCGCTAGGATCCAACAATGATGCCGCTGCCACACTTGCTCAGCAGAGGGCAAAACTCAAGGCGAGCAACGCTGCACACCGCATCTCGGCTCCTATTTTGGCGACTGCTAGCGGTGAAATCCGGACCACGTGGGGTTCCGCTCTCAGCCAAGTCGCTGAGCAAAATCTCAACTCTCCCGCCCAGGAGATCATTGTCCCCAGTAGCAACGGCTCGAGACCCAAGAGCACCGAGTTTAGTGGTTCCATTGGAACCCCTCGCGTAGATGGCTTATCCCCGATGGTTGGCGATAGCTGGGCAAGCAATGTGAACACACCGCTCATCCCTATGTTTGGTAAAGACGCGCAAAGCACTCAGAACTTGGATGCTGCAGCCGCCAAACTGAACGATTGGAATGGATCCGGTCCCAGGGTTCCTCTGATGGCTGACCCAAAGTCGTTCCGCCGTCCCTCCAAGACAGCTGGAAATGCAAACGGGACCGTTCCGGAGGCTGCAGTCCAGAACAGCGGCATCTACGACAACGATGGCAATCCCATTTCTTCTCAACAATCTGCCCAGCGAAAGAATGCTACGCCAACCTCCACTGGTAGCAATGCGCAATTTGCTGGTGCCCAACAGGGGCAGTGGAATGGTGGTAGGAGCCCTGGATTAAATCCGCCCAACAGGTTTGGCGAAGAACCCAATGCATCTCTGAATGGGCTTGGCATGGGCGGGTTCAACATGGCAGGACTGGGTAGTCCCGGACTAGGGATGGGATTGCCCTCTGCAGGGTTGTTGGCGGGAATGAACCCTCTGCAGATGAACATGTTGAACCTACAAGCACAGATGAACGCGATGGGAATGACACCCGAGGCACAGATGCTGGCGGCTCAGATGGCTGCAGGATTCACGCCACAAGGCTGGCTGAGTCTCCAGCAGGCCGCGATGCAGGGTGGCACCAACGCGAGCAACAATAATAATAACAGGGGCCGCGGAGGTGGTCGGTCACCTGGGATTCCGAAGACAGGGTCTTCAGGTGGAAACAACAGTAGCGGAGGTGGGAGCGTAGGGAAGAAGGAGGAAGAGGAGGTCGATCCCGCGCTGCTGAACGATATCCCGGCCTGGCTCAGGAGCTTGAGGCTACACAAATATACGCCGAATTTCGAGAAGATGAGGTGGCAGGAGATGGTGATTTTGGATGACATCGGACTGGAGGCCAAGGGTGTGGCGGCGCTGGGAGCACGACGCAAGATGTTGAAGACGTTCGAGGTGGTCCGGAAGAAGATGGGGATTGAGACACCTGCAGGATTCAATTCGGGTGAAGCAGGGAGGGAGGGGTGAAGACAGCGAGACATTTTTTTTTTGAATACGATTTGTGACTGGTTTATACTTCTGGTGCTGTCCATAGGATGATAGTAGCTACAGTATGACATACTACCCCATTGTACCCTACCCGGGGTCTCGGATTTGACCCGACCCCAGACACTGCATCCCTCGGGATGTGTTGCCGATATAAAATAGCCTGAGTAAACGTGGTGATCGATATTTAGTACAACCATCCTTTCTTTGTACTTTGTGAGTCCCATTCTGCCGTTCTACTAGTATCTACATAGTATTGACCCTCCATCTCACATTCCTCAGTAATATATCTATCATCATGCCCTTGGACCGCGGACCATCGCCCCTTCGTCCACCCATTCGTGGTACCACCCCTTCCCACAGGCGTTTCGAGGCACTGTCCCCCGTCGACAGCGACGTCCATCCCGTCATTCACGCTGGCAGGGTCGCGGTTATCACCGGTGCTGCAAGTGGCGTCGGAAAGGCCGCCGCTATCGAACTGGCAAAGTACGCGCCCGTCGCTCGTCCATCCTACCTAGCCACTGACAAAGCGTGACCTATCTTTAACGATCGGCATCCGTGCGCCTTATCACCGCTCCGGGCGTCCCGGGTAATGTACTGTCCTGCATTTGGTACTTAGGGCGGGCTTGAAGATCGCTCTCGCTGATGTAATGGAGGACGAGCTAACCAAGACTGGCAAGGAAGTGGCGGCCATCGTGGGCGACCCCAACGTTCTTGTCGTTCCCACAGATGTCTCCAAGATCGGTGACGTACTCCGTCTCCGCGACAAGGTCTACGAAGCCTGGGGGGAGGTGAGCGTTTTTCGCCACACGGCCTTCTCGATTCCATAAAGTGCGCTATTAATTCGTCAGGTCGCCGTCCTGTTGAACAATGCGGCGATTGGCCCAGATAGTAAATCCTGGGAGAAGCTCGAAAATTGGCGAAGTATCTTTGAGGTCAACCTTTTCGGGTACGTTCTTTCCCCTGCTTAAACCTATTTTTGGACGGACCTGTTGTTCTTCCAGCGTTGTCAACGTGCAGCAGACTTTTGTGCCTGTAAGTCTTTCACATGGTTACCGGCAGAGGAATAACAGCTTGTCCTAGTCAATGTTGCATCAGGAAAACCAAGCGATGGTTATCAACACGGGGTCGAAACAAGGCATCACGAATCCTCCGTGGGTCGCTCTCGTTTCAGGTACATATAGTGGGTTACAAAATATGAAACGACAGAGGCAATCCTGCGTACAATGCCACGAAGGCGGCGGTAAAGAGTTTGACGGAAGGACTCGCATATGAATTGCGCGAACGTCCTGGATGTACTGTGACCGCGCATTTGTTCATGTGGGTTTCGATGGCTCAGGAATGCCAAGAGAAAAGAGGAATACTGATCTGCGTGCAGTCCCGGCTGGACTTTCACAGGGTTGACGGCACGCTCCGGGGGCGAGAAACCTCCAGGTGCATGGAGTGCAGAAGAGACAGTTCTTTACATGCTCGACAAGGTTCGCTCGGGGGAGTTCTACATTCTCTGTCCCGACAACGAAACGCGTCGGGAAGTCGACCAGCTGCGGATCATGTGGGGTGCGGCGGATGTGGCGGAAGGGAGGCCGGCGCTGAGTCGATGGCACCGAGACTGGAAGTCGCTGTTTGACGAATACATTCGCGATGGGTTAGCAGAGATGCAGTAAGTGTACCAGGAAATTTGAAGGAAAGGAATGTAAAAATGCAGGACTGAATGAAACAACAAGTACTTCCGATGACGTCGATTAGGAAGCCGGTTGATGGCGGCGAGATGTAAGGTTGGTTCATTTCATCCGCGCGGGTACGGGTGCTTTCGAGATTCCTCGGAACTGGAGAGGTTTCAAATCAATATGGCGGGTCCCGGTGTCGCAGGATTCACGTGGGACGTGTGGGTTTGGGCGGTGTAGTAAGGCGTACTTTGCGCACCAGCTGGGCATTGCCCAAAGGGGCGCAACCTAAATGCTGGACGTCATCATTAGCGAGGCGATGATGGCTTGGGGACGTGATGACTCCCGGATCTTAGCCACGCTTGCCGGCAGTGGTCATAGCTGACCATCTTGTACGCGGAGGATGCAGGGTGAACTATTGAGGACGGATCTTATTACACTACCCCGCGTTACCGGGTATAAATATTTGACCCCGCTCCCCCCCACAAACACATCAAGTCTCTTTCTCGTTCAACATCCATTTCCATGTCCACCACTCCACAACAACAGTCGCACCAGCCTACTCAGGCCAACGGTGATGCGTCTCTCCAACGTATCAAGAACGTTCCTGGTTACACCACCCCCGTCTTCAAGGGGAAGGAGGAACAGCGCGCCATCATCCTGGCCGACGTCGCGAAGAAGGTCACTCGCTGTTCATCATCCTATCGCCAGATCGTCTCCTGATGCCATTTCCATATCTCTAGGGCTTCATTCCTCGCGAGTTGGTCGCCAACGAGGTCAACTGGTTCTATTCCCAGCTCGGCATCGACGACACGTACTTCCAGAACGAATCGCCGTCCGTGATAAGCGATCACATCATGGCGCTCTTTGGTGCCAAAGTGCTCGCGTTCACCAAGCACGATCCGTCCAAGCTTGTCATTGATCTGGAACGTATCGACGAGAAAGGAAATGGCGCTACTTTTATTCACACAAGTCGTCCCGGCTTAACGTCCACCGAAGGTCCCGGCGCTACCTGTGAGACCAGGTACGTTTTGGACCGTTTTATGATCCGCTCTCCACTCACGCACCGCTCTCCAGAGTCGACGCCTTATTCCTGGATAGTTCGACCCCGGCCAACTGTTTCCGTCTTGAAACATACCGTTCTACCGGTTCCATTTCAGCCACAGCCCCACAACAACTTCGTTGCTACTTCGTGACAAAGTGTCGATTCCCTCCTCAGCCTCCCCCTTCGTCCCGCACTGATGGCCGCACTGATATCCGATCGGTCTCCGATCCAGTCTTCCTCGAGAAGGCCAGCGAAAATACCATCGAGGTCTACCAGAGGATAATGTGGCAGGTCGAGAGCCGCTACGGTCCTGTCATGGAAGTCTTCGAAGTCGAGGGTACTCGTGAGAGGCGCCTCGTCATCGGCTACAAGATGGGCGGGACCTCCAGATTCTTCAGGTATGCCATCACTCCCAACATTGCAATCAATGCTCACTCGTCGTGCAGTGCTCTTTCCAATCTTTATCATTACTACCAGCTCTACTCGTCACGCAAGTATGTCGAACAGTTCTCCAACGGCATCACGATCATATCCTTGTACCTCAACCCAATGCCTAACTCCACTGCCGCTCCGATCGAGAGTTCGATCTTCCAGGTGATGAAAGAGGCTTCCTTGCTCTACTGCCTCCCCGACAATCCATTCTTCCTCAATCCAGAGAAGTCGAACCACGCTGTTCAGGAAGCTACGTACGCTTGTGAGTATCCCCCCAACTCGCCACCATGCCGGTCTAAGCACACGTATCATCAGACTGTGGTTGGGTCTTCGCGCAACACTTTTGCAACCGCCTCGGGCCTGCATATCTCCAGTTGAGGAACATCCTTGATGAAACGAACCCTCATCACGCGGAAGTTCTTAATGATATCAAGAGGCGTTTCAGAGAAGAGACCTTTACCCGGGAGAGTATCGCTAAAGTCATCCACGCCCATTCGGAATTGGTGGGTGTGATTAAACCTAACCTTAAGAACCGATCTCAAGTATTCTAGATCCGCTTGCTTTACGTGAACTTTGCTATGGGCCACTACCCCATCGTCGATGACGAATCCCTCAAGTATGTGTACCGCCAGTCCGTCGAAACGTGATTTAACCATTGTATTAGGCCTACCCTCTCATACCAGCGGTTGCAGACCACCCAACCTCTCACAGACGAGGAATTGTATGACAGGATCAGACGTTCGGTTCCCAACAAGCAGGATTTGCAAGTGCTTGAGAGTTTCTTGATTTTCAACAAGTGCGTACATCGGGCTTCCTGCAACGCAATTCCGCTGATCGGTCTACTTCGTAGGCACGTTCTCAAAACTAACTTTTATCAACCAACCAAAGTTGCGCTTTCATTCCGCCTTGCCCCGGATTTTTTGCCAGAAGTAGAATACCCAAGGAAACCCTTTGGCATGTTCTTTGTCATCGGAAATGAATTCCGTGGTTTCCATCTGCGTTTCAGAGATGTCGCTCGCGGCGGTATCCGCATCGTCATGTCTAGGAACAAAGAGTGAGTCGCACAGATTGAAATCCTGCAGCGTTGCATTGATCGCTTCCGTAGGAACTATTCCATTAATCAGAGAATGTTGTTTGACGAGAGCTACGGCCTGGCTTCGACACAGTCATTAAAGAATAAAGACATACCCGAAGGAGGTGCCAAGGGAACCATCCTACCCTCGTCAGTTGCCCACCACTTGTTGATGTAACGAAAACTCAGCGACCTGCCGTCTAGGATTGGTGCCAGCCCAAGACTTTGTTTCGAAAAATACGTAGATGTAAGTTGCATGAAATTATCATCGTATCCTTCTCACGAATCTTCGTAGGCCATCATAGATCTAATGATCCCTGGTCAGACGCCCGGAATCAAGGAGCGTCTGGTTGACCTTTATGGCAAACCGGAGCTTCTCTTCTTTGGACCTGACGGTTCGTCTTCTTCCTTCTCACGTTCGTGTCCGGTGTTGACGGGTCATGTTCCAGAGGGAACCGCGGACATGATGGATTGGGCAGCACGTAGGCAGACATTTCCTGAGATTAGTTCAAGCTTCTGACCTTTCCCTCAGTACACGCCCGCCATCGCGGTGCGGAGAAATGGTGGAAGTCATTTACCACTGGCAAGAGTGCTGAGCGTCTTGGCGGTGTACCTCACGATACGTATGGAATGACCTCACTGTCCATCCGTCAGTATGTGTTAGGTATATACAAGCAACTTGGCCTCAGAGAGAAGGATGTAACCAAGGTCCAGACTGGTGGTCCTGGTGAGTAACCCTGTTTCATTCCGGAGAGCTCTTCTGAACCAACGGTTTGGTCAATAGATGGTGATCTTGGTTCTAGTATGTACACGCGTCCAGTTCGTAACCACCTTCTTACGAGAAAACAGACGAAATCCTGCTCAGCTCGGATAAAACAGTTGCGGTCATCGATGGGAGCGGTGTTCTCGCGGATCCCGCTGGCATCAACCGTGAAGAGCTTGTACGCCTCGCGAAGTTGAGAGTACCTGTCGCCAACTTTAACAAGTCCAAGTTGAGTAAGGACGGGTACCTTGTCAAGGTCGATGAACACGACATCAAACTGCCGTGTACGGAACTACCTAAAACCTCATTTCAATGTTTGACTGACGGCCCGTTGATAACAGCTGGCGAGATTGTTCTTGATGGTACAGATTTCAGAAATGGGGCACACTTCAGGTTCAAGGCGGACCTGTTTGTACCTTGTGGTGGGCGCCCTGAGGCCGTCAACGTATCTAACGTTGCCGCGTTGTGCGACACAGAGGGAAAGCCTCACTTCAAGTACATCGTTGAGGGTGCGAACTTGTTCATCACACAACAAGCGCGACTCCACCTGGAGAAGCGCAGGGTCGTCCTGTTCAAGGATTCCAGTGCGAACAAGGGTGATTGTTCCTCAATCTCTTTCGACTATTTTTGACCCTGTTTCAGGTGGTGTAACCAGCTCGTCCCTGGAAGTTCTCGCCGGTCTTGCGCTGTCAACGGAGGAATACGTTGACCTTATGATCTTCAAGGACGGAAACCCCTCAAAATTCTACAAGAACTACGTCAAAGATATCCAAGAGAAGATCACGGAGAACGCTGCTGCTGAATTCCAATGCATCTGGCGGGAGCATAGCCGTCTGCAAGGAGCAAAACCTCGGACACAAATCTCCGACGAACTCTCGAGTTCACTCAACAATCTCCAGGCAGAGCTCGAATGTTCAGATCTCTTCGACGATGTGCCGAGTAGGAAGGGTGTAATGCGTAGAGCCATCCCCAAAACGTTGGTCGATCAGATCGGCCTTGATACCCTGCTCGCGAGGCTTCCAGAGCCTTACCAGCGCGCACTGTTCTCCAGTTGGGTTGCTTCGCGCTTTGTACGTCTTCCACTATTACGTCGGTTCCCTTACGCTCAAGCTTTGTCTTTCAGATCTACAAATATGGCGTGAATGGATCGAGTGTGGACTTCTTCCACTTTGCTCGTGACCTTGCCAACTAACGAAAGAGCGTTTCATCGTTTGTAGAGTTTGTAGAATGTTAGACCACCTTTGTACAATCCATCCTTAAAATGACCGTGCCCCCAGTGTGAAACGACATGATGCTAATAATACTACAGACCCTCGTCATACAGTTTACGTGTCAGTGCGACGTAGAACCGCTCCAAATCAAACTTGGTCGCCAGGTCGTTCTTCGCTGGTTTCTTTGGTAGAGACTTTCCTTTCGGGAGTGATGCGTTTCCCGATGAAGGAACGTGATCCACAATCCAATCAAAGACTGCGGAGAGCTTGTCCGTCGACGCCCTGACAACGGGATCGCTGTGACCGTCCTGTACAAACCGCTCGGTTTCCCCGGTTTCCGACCCAATGATACTGGCAGCTGGAGCAAGCTCGAGTCCGCCCTTGTCTTGTTTCTTCCAGGCACCGATGAACCTCGACCAGTCTCCAAAGGACCACCCCTCTCCGGCAACGCGAGTCGTGATGTTGCCTATGCCCGACGGCAACTCCACGTTCGTCAGGTCGATCCCGCGCGCACCCCGTATCTCCCAATGATCACAACCGTCCAGGACGCCGAGAAGCTCTCCCCATCGCGCACTCTGAACGGTCACGAGTCCGTCGTTCCCCCATTCGTCCTCGCGGTCCCATGATGGGACGGTCGAGGTGGCAGACGTCGCACCAATTGAGGCTGTAACATTCGATGCTTTCCGCTCAGCGTCGTCGAGGACCATCTTTGGAAGCCAGAGTGGATGCCAAATACTCATCTCTTCGACGCGCGAAGCGACGCTAAAGTACTTGACGCGAGGATCATCGGGTGTCGAGGGATTGAATACGTCGTTGAGATAGGACGTCGTCAGATTTGCATAGGCAGGCGAGTCGATGAGCGAAAGAAGGAGGGTGGTGAACGAGGAAGGGAGATTAGACAGCGAGAGACGAAACGTCGCGTCCCACTTGTCGGACACGCCGTTGGGGTCTGTGGGCGGTGTCGGCTCCGAATTGGGTTGAGTTTCTCGTTCTGCATCGTTTGCAGGTCGGGAAGTGGGTCCGGATTGGCAGCGTCCGAGACCGAGGTGTTGCTGGACGCGTTGGTGTCGTCTGTGTATGTTCTAGGTGACATGAATGGAATGAGACTTACCGCACACCAATCCATAAATGGACTTCCGCGGTGGGGCGTACTGATAGAAGTCAACGATAAAGGGACGTACTCGGTTGGCCGAGTATGTGTGATGAGATGTCGACAATCGAGTCCGCCCATGGAGTGAGCCACGAGGTTGATGCCTCTGCCGCGTGCTCTTTGTTTAAGGATACGATCGAGATTCTCTGCCCTCGACGCGATAGAACCTGTTCTATTGATACGTCGGTATGGTAGCGGAAAGGGTGACGTATGCCTTACGGGGGTACTCCTGTGACGATGACTTCGGCACCGAGTTTGTGCCTCAAAATTGATAATACAGATGACCAGTAATGTAGGCGTAGGCTAGGAAATGCCTCGGGACCTCTGACGTCGAATCCATATAAACCTAGGGCAAGGTCAAACGAGGGGAAATGGAACTGAGGGTACATACCATGACAGAGAACGATGGGGTAGCGAGGGGCTCTGACTGGATCAAAGAGAGCGGGGTTGTTCATTAAACGATGGATGGTGTCTTGATGTTCTGTGTTCCCCTGAGGAGGGAGAGGAGGTTGTTCACTCGGTGGACGGGTCGGCGGTAGTGATGAGGTAGAGTCTTGAAAGGAGAGTGAGATTCTCGTCTCTGATATGGGTCCATGTTTTTGGCTTGAGGATTTGGTAGACACCCGCTGTTGGTGGGGGTCTACGTAGACAGATATGAGCCAGGACCATATACCACTGGTAGATTGTGGCGGGTGGTCTGAGGTATGAGAATGCAGGTATTGGTTAGTAATTGAGAGGGTTGATATGACATTGACGATACGGCGGAAGAGGACGACGAGGTGGACTGGGATAGAGATGAGGCCGTTGTGCATCTTCGCCGAGCGTACGTCTAGTAAACCAAACCTAGAACATTGAATCGACACGTCCACTCATATTGCTTATGTAAAGATCGTCTAACTTTACTTAGCTGTGCAGGGCACAGCGTGGTTGTTTTCTCGGTTATAGATACTTAAAAGCTGCCGTCGAGTTCTCGATGGCGATTGTCGGGTCAATTCAAAACTAAGGGTTTATTGCATTTCAAACCGCTAATTGGATCGCCGTGTCGCAATGGGTTACCCGGCAGGCCGAGGTTCGTTGCTTTCTCCAGCATGAAACTGCTTATTTTCGCTGCCATCGTTCTGTCTGTCTGCCACGTTATAGCAGGTAAAACTTACACAAAGTTGGTAGATATAACTGGCACGGCTTTCTACGACGAGTTCAGTCTCTTCAGTTCCGCAGACCCAACCCATGGTCGAGTGTATGTCTCTCTTCTCCATTCCGCTGCCTTGTGTTCCGACGATTCCGTTTTCTTCTCCCTCACCAGCACTTTTGCCGATCACCAGACGGCCCAGAAATTCAACATTACCCATGCCACGGACCACTCTTTTCTCTTGGGCGCTGACCATACAACCTATCTCATGCCGTCAGATCCTGGCAGAAAGTCGGCCCGCATCATCTCCAACAGACAATTATCAACATTTGTCGTAGTGTGTTCGCCGAATTCCTCATTGAATTCCTCTAATATATCTGTAGCTTTGACATGCATCACATTCCGGAAGGATGTGGGTGAGTTACGGACTCGTGCTTTTCGCTGTCTTATGTCTAATCAATAGCGTTGGAACCTGGCCAGCCATATGGACTGTGAGTCCCCATTCTTCAGTACTAGTGACTACGTTCACCTACAGGTTCTTCATTCGTAGCTAGGAGATGATTGGCCGAATCAGGCAGGTTTCTTCTGGATCACTCGTTCCCAGAACAAGCTATAGTATACCACAGGGTGAGATCGATCTCGTCGAAGGAGTGAACAATGTATCACCAAATCTTGCTTCTTTGCATACCGGGACCAGTGAGAAATCTGGTTTGCATTCTCCTTGTTGATTAACTCTCTCATCAGACTGTCACATGCCGGCCTCGCGTGTAATAACTGGGTTTGTCGGATCGTGTTTGCACTCTTCGTGTTCCTCATCGTCTTCTAGTCAAACCGCTGGTACAAATTGTGCAGCAGCAGAAACAGGAAACGATGGTTGCGGCGTCCAATTTTCCGATAAGGCAAGCTTTGGGCCTGCATTTAACACCATCGGAGGCGGATGGTATGCCTACATTTTGAGTAGCCGCAAGGGACTAATTCTTATCATAGGTATGCGCTTGAGCGCGGTCGCAGCGAGATCAGAGCATGGTTTTGGCCCCGAACTGGTGACCGCGTTCCCAGTGTGGTTAAATCTGGTTCATCTTAAGACACTATCGATACGGACGGATGGGTATGCACTTTTCAAACAGATTACATCGACTTTTCTTGCAACGATTTGCAGGTATTCCTGCCGCCTCTTGGTCAAATGATAACTGCGACTTTTCCAAGAGATTCGGGCCACACAGGATCGTTATCAGTCTCACGTTCTGTATGGCTGCATCCGTCAATGAAACCATCGCTGACTTTGAGCAACCTTTAGGTGATGACTGGGCTGGTACTGTATACAAGAGCTCCGGTTGCCCTGACACATGCGAGAGTCAGCCCGAATGACTTACACATTCTACGGGTGCTCACATCACCTCTGCAGGCTATGTGAACATAAATCCGGGGAGCTTTTCCTCTGCATACTTCGACTTTTCTGCGATTAGGATATATGCACGAGACTGATGGTTAGCATGGAAGGTGAAATACTGTTGGATAATGTGATACCAGCCATATAAGTGACCCTCGCAGGGAATGATGGGTGTGTGGCAAGCTTGACAACCCGTGTAGACATTGATATCGGACTTCAGTACTTCAGTAATATGGAAGGGTCGAGAGCATTTTACTATTAACGTAGTGGTCAGCTGACCTTGACGCGATCGACCGAAATCGGTCGAGACGCGTCACAACCTCGATGCCCCGCCGTAGTAAGGCAATCCCTTCAGAATCCAAGGGCCCACCACCGACAGCTGCATCAAATCCCACGAGCAACGCGCGTCCTCGACGACAGGCAAGAGAGTTTCTTGCGACTTCTGTTCTAGCAGAACTCTGGTCGATTTGGCGGGCCGACCCACGCGTACCCTCGATCAAATCCAGGCGGTCATGGGCAATCTCTCGTAATGCAAACCCCCGTCTAGTCGACTGCTGGTTCTTCCGCAGAAGGGCATGCGCGAAAAAATCGGGGCAACCGATACCAAACGAATCGTACGATCTCCCACTCGACGCCCCAATCATACCGAAGTGGGAGCAGTCCGTGGCCGCTACCGAGATTGAACTCGACACCGTTCCCGACTTGCCTTCTGACGACACGTTGGTATATCCACCCGATGATGACTTAAACGATGTGGAAGCTTCTTCCGATACCATTCTCGACGAGACGCATATAGGGCCGCAAAAGACTGGATCATCCGCATACAAGGAGCTTCCTCTGCAGCTTTTTCCCGGCCACCAGGAACCCCAGTCGGAACTGAGGTTCGATTCCGTCTTCTTCTTGCTCATCATTGACTCCTCTTGTCGCTAGTTCGACTGATCCTGATGCAGCAAAAGATCGGTCTGAGGAGGATCCGCCGTCGTTCAACAATCTCGCTCTCCCTGTTTGCAATCAAGGCAAAGGGAAGCAGTTCGGCTTTACGTGTATACTCTGTTCTGAAAACCCAACCCAAGGTAATAAGAACTTCTTCCGAAGGCACCCGCGTGTATGCGCCACTCTAATAACCAAGCACCCTAGACGATGTCCAATCCGACTCCGGCGCGATGTCCGATCTGGATCGAAAGAGGCTATTCACATCACGTCCATGTCTTGATTTCCTTCCTGGCCTTTCCGCGCTCTCCGCCATCCCATTCCTGCTTCGCACACCCTCTACCGTCTTCCCCGACGATGTGGTCAGCCATCAGATCGTGGATCACTGGATGTCTATCGAGGAAGAGCTAGGGTGTCTTGTGAATGGTGGAAAGCTTGATTTCTCGTTTCTTGACGCCCCGCACCTTAGCTCTCTAGAGTTGCCCGATTGAACGTACTAGATGTCGCATGTGTCTGTTGCTTGAATTCCACTCCATGTTAGCTGGTTCTTATGCATCGTTCATTACCGGTCTCTCTAAGCTGTTTTATTCCGTCCGACCGTTGCGTCTTTGGTCATGAGGTTCAGTTGGTCCTTGGTTCGAAGGACATTTGTGTGTGTCCCCTGATCCGAGTCTACAGTGAAATCCGGTGTTCACATCACATCTCGCAGCTTTATGGGGATACCTCTTATGGTCCTTAGTTGTTCCTTACAGCATCCATTCCATGACAGACGCGAGGGATCTGTCAGTCTTTTGGGCCCGTCCGCAGCAGCGCGCTGTCTATAGTCCCATTGATGGCCTGGATACGCCACGTATTTATAACTTAGACCCGACGTATTACCCGCCAGTGTGAAATTCACCATACATCGCTTGTGCCATGACTCGTGCTACGACTCACCTCGGAGGAACAGCGTCCGACATCGTCGTCGGTAAAGTTGGGGTAAGACGGGGATCCGTTTCGAACGGTTTTCTCAAATACTGATAGACGATCCCACGTTTCTCCGATAGCATGGGCTCATGTCCATGACGTAGGTGGCACGTTCCAACTGAGTCACCTCGCTGACCAGGTTCTAGCTGGAGACCAGACCCTGTCCCCGACGAACAATGTTTTGAAGCCATCAAAGGAGGTATCGATGTGTTGCCCCCCGGTGCCAAGATGTTCCTCAACGGAGGTGAGCCCAATGAACGGTGATCATCTCGTGATGGTCTGGATACTGATGGCATTTTGCTCTTCAGGGGAGTTCTATGGTCACAACCTATCCACGACAAACTTGGAGATGATCGCTCGGTTTTTTGAAAAGTACCCCGAGTACGTCGACAGGACGTTCCTGTCTATCAAAGTGAGCACCACAAAAGTCGTTCGCCCACCACGCTGAAGGGGACACGTCTTGGGCAAATTTTAGGGAGCACTCAAGTCAGGTGGCCAGATTGGACCTGATGGCTCGCAAGTGAACGCTGACCCCACTCTACTGGGTGCACTGATATCTGTTCTATACTAGGCCAGAGAACCTCGCGCGGAGCGTCAACCTTATCAACGAGAAACTGAGGGGAACGAAACGCCTTGACTTGTTCGAGTGCGCGCGCGTAGATCCCGACGTGCCAGTGGAAGTCTCGATCGCGGCGCTCGCGAAGCTCAAGAGCGAGGGCAAGCTGGACCACATTGGGATGTCTGAATGCAGTGCAGAGACGCTTCGTCGAGGTCACAAGGTCAGGCTGGTCTTTGGTTGCGATGCTAGGCAATCACATCTCGTTGTGTTACGCAGATTCACCCGATTAGCATTGTGGAGATCGAAGTTAGTCCTTTCTCGTATGAGCCGCAAGCACGAGACGGTACGTAAAACAGATCGATATCGAATGTTGAATGCTGTTGACACGCGTCAAGTCCTCGCTACTGCGAAAGAACTGGGAATCGCAGTTGCTGCTTACTCGTAGGTCTTGGTCATATCACCATCGTCGGTGCATATATATTCATGACGTTTCCGTAGGCCGCTTGGAAGGGGCTTCTTGACAGGACAAATCAAGAAAGTGGATGATTTGCCTGGTATGCAGCGTCACACGACTCGCTAGTAGGAATCACGACTGAACGACCGAACGTGACGTAGCGGACGATTGGCGCCGTTTCTTCCCCCGGTTCCAAGAAGACGTAGGTTATCCTCTATATGTAGGGACAGCGTGATTTGACACGGACCTTGCGTTCAGAATTTGAAGCACAATGCCATCCTAGTGGATGCATTCACTGAGATTGCCAAGAAGAAGAATGTTACAACGGCGCAACTTTGCATTGGTTGGGTTGGTTCACTCGGCCCGCATGTCATTCCAATCCCCGGTTCTTCGTACGCTCTTGTTCCCATCTGACACGTTGGTCGCCCAGCTGATTGAATGCTTCCAGACGCGTAGAACGTACTCTCGAGAATTCTGCGGGTGGTGACGTCGCATTCACAGAGACGGAGTTACAAGAGATCAGTGAATTGATCAAAAAGTTTGAAGTCAAAGGAACTAGATATCCTGCCCATGCAGAGGGTCTTTGGGCGTGAATACGAGTTTGTTCTCGAATGTGGCAAGGTTGCAGATGTATGTAGACCGTTGGGATCGAACAATCAATGGTACTGTGCCAACAAAGCACCACAATTAGAGCGGCGCCGTTACGACTGTGCTCCTCTTAGATGGGCGGTATGTACATGACGGACTCTCGGGTACGGGATGCCATGAGGCTTTCGAGGCAGCCTTGCCGAAAGCTTATGGTATTTCCCCAATGTGGCATCAGCCAGAACCGCCCCGGGAAAGGGTGCTGCGAAGAGAATCCCCCGTAAGCCCGGAGAAGCGCATCCGAACAGGGGACCGCACAACTCACGATGGTAACGCATCCTCAGCGTGTCAGGGAATCGTATCACTTTCTCTTCGCCATTTGCCTCGTCAAGTTGTCAATGTACATCTGCAGCGTGGCGTTCTCAGACGCGAGCTTGTCGACGTCGGCTTGGACACTGTGCACGCGCGTCACGAGGGCTGGCGAGAAGAAAATGACAGTCTTTTTAGTATGGGATGTGGGGACAAGCGTTCCGAGGCAGGTGTGGCTAACCTCTGAGATCACCTTGTGCGGCGGTGATGTCTCTGTAGAGGTGTCAGAGCGCGTTTTGTGAGGAGCCCACAACACTGTACTTGAGTACTTGTTCTTTCCGGATCGCATCTTTGACAATGTCGCCTGGTTCTGCGTTGGAGATTGCCCAGGCAGAGCTTTCTTCGAAGCCATTGAGCGCCATGGACAAAAATTGAGGACTTAATGGTCGGAGTGAAGCTTCAGGAATCAAGAGCTTGAAGTGTAAGATGACAGCAATATTGAATTGGAGACCAAAAAGAGTCTCTCTGGCGGGGAGTCGAACCCCGCTCTCCCGCGTGACAGGCGGGTGTACTATCCGATATACTACCAGAGACGTTAGCAAAAGCACCTGTCATCGCACATATCATGTTCTGTAGGACACCCTACACAGTCCACTCTTATAATACTGTCTCTAACATATCAAGACCCAAATCAACCTCAAGGGCAATACGGAATACACTTTCTGGCCCAACTTGAAGTGGCCACGTTCGCATTCAACAGTGGGTCCAGCGGCTGGAGCGTCCAACTTCCCTCAGGAGAATCACTGGCAGACGGAGGATACATGGCAATCGCCGCCAACGACAGGTAGGTGTGATACGGATCTTGAAGCGAGAATCAGCGACCCCTCGAAGAGAACGCCTCAAAAACTTCTCACCAGGATGTTCCTTTGGCGCCTTGGAAATCCCGCCAAACTTGAACTGGCAGGACGCTAAGAACCTGGAGAATGATCGTTCAGACACGAACTCTCGTGCACCAAGAATCTAACCATGCGTCAACGGGTGCGGGTCCGAATTCGATCAAAACGTACCGCTAGTGAAGCACCGCACCAGAAAGAGTAACAGGCATCCCCTTCTTTATTCGTCCGCCCACAGTAACCACCAGACGATACTTGATTTTGAGTTAGCCATCGAATGGTCTGTCTCCTCTCGTCGTCGGTGAGGTTGGAACCTTTGTCGGCGAGGAAGATCGACGCTAATGCACAGTACGTAGGTCCCCCTGAGATCATCAGAACCAATTATAGGGGGTTGTAGTATGATTTACCTGCAGCCTCCGCGAAGGGTACTTGACCGTACCCGCCTTCATAAGACTGGAGCGCCGTTCGTTATAGTGTGTGTATGGTCGGGAAAGAACACTTACTCTACAACCTGCGATGAATTCCAACGCGGGCTCAATCCGCACACCTGACCAATCATCCAACATGCTACTAATCGCAAAAGCGCAGTAGGTGGTTCGTACATCTGCGTCTCCTCCATAAGGCTCAGAAGAAAAGCTGAAAAGTATTAAACCGCATTTAGTTACCAAATATGCAACTGGAGCTATAGTCGATGGATGTTCACCTCCCATCTTCACTTTGGCAGGCTTGCAAGAACTTGATAATCCCTGGACGATCCAACTGAGAAAAATCATCGCGGAGTATCGCAAGCGACAGTAGTGCTGTATATGTCAAAATGACATAGGGAGGATCCTGGGAGCTCTTGGAATACAAGTTAGTCTAATCGACATGTCAGAAAAGATCCTGTCGGGATAATGAGAGCATCATTACTGGTTCTCCATCCGTTGTCATGTAGTTCCCTGGTCGGAAACCTGTACCGCACGGTCCTTCTAAGGATGAATGTCATCAACTCTCATGTGAAAAGCTGTGTGCCGACAAAGCTGCTCACGGATCTGCTGCTCCCATATCCACCGTCGCCATGCCTCCTTATTTGATGTGGTCGTGCTTTCATCTGAAAATTGACCCGTCAAGTCCAACGACCCTAGACAGTAGAACACCAAGGCCAGCCTATCATCGTGTGATTATTATTGATTGTTCCCAAGATCATCAACAAAAGTCACACTTGTGGGGATCGATGTCGACCTGGGAGCTCGGCAATCCAAGTAGACATCTGTTGCAATGAGCTGCATGCGCGCCTATGTTCAACGGAGGTAAGAAGTCCATTACAGCACTGACTTCAAGGTGAGAATCAGTACTTGTCGGCGAGGGGTTAGAACGATCTAAATTCGGCGACTCAGAGATCAATACTAGATCAGTTACGAAAACGAAGCGACTTGTTAAACTAGTCTCAAGATATTCTCCGTGTTTACCCATATTTCCTATTTCCCCATAACGGCTCGAGACTAAACAACTTCCCACTAGACACTAATCCACATGTATATATATTCGCGTCGTCATTTACGGAACGAACCCGGTTGACCTTTCAAGACAATGAGCGTATACCTGTCCCTGCTGAGCCAGTCCGTTCCTCCAAAGCCCAAGTTCAACGCCAGTGATATACCAGATCTGACGGGCAAGGTCTTCATCGTGACGGGGGCCAGTACTGGTATCGGCAGGGAAACGGCCAAGGTGAGCCTTGTGTTCAGATTGCTGGAGGACAGTTTGTGAGGCTCCGGATAGGCCTTACTCGAACACAATGCAAAGGTGTATCTTGCCACCAGAGACGAGGCCAAGAGCAAGAGTGCGATAGAAGAACTCAAGGCCAGCACCGGAAAGGAAGGTGTCTTTCTGAAACTTGACCTCGGGAACCTCAAGAACGTGAAAGCAGCGGCAGAAGAATTCTTAAGGTATGTAACGTCCACTTGTGGAGGTGTATTGCCTCACCACTCAACCTTTTTTCTACCAGTAAGGAAACTCGGTTGGACGTCCTAATAAACAATGCGTAAGAATAATCAAGTTTGCGAGACTTTTTGCTCATGCAAGAATACCTAAACCTTCATCACCAGCGGCGTCATGTTCCCTCCCGTCTCCCACTTGACCTCAGATGGCTATGACCTCCAGTTTGGTACCAACGTCCTCGGTAATATCATACTTCGCCTCGGGGTAGTTCCTTACTCATAGTCACGAAACGGCGAACAGGACACCACTACTTTACTAAGCTTTTATTACCGCTGTTGATCTCAACCGCGAAGGCCTCGCCGGATGGGAAAGCTCGGATAGTCACAGTGTCATCCTCTATGCATACTTTTGGTTCTCTTGAGTTCGAGACTTTCCGCGATACACCTGCGCGTAGGAAGCTCTCGACCCATTTCTTGTACAGTCAAAGCAAGTATGTGAGTAGTCTGTCTGACGTTCCTCTGTACGGCTCTTTATGAGGAGGAAATATTCAAAGGGAAATGTCGTACTCGCGTCAGAACTCGACAGACGGTATAGATCCGAAGGCATCGTGTCTATTTCCCTGAACCCAGGGAATATACGGTCTGAATTGCAGAGACACATGGGGTCGATCCTTCGCAGGATTTCGGTAGGAACCATTGGTATTGGAAAGGAACGAACCCACTCATGAGAATATAGAATCTAGGACTATACGACACTACTCGTGGGGCTCTCACGCAACTATATGCGGGTACTTGTCCTGCTGCTGCGGATCTTGGAGGAGAGGTGAGAATCAAAGATACCATGCACAGCCTGACACTGAGAAATGTCACAGTATCTTGTTCCTTGGGCAAGAATCGGACATTCTCGTGAGGACGCACACGATCTTAAACGTGGGCAAGCATTGTGGGAATGGTGCGAGGAGCAAATCAAGGACGTTTGATGCTTTAGCACTTCGGATTCTACGCGTTCATATGCTTTTTACTGATGGAGCTCGGACCATTCATTTAGTGCATTGTTAATTTGCTCGAGTCTTCCATTGTTAAAGATGCACTTGAAAAATCATTTCGATGTGTGTGCGATCTCTTCGCACGTTTTGGTAATGATCATAGACATCCATTCTTGTCCTCTTATCTCGCTTGCGCCTAGTTGACTTGCGGGCCACTTTCATAACTTAAGGATCTCACTTTTGACTAGGTCGCCGTCAGTGATCGGAACAAAGCGGGACCACGTCACCGCCTGCTGTATTGTCACCTGTATCGTTTGCTGTCGCTATCACCCTGAACTTTAATTGCAGGTTAATGACATGACACATTCAACACGCAGGTACAGTTATCCAAGATATCGTGCAGTGCATACACACCACATTATGACCATGACTTTCTGTCTCACTATGCTCATGCTCATGCTCAACCTGGAGAGCCACTGTCGTCGAGATTTTCATATGGTCCAAGCCAACACACGAGGCTTATCTGGGACGAAGTACCAATATCTTTCTCGTCCTTCGCGGGAGCGACACATGTCTCACTAAAGCAAATGTTAACCCTAATTGACTGCCACAGGGGAGTGGAGCCTGAGAGACATACGAATCAACCAAGCTTAGCGCTATCTCCTTTGACAGTGGCGATAGCGGTCAAACGGGGCGGTCTGTAGAACAACACCATCTTGAGAATCACCCGCCTGAGCGGGCTACCAATCTGACAGGGCAGCCTATTCGAAGACTCAGAGGGTTGAACGTGCATAGATATCAGTTCTTGTCAGCAACGAACGTCACGCAGTGCTTACCCACCGAACCGGAGGGTGACTCGGACTTGCTTCGAGAGTGCTTGGATAAGAATCAGAGCTTCTATACGGCGAGTGACTGACCTGGACTCATGTAATTGGCTATGCCATGCCAGTGTCTAGCTTCTCGAGACTCCGCGAGACAAATCTACTTTCGGAACTATCTGAATCGCACATGATATATTCTTGTTTTAGATCCAGTGGTAAAGTGTCTAAACACCTTCCTTGTGGCACCGTTGGCACGCAAATACGCCATCCAGTACCTCTACGAGCACTTCCTGAATGAGAGCATCCCTCCTCCAGTAGACATTCCGCTCAAAGATCACGTGAAACATGCCCATTTCGAATGGGAGCATGACGATGGAAAGGTAGTGAGTCACTTCAAGGAAACCGCACAGCATCCATGCGAGAAGGGAACAGAAAATCTTATACGTCCATTGAAAGCGAGACAGTGAGATCGGGAGAGCGCGGTGAGATGACATGAGGTGGCAATGGCACCAGGTCAAGTTGGACGTTGTTCCAAGTGTCGTCACGAAACGCTCGTTGGTGCCTAGTCAATGTAATCATAGTCGTCAGGTGACCTATACGATTCCTTCTCCAAAATAGAAGTATTGTGCAAAGAAAACACCAAGGAATGCTGGGTACGGAATATTTAGTATCGAATATCGAGTCCGCGAGGCGGATGGAAGATATCCAGATACTTGGCGATCCCTCCTCTCCTGCTACGTGGTACGATCCGCACACCTGAAGGACTCGATTCAACCGATTCGAGTCCATGCAACGTCGATAGAAATCGTCGTGACGCAAGACGAGCTGACGCGTTTTTGATGACAGATGTCGTGATTTTAATCGTCGTATTCCATATCGAGGTCACCCTCAACCCCAACACCTTCCCCCATGTCGTCAAACTCGACGTTCTCTGCATCATGTTCCCATCCTTGCTCTACCTCGACTGTTTCGGTATACGTGGGTCCATTCGTTGAGGACGCGCTCTCGACAAAGGTAGCCGCTGCCGTGACAGATAAGGATTTGGAGATGATACCGAGGATTTCATCCATCCGATCTCCAAGACGATCCTCGAGCTCCTCGATGATCTGTCGGACATACGTTCTAAAGAAACGATAAGGAATACGCCGGAGAGGGTACATACGACATAGAGTTCGACGGGTTCTGTCGGGGCAAGGTTTACGACTTGTAGTTTCTCCGCTTTCGTGAGAGAGTAGGGAGCAAGGTCGCGGACAAGCTGAGATATGGCATGATCGGATTGTTGTGAGGTGGGTTGATACTCCGCGGAGAGGTATTGAATGGCCTAGAGGGTGCGTCAAACGGGATGTACATGGAGGACTGAGGGAGTCACTTCGAGTTCGACGGTACGAAGATTCTCGGGTGCTTCTTCAGAGTGTGGTTCGAGGGTTGGTTTTCCGGAGACGTCTTCTTCCTTCTTTATGCGGACTGCTGTCTTTGTGCGTGCGAGGTGGTCAGCGTCAAGCTCGCGGAGGAGGGTGAGGACCTCGTAGTTGGCGAGGAGGGCTGAGCGTGGTGCGACGACCTCCATTACAGACTAAGTACATAATCTCGACTAAGGTTAGGGTTAGTGGACATTGATGAGTAAACAAAGGACAACACGTTCAAGGGAGACGAAAAAGAAACGTCGAATTTATCATATTATCGGCACAAAAAAAGAGCCAAAAGATATATCGACCACTTCTACCAAACACCCGTCTCCTCTCTGATATAAAGCATGAACCGTCCAGGTATGTCCTCTCTTCATTCTTCTCCTTCTCCTTCTCCCTCTCCTTCCCGAGCTCACCTTTACTAGGTCAACCCCCACAGCGTCCTCCAAGCCTTGCTCCCCCTGCTAGTCTCTCTTCGCAGTTCAGATCGCCCTATCCAACATCCCAGTATCCACTTCCACAGCGCACTTACCCCGCACCCGCACTCCAACAACAGAACCCGCACCGCACTCCTACTGTACCACAATCTCCCTTCCTCCAGAGACAACAGCCACAATCTGCCACTTTCCCCTTCAATGTGGGTGCAGGTGTCCTCGCACAGAATGGCGCCTCCTCTCTTCCTCCCCATATGAGCCCAAATCCTACCGCTGCCAACCCCACAACAGCCCCTTCCGCGTCCTCTGCTAGCGAAGTCGGATTTGATCCAAACGAGTTCCCCGCACTAGGATCACTCGGTCAGACAAGTACCTCCAATCCGTCCTCTAGTAACAACCCCCCTACACCGCTTGCCAGCGCTGCCCTCACGTCGTCTGCCAACAATCCTCCGGGGTCAAGTGCGACTAGCTACGCAATCCAGGCTGGACAGGGTGGCTCAACAACAACGGCAACAGGCCCGCAACCGAGAGATTTTGGTCCAGAAGATTTCCCTGCCTTGGGTGGTCAACAAGGCCAGCAGACACTACCATCTCAGAACCAACCCCCGTCTCAGAATCAGCCGCAGCCATCTGAGAATCACTCGCCTGCCCATCCACCTGGTTTGAACGGCTTTAGCGATCATCGAACGACTATGCTAGGCTCATTAAATGGCTCTCAGCAACCGAATGCAACTAGTCTTCCCTCGGGCATCGGGGCAACACAACCATCAGGTACACCGGGAATGCTCAACTTGCGGGGTATACATCCCGGCTTTCAAAACCAGGGTGATGCTGAGAAGCAAAGGGTACGTCGTGACCTTGATTCCGTCATATCCCGTTCGTGCATGTGTCATTTCCCGTGTGAAGTGGCGGCTTCTGTATCTGTCACGAAAGTATTTACCAAATCTTCAGCAAAATTATGCCTTGAAGCTCAACCAGGTGTCGCATGCGGCATGGAACGTCCCTAATACCAATCTGCCACCTTCACAACCAAACGGCTCAACCCCCGCCGGTCAAACGCAGTCGCAATCCCAGCCACAGTCCCAACCGCCGGTGCAGGGTCTGCTTCAGGGTCAGTTACACTCGACGAGCGCGCAACCATCTTCACAAGGACAACAAGTTCTTTCAAGCAATAATCCTCAATCTCAGACACAACCGACGCAGCAACACCTCAACGCACCACCAGGCGTCCCACCACCTGGCGTCACCCAGTATGCCCCGAACGGAAGCCATCCGCTACAAACCCCTCATCCTCACGCGCAGCTGCATAGTTCGCTTGCTCAGGCCCAAAACCAACCACATCATCACCCACAAACACCTGCTCAGCAAGTACTCATTTCGGCCGCTGACCGATGGGGGCTTCTGGGGTTATTAGCGATGATAAAGAGTGCGAGCATTGATGCGGACGGTGGGTTGAGCAGCGTTGGCACGGACTTGGGTGCAGTCGGCCTCGACATGGGTTATGAGGGGTGAGTCCCTGGTTTCATAGAGTAAAGGAGAATTGTCAACCATGGCATACGAAGGAACTTATATTCGACATTCATAACCCCATGGGCCGATCAATCAGCTGCACGGAGCGTTGAACCGGACTTTCATCTCCCCTCGTGTTATAACGTACAGCCTCCCCCACCTGGGCCAAGTAAAGCTGGCGCTTTCAGCGACGAGACTTTGTTTTATATGTTCTACTCAAGTCCAAGGGATGCATTGCAAGAAATAGCAGCCCAAGAATTGTGAGTAGATGGCTTTATTTGCGTATTCCTGTGCTCTGTTGTTCACCTCCCGATAATAACGCTTAACGTGTTCACCAGGTGGAATCGGAACTGGCGATATCACAAAGATCTCCGGATTTGGATAACAAAGGAAAGCGGTAGTGCACCATCGACAAAAATACCGGGGGGAGAAGCCGGTACCTACACGTGGTGGGACCCTGAATCGTGGTCAAAGGAGCGAAAAGAGATGACCGTACGATACGCTGATTTGGAGGAGAAGAACATTCCAGCGTTCGCCCTGGGACCAGGGCTAGTTCTTAACCAGGCTACCCAAGCTAGTCAAGGGCAACAGGCACCAATAGGGGCACAAGTATCCAGCCAAACCGCAGCTCAACCCAGAATGCAAATGGCGGGCATTTGAGATGTCACTAGGCTGTTGTTACTCTTCTTTTCAATCATTGCCTTCGTTTTGCGGAGATCTTTTCCCGTTCGGTGCAGAGCCATTCATCTCACCTCCAACCCACGTATTCTCGAAATTCTTATTCCGGTGTTCTCCATGCTTCGTTGTCCGTGTTCTTGAAGTGAACGATGATTGTATCTGTACCCCTTAATTTGCTCACTCATCCCGTCATCCCCTCTTTTGCACAATGCGATTTTTTCGAAACCGTGGACACTTCATTATCAGACTTGGAAAAGTATCTTTCAAGCGGGGTAGTCAACATCAGGGCTCCTAAAACTGTCGGGAATAAACGTGAGTGGACGCTGTCCAAGTCTAGTGAGGGTCAAAGCAGTAAATCATCACCGCCCGTCGTTTCGCTAGGCTTGGCAGGCCCGAAATTCCCGAATGCATTCCCTAGACCCAAGCCAACTGCACCGCCCATCGCACCTCCTGGTTTCTGCGATGACGCCCAGATACCTGTTTGCGCCCTCTCCTTTTCGATATCCTTGATTGATTTTCCCGCAGTCGTGGGCTTGGCTGTGGCGTTGGAACTCTGTCCACCGAGGGACATGGACCACAAGTCCTCGAACCCAGATAGCCCCTTGGCAGAAGTCGGCGCTGCGCCCGAAGCCGGTGTTTTGGTGGGTGGGGTCGAGGTAGTAGACGTCCGACTGGCAGGGGTGGGCGCGGATGGGGTGGGCGAAAGCGGCTGCGAAGACGTTCGGAGGGTATTCTGGGCTGGCATAGGGGATATCGTAGCAGTAAGGGACTGGGATTGCCTGTTGTTGGCGGCGGAAGCGAGTGGATTCAATGGCGTGTTGAAAGCCGGCGGGGACGCTGCTCGCTGGGCCTGCGACGCCAACATCGGGTTGACGGTGGCTGCTGGAGCACGGTTTGTTGGGGGCGAGCTGTTCAACATCTCCATTAGGGTCGGCCGAGTACCGGGTTGAGAAGCTGGGGAAGGTGAAGACGGTGCGGCTTGGAAGTCTGCAAAGTCGTCATCTACCAATAGGTTAGATTGTTAAACAGGCGGTAGTCAAGACGATGGCCCTACCATCGAGCCCAGCCAAGGAAGGCAAAGCCTTGTTAGCGCTGGCGGTGTTGTTAGCTGACAGTGCGCTGACAGACGCGTCCTCGTCAAAGTTTCCAAGGAGGTCAACTTCCGGTTGCTTCTGCTTCTGTTGTGGGACAGCTGGAGTGGTCGCGGTGCGTGCAGAGGAGGTGACTGTTGCAGAGCGGGAAGTATTGTTATTCCGGGAGATAGAATTGGACCTCCGAGTGACGGTCTCGTCGTCTCCAGCAGTGTACTCTTCAAAATCTCGTCGACCAGCGCTATCCCTGAAGCCTCCAGAACTTCCACCAGAATAGTAGTCTGATGACACTGATTAGCTTGCGGAAAGATGAGAGATCCAATGCTTACCGTCTCTTCCGCTCATTCTATCCCCGTAGTACCCACTGTTACCACCTAAGCTGTCGCCTCCAAACCCACCGTAACGACCGCCTCCAGAAGTAAAACTCATTGGATCGTTACCAGTACCGGTATACTTTCCACGGTTAGCCTTTGCTTTACGTCTCTCCGTACGAATAGTCTCCACGTCGGAAAGAAGTTCGACTAATTCGCGAGCACGATTGCGAACTGGAGGAAGCAACGTACATGACAAGGCATGGAGAAGTGTGAAGGGAAAGGCATACCGTTTTGGCCTTCATCTTTACCCTTATCATCTATGTAATGGAAATTTCTGAGCATTTTCAGGGTAGAAATGTGCGAGCGCGCATCGTCGACGACACGCTCGCTGCCATGTTTGATAAGATATTCGAGCAATTGCAAAGCCTGGAAAGAAACTGTCAGCGACCACCTATTCAAACGGTGAGATGTAGTACTTTGTAGATCTGTCGCCACTGCCGAGCTTCCTTCTCCATGAATCGACCATAAATGCAAGGCATGATTTCGTTGAAGGTTTGACTACACTCGGATGAGGGTTTCTGTGTTCTCGGAGCGGTCTAGACTCACAAATTGAATGTCCTGATTTTCGAATTAGCAGTCTAGAACGGAGAGTGGTGATGACGTTGCATCAAAGCGCTCACCCTTGCGCGATCTCCTGCATCAATGTCGAGCTTGCTCCCCTGGAGACATGGGTGTAAGAGCGAGAGTTGGGAGGGCATACGGGCATACCAAGGCTCGTCATTAGTTGCTTCTCTCACTTTGGCCTCCATTTCACTAACGTTGAAGACCGCATTCCTGGCCTACAAAGGTGAGTGACGTCGTGAAGATGGTGTGGATTGTTGATTTACCTGGTTATACATGGACTTTATATCATAAATGGTCATGTTCGAGATGGTGCTTGCAAGAGCATCCAAGCGTTCCATGGCGGACGACGTAAACCGTTGTTGACGGTGACAAGCCCAAGTGCACGTAATGCCAAGTTATTTGCGACCCCCCGGTGGGAGGTCGACTCGCGAAACAGTAATATAACAATCAGCACCAACTCGTTCGAGTTTCCCAAGTGCACTTGCACCTTTCTCAGTGACCAGTTCGAGGCCCGGTTGGTCTCTGCGATGCTGTCTGGTTCACAATCCAACAAAGGTCGGTCAGATCTTTTTTGCCACATCAAGCTTGACTCGGAGCTCACGTTCTACAAGTGCCATGCCTTGGGAACTCTCCTCCGTCCTCTCGCGTTTTCGCCATCACGCTCGCCATCGACCCACACCAGAGCAGCCCTCGCAAGACGCTCCACCTAGAATTCAGCTAGAACTCTCTGCAGAACGGTTGCCGATCGACCGCAGGATCCTCCAGGATCCAAGCTCATTCCTCGACGAAACCCGCGATGATCTGCCTCGTGGCCTCACTCCCAGTACTCGATTACCCTCTAGGAGCCGCAGTGGAAACACCCGCTACCGCCCCAAACCGACTGACTCTACACTAGAGCCTCTCTCGGAGGGCAGCGATTCGTCCCCTGTGCCGTCCGTGGATATCTCAACGCCAGCTCAATCAAAGTTCACTATCAGCCGTATCTCCAAAATTGCATCCAGTGGTGAATGGTCGACGTTTGGAAGGAAACGTGAACGTAGGGTTCCAGATGCTGCCGGTACTGCCGGTACTGCCGAACGCACTTCCCCTCCAGATGATCCCCAGAAAACCTCGCGTTCTGAATCACCATCCCCCACGGGACACAGCAAACACCCTAGTGCAGACAGCACCCTGTCTACGTTCACGCTGAGTCGTCTCACCAACCCGACTTTACGCCCCTCTAGCGGTGCGCATGAACTTGAAAGGCTTTCGAGTCCCAGTATACGATCCCCTCAGCAATCACCCGACATCCGAATCAATAGCAAACGATCATCTCCGACAAACACGATGTCATCCCAACGGCATTCACGAACGCCACCTTCTTACATAGCCGCAATGTCCACGCACGTAACGCCTGCTGTCACGAATTTAACGACTCCCATACGTCGCGAATTTGACGTGGATTCCCCTCACACCTTTGGCCGCCCGACACCACCGCCTGATAACTCTGTAGAATTTTCCTTTGCACGTCCTTCCCCGCCGCCTCCCCTCCCTCCCCTTGACCACCCAGAGTTGGCGGCTGTGCTCTCTTCGCGGGGAAAATCTATGTCTGCCGACCAGCCCACGCTGTCTGCGTTTCGCGATCGCACGAACACATTGCCGACCAACCATCGCACTCCGCGCAAGGACGAGTTGTTTGGTTCGCTGTCTTTCAAGCTTGGACATTCCGTTCGGCATCGTTTGAGCCTTCCCCATGGGAAGCAGGACCCTAGCAGCACGATGACGACGAAACAACAGGAGACCCGGTCTTCTGACAGACATGAACGTGCCAGGACGGTCTCTGCGGGCGCACGGCAACGACGGACGAGCGCGGATTGGAGTTCGTACCAGGCCACTGTCGGTGTGAACTCACATGCGAACCAGGCGTGGCCTGCGGAGGTCTCACGAGAGATTTTGAGACTGTCCTTGGGTGCTACTTCCGGTCCCGACCTCGTCTCGGGGTCCTCGGGAAAACGGAACTCGCGAACACGTGGTGGAAGTGTGGACCCCGCACGTAGGCCTAATCGGGGTGCCATGTCGCCATCATTTTTACCTTTCCCTCATCCATCGCGACCAGATTCCCCACCCTTGCTCACAGCGTCAGCGACGCCCTTAAGTGCGCGCAATCCTCTATATTGCCTACCACAATTTAATCTAACGACTACTTCTTTCCCAGACGGCCGGGAGCCAATATCGCCCAGACCCCGCTCTCTTCAATTTAACCCAGGGAACAGTAGAGGTAGCCGGCAGCCAGCAAGCTTCAGGATGGCCGAGGTTAAGCGTAGTTTATCAGCCATTGAATCCCGGATGGCCCCGAACAACGGAACTACTAGTGGCGCGACTAGCGCATCCTCGGCTGTGCGACCCTTGGCCGAAGCGCCCCAAGTACCTCGCTCACTTCTTCCCTCCTTTGCGCTCACGCCATCACGATCCCTGCTCTCTGGTCACGTTTCCCTGTCTAGTTTGGACACTCCCATGTCTTCTTCCTCCATGCAGGCTGAACCATCCACCCCCACGCCTGAGCCTAGGCACCTAAGCGATAAGAGTAGAGGAAAGCGAAAAGCAGAGGACAACATCGATTTGACCCCACCCGAACAAAAGAAGGAAGGTCAGCGCGCAACATTCCTCCTTCCTACTGAACCTCGCAGTAAGTGCCTGTTTTGTCTCAGACCACCTTATCAGCCCTTGCTTAAATTGAAACTTCAAAGGTCAACGGATCTCAAACTCCTCACACGCGCCGTCATCCTATCACCGCAAGCGCGCCCGTTTGTCGGCAACTTCGCCCTTCGCTACTCCTGTGCAATCACGACCAGCATCTGTGATGGAGACACCTCAATCTGCGCGCAATCAACGCTTCACATCTCTCTCCAGCAGTACTGGTGCTCGCATCGCTCCATCTCGCACACCTTCTCGTGCTGCATCCGCTCATTCCCGTCAGCCTCCCACCCCCAGTACTTCCAGAAGGCACGAACGACGTCAGTCTATGTCCCAAGCTTCGATCCCTCTAAGCGCGTTCGTATCGCCGCATGCACCATCCATCAGTAGGTCAAGTAGATACCACATGCGGGACCCTCGTAAACCTCCGAAGAAGCTCAATGACACGCCGTGGGGACTTCGATTCGCGACAGAAGACGAACCAGGTTCCCCAATACAAGCATGGTGTTTTTTCATTGGGTTCTTGTTGTTCCCTGTTTGGTGGATAGCCGCGCTTTTCCTCCGTGTCCCCACAACAAGAATCGTTGGAGACGTTGATGCCGAAAAAGGCGTAACCATTGATGACCCTCAAATAGAACATGGTAAGTCTTTCCATTTACAGTCTTCTAGCGCCTCGATGTCCGACCTTTTGCACGACAGACGCAAAATCGTGGCGTTTCCGATGCCGTGTCATGACAGTCGTGTCATTTTTTACATACATTCCCTTTATTGTCCTAGTCGCCATTTTCGCACCAAGATAACGAGCAAAGTATCATAGTATACCACGCATCTCGATTCCCTCAGGTGTCTCGCATCCGTCCTCCATCACTTTCTTGCATTGCAATTATGGACATGAACAAGCAAGCATCGTTTAAACTCTTCACCATTTTGGTAGACTCGACTTAATCCAGCCATTCCTTTTCTCGACTGTTGTCACTCGTTGCTGTTTTATAAAATATCCTTATACCCGACCACCGTTATGCTCTCTAGCTAGTGGATCACTGTTGTTTAGCTATTGCATAGCGTGTATTTCTACTAGCAGGACGTTCTCGCTTGGGTTGCCAAATAAGCATTTAGTAAATGTCCCCTTTACCATCGTCATTGAACCAATGGACAACCAGACACCGGAAGAGTTCCTCGATAGCGTCGAGGGGGAGATCTCATTTTTCCGCTCTGTGATGCGGGCCCGCCCAGTGGGCACGCACAAACACTTCCATGTCCTCGCCATCCGCAGCGCCATCCATAACGACACCGGCCGCATCATCCCCATAGAAAACATCTGGGCGAAACTCAGGACATGCTATGACCTCGAGGTATTGGAGGGTGCGGTACGACGCTCGCGACGCCAAGCAAAGCGACAACGAGAGGACTAACACCCCGACAGGAAACGGACGCCTTTGACCCGTCAGGTCCATACCCCCACATCGTGCGCTCCCCGTCCCCCTCGGAGAACCTCTCCTGCCACCCCTTTTTCCGCGATGAGTTCGCCCTGCCAATGGACGAGATGTTCGAGTCGCTGGTCGCGGCACACCGCGTGAGCACGACAGCCTCCATTCCCTCCTCGACGCCTGCGCCGTCGCCGCGCCAGCCATCGAACAAGATGCGCAAGTCGAAGGTACCGAAGCGGAGCAAGAACAAGGCGGACATGGCTGGGTTGGTTGGGGGGGACAGCGACAGCAGTGCGTTGACGCAGGAGAGCGGGGATGAGGCGGGGTTAACGCCGAGGGAGAGTGTCGTGACGGGGACGGATGTGGGGACGGATTATGAGGATGATGCGGAGGCGCAGGAGGTTTCGCCAGGTTTGTGGTGGGTATGCTTGCTCGGAATGTTCATGACGACTTTTTAGTGTCGGTACAACCGAAAGCTGGTCGTGGTCGAGTGTCGAAATCGGGGAGGGGAGGGACGGCGGGGAGAGCCAGAGCGGGCTCAACAGGCATGGGTCGTGGGGTTGGCAAGAAGAGGAAGAAGTAGACGTTCACCCTGTCTTGATCACTGAACAATGATTCATGTAGTGCACTCTACGTCGCCAGCTCTTAACTCATTTACACAACAGATAGTGTGAACATTAGCAGTACATCTTGACAATAGTGCTTGTATTAGTCCATCACCACGTCGACATCTTCCGTGGCCTTAGCAGACCTGGCTTTCTCGCTGCGTCGCTCGGCAACAAAGGCGTCGATCCTTCCCTTGAGCTCTACATCTGTATATCCAAGTCAACAGTGCAATAAGGAAACACCAATCGGCTTACTTGGAATGACCTCGCTGATCGTGAGCGGAACTCGGTTAAACGGATCCTTGGTGTCCGACAGTAAATGGGATTTAATCGTAGCACGGTCAATGACTGCTCGCGAGGACGGTAAGATTACCGGGTCGCGCATCAATGTGAACATTAATGGATCTGCGATCGCGGCGTATTTAGTTCGAGAGATGCGGTTAAAGAACGAGCGCCTACCTAAGAATTCATCGGGAATTTCACCCAGATCCTCCTCGGCTTCGATCGTTACTTTCGCTTCTTCGACCTTGACAACGAATGAACGGATCTGTTCGAGCTCGGTCTCCGTCTTCAAAGGAATCTTCCGGGCCCGCTCGATAGCCATTTCAAATAGCTCTTTCTTGTAGCTCCGTCCGTCGTTGGCAACTGCACGTGCAAAGTCGTCCTGGTCGCTCAGATTCAGGTAGACTTGCAAAATATCGCTGAGCAATTGCCTTGGATCAAAGTGATACTTCTCCGGCTCCTTGACGCGCAGTTCTCCACACTTGGGGCCGACGAGCGCTTCTAGGTTGTAATCTAACATGGCGGCAAGCTTGTCCACGATTTCAGGCATCATGAACGGCGCCTTTGTCTCCGCAGTAAAGTCCCTGAGCAACCCCACGGTCGATTTACCGAGGGTCGTGTAACTAGACGCATGACGCTCGAGCCCACGAAGCGTCCCCTCGCGTTCGCGCCGGTACTGGGCAGGGCGAGCCGCCCAGGCATTTTGGTCGCGCATTTCTGTCTGGATGTTGTGTATTTGCGTCAGTTCGCTGAGCGACTCGTCCATGAGGTACGTGACGTCGTTAATCATCAAATTGATGAAGCGGATGAACTTTTCGACGTTCCTGTCGGGCACTCGTGAACATAGGACCTCTCTTTGCAGAGAAATGTAACACTGACTGCGCCTCCGCTTTAAGCGCTTGCCTGTGAACAGGATTACCCCAGATGGCCCTGAGGATGTATGCAATGTTCCTCCTTTATGGCCCGTTAGGCCCATAATGTCAGCAAGAGACAAAGACCTGCCTGGCGTCTAGGGAATTGCACGCAATTTAAACTGATTTTCGTAATGACAAACGAATACTCACTGAATTTATCATAGAACTGTGAACTTGCTCCTGTCTGTTCAACCTCTGTTTGAAATGGTTCGGAGCTAAATCAGAAAGTGACCAGGGAATCCATACCGATATAAAAGTGCGTCAATGCCGGAATCAAGTGCTTGAGTGACAAAGGATGATTGTTCAGTGTCCCGCCTAAGATTCCGTCTCTTTCATTTCCGTATGGCAGGACACCGAAAAATAAAGCCTACCCCGTATATTAGGAACGCAAGATTAAACGACCTCATGTACGTACCTCATTGATCTTGGCCTTTAAGAAAGGGTTCTTGATGTACCAGGTTGATGTCAAGAACGTGAGAGCGAATACGAGCAATTCGTCTTTCCCCGACAGATCTAGGCTGCTGGGCGAGTGGCTACAGACTCGTCCATTAAAGTGCGTCGCGACTTCATTATATCATAACGTACCGAGTGACGAAAAGGAAAAATTCTACCACATCCTCCAAGATATATTCTGGAAGTACCCTGAATGACATGGGAACATCCTGGGGGAGAGGCAATCTGCCAGACGTTCAATGAACCATGCCTCATCACCGGCAACAAACATACTCGATCGGGGGTGTAGGATGCAGACCCTTCGGGTCAGCTCTTCGTATCAACCAAGTTGAGACGAAATTAGTAAAGCCGATATATCGGAACAAAAAGTCTGGTTCGAGTAACTGAACACGGAAGGCAAACTGATTCGCTTGAATTTTCGCCATGTCCGACTGAGCCAGAAATCACTACATGTCAGATACCCCTTTCGACGAGTAGACACACCTTCATTTGGTTGAGAGCGGCTTCCGTCCGCGCATGGAAAGGACTCTAAAGGCACGTGAACACAGAAGTAGACCAGGAATTGAATGTGACCGACACCTATCCAAGAGCCATCGCCATTGATCATATCATGGTGACGTTGTAGCTCATCGTGATGCTTGCCAAAGTCGTCATATGTCTGCGTAGTTTTGAGAAACCCGTAATGGCCCATGGCATTGCAGAGATAAAAGATTTCAGAGATAAAATTTGGTGCTGCGGCTGTCCAATGGATAAGACATCGCCACTCGGATGTCAATGTCTTAGTAACTTACCATCGCCTTTGTTTGCTTCTGCCCATTCTCCTGCCTCCTCTGATGTGGCCTTGATACGTGTCTCCTCACTCACATCAATGCGGCTGGACACAGCAAAGTACAATGGGTCAATGCGATCCATCTTGCTCGGTTGTCAGCATAGAAACCATCGTATCAAGTATGACAAACCTTGGAGTATCGGGCATCAAGGAAAGGCTCCGCGAAGCGAAGAAGTATGCTTTGCAAGTTGACCATAAAGCTGTCACTTGCAACCGTTTGTGGATCCACCTAAAGGGTCGCATGAATGCGCCGCACAATCGTCTGCACATGCCATGTACCTGCATTCCGGCACGTTTGATGTTGAGCTTGATTGCGGTGGCGAAGTACTCTAATACTGCTTCCTTAGCCACGGGAGAGGCCCGTACAAGAGTGTTAAAGATTTGAAAGAGCGATGACTGTCGCAGAATGGTTGACTCTCCTCATATATAGCTTCTTGTGACCTACCTACCTGTAGGCTCTTCACCGTACCCCTGAGACTTGCGGTAGAGGATTCAACATCATTTCGTGGGCGTTTGGTTGGCTCAGAGAAATAGCTCTGCGCAATAGAAGGCTGCAAAGACTGTCATAGATGACGCTGGGAGACCTTTCGTTGTATCTTACCCATTCTCTACTAAATACCCCAAGCCGACAGAGAGGACCCATCAGTGTTACCGTCTCAAACGTAGACGCTGTTGCGTGTGGCGGATTCCACTCCTCCAACCTGGTAAACATAACAGCTATGCTCTTGATGGACACAAGTGCTTCCACACCACCGACTACGCCTCGCCAGGAAGAATCCCCACCAGCCAAGCCTTCTGGTCGGAAAAGAGACGGATGAAACATCAACTGTCGAACCACTGGTCCAAGGACGCCATCAATCTCATTGTCCGGCTCGAAACGTCGAGTAAGGTCTTGAAGGAAAGGTTCGACTTCAGTAGGAGAAAGAATACAATTCGTGGAGGTCACAGCTGAGAGCGGTGTGGAGAGAGCGGATAACGACAACAGCGGGGCAACAAACTCAGACGGACCAAGGTCTCGTCTGTGGAACGGATTAGAGTGTTACATGACGCACGGCTTGATACGCACCCCGCAGGCTGGGGAAACATTCCTGGTTCTTGCAGAGTGAGGCCAGCGTAGCTGATGACGAGATCCCGAGCCTTCTCGAGAATAGCGGATGCTTGTTGCAACTCGTTGACCGGATTCTGTGGAATGATTGGAATATACAATATACGCGCGACGGATTGATTCTAACCTTTTTGACCAGGGTCGTCTTTGCACTGTTGAGGCGTTTCCAGCAGCCGACCAAGTACTCAAACACCGTCATTTGTGATGGGAGAGATGCCAGCACGGCGACATAATCTAAATCATCTCTGTAGGGGTTGTATCTTTAATATGGAAAAATGAATGCGCCAGCTGGACTCACGACATTGCCAGAGGGTCCAAGTCCAATCGAGATATAAGAAGACGATCGGCAATGCCCCCGGAGAGATTCATTTGGGAGGCTATCCCACGTATCAGCTTAGTTGTATCAAGTGAAACGCAATTGCGACTCACGATATCCCTCGGATGCAAGGTCAGCCTCGAGAGCCTTGAGCCAGACGATGTCATAGTTGCTACTTTCCGCTACCGAACGCTACAAACTGTAAGACGCCTTATACAACGAGGCAATGTGCGACACACATACTCTGAGTGTGACTTTGAATATTTGTGTGAGTACCTCGTCTTCCCATGTCTGTATATTGAGCTTCGTAACTGGGATTTGTTTCCTCTTGAGTGGCACAGAGGAACTCGGTGTCTGCGGCTGCTGGACAGGCACGGGGGCTGGCGAGACTGGCTTCGGCTGAGCCAACTTGGGAGGTGGCGCCGACGGAGCGGTGGGCGGGACTGACGAGGATCCAGTATCAGGCGATGGCGCAGTTGATCGCGCGACTTGCAGCTTTGCAAGACGCTTTGCGCGGATCTGAGGAGTGATTCAGTATCAATGAAACGTGTCGGTGAGACTTTGCGTACGCGATCGGCATCGTCCTGCGGGTCGGTCATGACGGTCAGTTAGTAAGTATGTAGTGAACGAGCTGGAAGGACCATCTAATTATACACGTGACAATCCACTACCATGTTCAGCTTTTTACTATCGACAGCGCGGTCCTTCTCAACGTCGGCCGTGGCCAACTTTCCAAAGCTAAAGACACACAGCGGCGCCAAGAAGAGATGGCGCGCCATCGCTAGCGGAAAATTCAAACGAGTTGGTCTTTCATGTTCAAGTGTACCAACCAACTAAGCACGGCATACCAGGCCCATGCCAACCATTCGCACAAGAACGTGTCAAAAAGACCCGCACGGAAAAATAACCTTGCTCAGACGACGTACTCTAGTCAATCGCAGACAGTCACTCTGAAAAGATTACTACCGTATGCCTGAGCAGCTCTCGGGTGAGTTGTTTCATTATGCCGGCGTCATTGAACTTTCTTGATCTCCGCCTTAGATCCTTTATGGTGTTCTACACATAGCCTACAACTAGAAACAGTCCCCTCATACCAACTCGAGTACGTTAATTGCGTTCTTGTATCCCCACCTCGTCGGCTTCCGTGCCACCCCCAGCAAAGAATTCGTGGACACTCCGATACTTGGGTTCAGGCTGGGCGACCCCCTTCTGATGCTTCTGGAGAGCGATTTTAAGCACATGAACAATAGCGAAGACCATGACTCACAACGTTAGTGGTATGCTCGTGACGGTTCACGTCGGTTACCGTGACGATTAAAGGCGGTAGGTCCTCAAGTTCGCTGGACAGTTGTGGTATATCCGTGCCAGGCTGGATGCAATTAGTCACATGCGGTAGCCGAGGAAACGGAATATCACCCTGATTTGCACGGTGACTCTGGTCCAAGCGGTATTCAGCAAACCTTGGTAATCCTTCGTGGGCAGATCACCGCCGTTCCGCTTCAGCAACGCGGCCATGAGTTCACTAATGCAGAGACCGTGGCTAACCACCGCAACATGTACGTCCTCGACACCTGTTGAAATCGCGCGCGCGAGGTGGGGTTTCAGGACAAGGTTATCAATGGCACGTTCCGCCCGTACGGCAAGGTCATTCAGACTCTCTCCATTGGGAAACCTATCGTCTCGTCCAGACAAAATCGGGTATTGACCATCCCTGAAATGGTCCCCGAGTGATTTGCCAGGAATTGGACGCATCCAAGTTTTGCCCTCAGCCTCACCGAAGCTTATTTCTCGGAGATCCCGGTCCACTTTGAAGGGCGGCTTTGGATCGGGCTGATTGTTGAGGAGAGCTTCGGCCGTTGCATGCGCGCGTTTGAGGTCTGAGGTGACGATCGCATCAAGACGGGTATTGGCGTAGGAATCACCCAGTGCCTTGGCTTGCTGTGAATGTTGCAATCGGCAATGAGCGGAACGGGGAAATCTGTCGTGCTTACGCGTTCCCCTGGTGATTGGATTGGTCAATTTTGCGAGATATTTCTGTGGATGCTACCCACCAAGTCCACTCAGTTCTACATCTCTTTGACCTGCCCAGACGGACGTCTGTAGTAGACGGCCGGGTGTCAAATATCATAGGCGTTATGTGACGATACTCACGAGATTGTCGAGAGATTCCCCATGCCTGATCTATGTTGAGTTACATATTAAGCAGCATGGCTTGTAAGCAAACAGCAAGTTGCTTACAAACGAGACGATGAGCATAGTAGTAACTGTATCGAATGTAGTCGACTGTGCTAGTGCGCTTGCGTGTCGGGACGCGTGGCCTTGGATATAATAGTCATCATTCTCGTGTTCCGGCAGTTGTCCGCTTACCTTCATCATCCTCCCCAATGGTATCCAATACCAATTCTGAACGGGACACCGAGCTCTTAGCAGTCGGGCAGCAATGCTCCAAGACCTCTTGTCTGCTCGTCGATTTCCTTCCATTTAAGTGCCAACACTGTTCAAAGAGTTTCTGTGGAGAGCACTTTCTCGTCACAGCACATCACTGTCCACAGTACGACGAGAGCAAGCACAACCGCGTTGCTCCTAGTTGTGCGTCATTCGACAGACCCATGATTCACCTGTTAATGTACATCGTAGGCCCGCTATGCAATACCCCGGTTGCTATACCCCCTGGAGAGGATCCCAACATCCGCATGGAACGTCATATCAGTACGGAGTGCAGCGCTGTGACCGGCAAGTCTGGCAGGACGAGGTCTCAGCCTGTCTGTGCGCGAGGCAAATGCGGAAAGGTTCTCTACGCCCCAATTGCCTGTAATGTGCGTCCCACTTTAGATACTCTGCATCCAAGTACGTCCTAACGTGGCTTACAGGCTTGCAGGAAGCAATACTGTCCCCAGCATCGATTTCCAAAGGACCACAGCTGCTCGAGTCCTACCTCAACCCCTACTTCCTCTTCCAAGTCGCGAACCACGTCATCGTCAGTGGGCTTCAAGTTTGCTACCAAGGCGTCTGTTCCGCAAACATCAAATGCGTCCGGTTCTCGTACACGCCCTCTACTCTCCATGCCCGGAATCTCCACCCCTTCAAATGTACCTTCCTTGAGCAACCCTTTCTCGGGTATTAATCGGTGAGCCGTCTTTCGGCCCTCTCGCTCAGTAAACACTCATAACCCGTCAGCACTCGTTCTCCCCCCACCTCTCCATCCTCTCCATCTAAACCCAAATCATGCTCATCATCACCGACATCGTCATCCCCAACTGCGAAACCGAAATCATCGCCTATTGAACGCCGAACACCTTCCAATCCACAAATTGCCAAACTTTTGGATCCTTTGTCATTCGTTCCGCCGTCTATCTTCGTCACGGTATGACGTATCAGTCATGCTAAAGCGGAAAGAGAGAGCAGGAGGAAGGCGATGCTGGAACGAGCCAAGAAGGGGGTACGTTTAGAACTCGAGTGAAATTACAGCAACAAGTGCTGACATAACCGCAGTTGTTAACAGAGCAGGAGAAGCTGTTGCTAGCGGAGGAGGAGGCGCAGCGTGCCAAGGAAGCATCGTCGAAGACCGACAAGGATTGCATCGTTATGTAGCCTATAGCTCATCTATTGGATTTTGTATAAGGATGGCATACACTAATCATGTGATCTCCATTTATTACACACTATTAACCTTCGTTCGCGACCGTAAAGTACACTCAACATGTCGGATTCAGAAAATGGACCAACCGTCCTCGGAAAGCGAGAACGCGACGAGAAGAGCGGCACGTCTGTTGTAGATGCACCTACGTGCGACGATCAGAGCGACGAAGACATTGGGCCGATGCCAATGCCATCAGACACCAATGGAACTGTGAGCAAGAAACGAAAAGGTGAGCATATCACGAATTTCCTATGGCTCTGCACGCACTCATTCGCCATGTTCTAGTCCTTCCTCATGAAAAACTATACCTTGAGCATCTTCCAAATGCAGACCAATATTACCAGTCGTTCATGCATCGGGATGCAGTCAATTTCTGTGTCATGACCAAGTGCGTCTTGGAACATGTGCATTCACGTCCTACGCTTACTCGTGTCATAGAACTGACTTTCTGATCACTACGTCAATCGATGGTCACCTGAAGTTATGGAAGAAACAAGAAACCGGGATCGAGTTCGTAAAGCACTTTCGAGCGCATGCATCACCGATTGTAGGTGTTTCAGTGAGCGCGGATGGTCAGCTGTTCGCCAGCATCTCTGAGGATGGGTCGGCGAAAGTGTTTGATGTCGTGAACTTTGGTACGTGTCTTCGCTTGAGCTCGACTATTACGCAGACACTGACGGGAAAAGACATGATCAACATGCTCAAGCTTGGCTTCGTGCCACATGCGTGTTGCTGGGTGCATAGACGTGGTCAGGCTCAAGGGTTACTTGCAATGTGAGTCTTGCGTAGGATCTCTTGTGTCATCGCATCCTGCTTACTTTATGGGTGCAGCTCAGAGCAAAACACAGGTGTCATCCGGATATATGATGGCAGAGGTGACGATAAACCCCTTGTCTCGATTGACAGATTACACCGTTCACCTGTTCACATAATGGCTGTGGGTCTCGATTTATTGGCTTCTAGTCAAGCATTCAAAAATTCTCAGTACAGCGACCGGTACGATACGGTTATCTCTGCAGATGAAAATGGTTTTGTCGAGTTTTGGCAACCCATTGAATCTTTCGAACTGCCAAAGAACATTCCTGGCATGTGGGCATTCAAAAGTTCAACGGATCTATATGAGTTCAAGAAGGTATGTCAATGTTCCATGCGGAAGAAAATCAATATGCTTGATGGCTAATGTTCCCCAGGCGAAATCAATACCCACCTGCGTTATGCTCTCTCCTGATTCCAACTCGTTTGTAACGTTCTCTCTGCCCGATCGGCAGGTCCGCGTATTTTCATTCCTGTCGGGAAAGCTAACTCGGAAGTACGACGAATCTCTCACCGCCATCCAAGAAATGCAGCAAGCAGGGACGGCTGTATACAAGGTTGAGGACATGGAGTTCGGTCGGCGTCTTGCAGTGGAACGCGAGCTCGAGATGCCCGGCCCAGACGGACGTATACCAGCGATGTGGAGTAACGTTATCTGGGATGAGAGCGGAGCATTTATCATCTACCCCACCTTGCTTGGAATCAAAGGTTCGCCCCCGTCGGGTGCCACTCCCCATCTGTTATTGATCTCAGTCTAGTGGTGAACACGGTGACGAATCGTGTTGCTAGGTTATTGGGAAAGGACGAAGCCGTCCGATGGATGAACGTTTCCTTATACCAAGGAGCACCTGCTAAGAAGGGTCTTACAACATTGGCCATGGCTGCGTCCGCAAATCCCATTCTAGCAAATAAAGGGACACGCGATCCGACTCTCTTCTGTACAGGCTATAAGCGACAGAGATTCTACCTCTTCACGCGCTCAGAACCAGAGTGAGTAGAGACAATATCTGTCTCCTGATCTGATTGGTGATTTTCTCTTCAGGGACAGCAAACTCAATGACCGAGACGTGTTCAACGAAAAACCCACTCGCGAAGAACAGTCCATTGCAACTGCCACCGCAGTCGGCAAAGGTGGCCCATCTCCGCTCGCCAACTCTGCCACCATCCACACGTCGATGGGAGACATCCACATCCGATTGTTCCCCGATCAAGCGCCAAAGGCTGTTGAGAACTTTGTGGGTCACGCAAGAAGTGGGTATTTCGAGGGGATCATATTCCACCGTGTCATAGCCAAGTTTATGATCCAAACGGGAGACCCGCTTGGGGATGGCACTGGTGGCGTATCTATCTGGGGAGGAGAATTTGAGGATGAGTTTTCGGATGAGCTCAAACACGATCGGTATGTTTGCGACGAACACACGAAGGGGTCTTCGGCTAACACTATCTAGTCCATATACCGTCAGCATGGCGAATGCGGGTCCGGGCACGAATGGTTCGCAGTTCTTCATTACCACGACGGCAACGCCATGGCTAGACAAGAAACATACGATATTTGGGCGTGTCTTTTCTGGCCTTGAAGTCGTTCACGCGATCGAGAACGTTAAGGTGAACAAGGTAGATAAACCATTCGAAGACATCAAAATTGTCAATGTAGATGTAGAATAGCCCCGGGTTCGTACTTCATAATGCTACTCTGTCTTGGGTTTCAGTGTGGTGGGTGACAAAACCGCGCATTCCTATACGCCCCAGACGAGTAGTAAACTTGGCTCGAAGCTTCTCGATCAGGGTATCTGGCGACAGCTCGACATAATTGTTGATGAGAGCCCGTGGGCAGGAAAATTTGAGCAATGCATGTTCGTTCCCAGGTCCGGGCGTGGAATCCAAGGCTGTCATCCCTATCGTGTACACATCGAGCATCTCTTTTTGCAGGAACACTGTTTGCGCCGAAAATGCCGGAACGTACGCAACGGAGTAATCAATCAGTACAGCCGCAAGGGGGATCATGATGGCTTCGGTCAATGAATCAGACAAGGCAAGCGATAGTGGGGATTCCGTCATGGAAGATCTCACGTCGCGGAGCGCCTGCTGAAGCGTCTCGGGAGGGACTCTCGACTGTGACGCGATTAGGGACAGGTCTGTGCAAACGGCATTATTGTCTCATGACGACCCTGCTTACCACCGATAAGTGCGTATCCAGTGTCACGAAAACGCAATCGGACTCGGGGGCGTCGCCGGCACGGAGCACGGCGGCGAGTCTGTCTTGGAGGAGGGGTGTATGGACCAGGAAGGATTGTGTGGAGGGGGGGTGATGCCAAAGCATGACATGATCGAAAACCGCGCTCTACCATCGTTGGGAGCATCGGTATGTATACGGCAATGTGACGAATCGCGGGGCACACCTTTTCGCGGAGCGCATTCAGGAGAGTTGTAAAAGCGTGCATCGGATTCGAAGGGAAGATGGCATCCACTAGATAACCTGTGCTGTCGCCCAAGACACCGAGATCGTTGCCATCAGCGGATGATACATGGCAGGGATCAAAGGGGGTGTCCAATTGGATCCGAATACTCACCGGACGCCATGGGCAACCAGGCAGAGATCGATGGCGAATTGAACGCGCCTGTTTCGGGTGGATTGCCTCAGCTCTTTTACATTTCTGATTTCCTCCGACACCAGAGCGACCGACGCTCCAAACATCGTCGAGTCTGAGTAATTCATTTCACGTACACAAATAGCATAAGTTGAAACGAGTCGTTGGGTGATCTAAATGACACGTATGCTCATGGCACGCGTCCGAGCGTCGTGGAAGAAGACGTGGTTGAACTGACGGAACGAATCAGAATCAGATTCCACGCTCGGCCCTGAAGCAGAAAATGCACATTTTCTTTGTTCCTTCGTCAAGACGACGAGGGAATGTTTCGTGTCCGGGTGGATTGCAATATTGTTTGTCGGAGGAGAGACGGACGACGAAGAATCTCAACTGCGCTCTCACAGTGGATCTCACATTCGATATGAGCTGGCTTCGGCTACAAACTGTTTCCCGCTATTTGACATATCGTGTATCAAGCCTATCGCATGTCAATGTCAAACAGAACAGCCGGCTATCGCTGTCATTCATGCACCAGGCGCTCTGTACTTGAGTTTCTCTAATTCCACGACGTCTTCGTCCGCTTTCTCAATCCACCCATGGGCTGCATAAACGACATATGTCAAAAACCCTGGGATACACCACCACGTGGTCGTCTGCCACGCCCGGCCTGAATACACCGAGAGGAGCGGCCCTGCAGCAGACCACGCAAATGTTTCCAAGAAGCCGATCGCCCGAATGACTTTGCCAGCGATGACCACGTCCCAAGGGTGCACGATCAGGCTGAGGTTGACGTGTATGAGGATGGCGACGTAGGCGAGGATGCCGCTCATGTCCAGGGGAGCGTTAGCTCGGCTTACTTCGGGAGACGGAGGGAAGACCGCAAAGAGCGGAGTCGTTCGATCTGAGAGTATGTAGATCACATATCTACCGCGACGATCGAAACGGTTCAGAAAGCAAGGACGAATAGCAGGACGGGACGCACAGTATGGATGACAGTCCGAGCATGAGCTGTAAAGCGACGCGATTCTGCTTGTTCGACGACACGTTCTGTTCCATGATGTGGTCTACGACCTCTGTCTGCTCTGTTGCGGTGGGTCAGTAAGCACACACAGTGATAGTGAGCGCATTCTGGCAACCTTGTTCATCGAGCACTGCTGCACCATTGTCATGGTCGTCTGACCGGAAGACAAAAGGGTTGCGCTTGCGAATGGTCTGCATGACTGGTGCACGGTCGTAGATGGTTCGAAGATTGAAACTGCGGCTTTAATTGACCCTTTTTGTAGGTGGGATATTCTGCCACAGTCCTAATAGGTGTCGAAAGAGAGCATGCTCAGTGGTGAATGACTAGTGCTGGAGCGAGGGTTAAGGTTGTCTATGTGTTATCGACGGCAATCGTCGCCGGGCAGTGTATGCATCAGGCGAATCACCCGGAAATGTCTTCTTGAGACAGGGGCCATTTATCCCAATGCAGTCTCTGGTTTGATTGCCCTCTCACAAGAAAACGACCACGATGGCAACGGAGAGCCCTCTTGACATCGCCCCCGGACAGTTCGACGATGCGTTAGAGGGCGCCGAGCAAGGCGATCCGAGACAGGGTGGCCATTACATCGACGATCCAGACCACCAGCTGCTCGAGTGGTCAGACCTGAGCGACGACGAGGATGAGGACATTGATCAATTGAGCGGCGACGATTTCGAGGACAATAGAGTAGAAGACGAGGACTGGGAAATTGCAGAACGAGGCGAGTCCTGTCACTTTCGACCCTTTCGTCTCCTCCTCTGACATGCACATCCAGATTTCACAAAACAGTACAATCGCCTCCGTCAACACGTCGCCGTCCGTAGCGGCAACGTCCAAGGCGCTGCTTCTGCCACAAACCAGAAGGCGACCGTCGCTGCGCTCCCAGCGCTCAATTATCCCCGTCGTTCAACTGTCCACACCAACGCTAAAGACAAGACCATCACCCAGCTGGCGGTCTTGTCCAAGTACTCCTCGCGAATTTCCAAGATCGACCAACCATACACTCTCGGCGTCGGCGTTAATCGCAAGGGTCCCAGCTCTTATGCGAACGCAAAAGACAAGTCAGATCGTGCGACGTCCGAACAGGTTCTGGATCCCCGCACCAGAGTCATCCTGTTCAAGATGATCGGTCGTGGACTGATCCAGGAAGTGAACGGATGCATCAGTACAGGAAAAGAGGCGCGTTGCCGAACTTCCTTTGCGCCCTCGGTTGTCTGACGCCAAGCAGGCCAACGTATACCACGCACTCACCCCCGACGCGGTTCACTTGGCGCTCAAAATCTACAAGACATCTATCCTCGTCTTCAAAGATCGTGATCGTTATGTGACAGGTGAATATCGATTTCGAAGAGGTTACAGCAGACACAACCCTCGCAAGATGGTACGCCTCTGGGCAGAAAAGGAAATGCGCAATCTAAAGCGTCTCGTTACCGCTGGAATATATTGTCCAGAACCAGTAGAGGTTCGAGAAAACGTCCTCGTCATGAAATTCTTGGGTGATAACGAGGGATGGTATGTACTACCAGCCAATTACGCATCACCATAATCAATGACGGCCTTGCAGGGCCTCACCACGACTCAAGGATGCAAAGATACCAGCGTCAGAATACCCTTCATTGTACCAAGAATTGGTGCTCAACATGCGACGAATGTATCGTCGATGTAAACTCGTGCATGCCGATCTCTCCGAATACAATATCCTCTATCATGACGCACATCTGTACGTCATCGACGTCTCCCAGAGTGTCGAGCATGACCATCCGCATGCATTCGATTTCCTTCGAAGCGACATCAAAAACGTGGAAGAGTACTTTGGCCGCTTTGGCGTCAAGTGTCTCGGACTACGACGGTGTTTCGAGTTCATCACCAAGGATCGATTAGGAGAGAACGGTGCATCGGAACACGACGGCGAAGCGTTGCAACGGTGGATCACGGAGGCGGATGGATCCACAGAGGATTTTGCTCAGGATCCTACGGAGGTCGACACGACAGGAATCGCCAAGAGCCAAACGGTTCATGAAGACAATGTGTTCTTGCGGTCTTATATCCCGCGAACGCTCAACGAGATCTACGACCCAGAGCACGACATCGATGCCCTCAAGGGAGGGGAGGGCAAGAAGCTCATATACGCGGACACTATTGGCTTGGTTGATCCGTCGCGGGGGAGCGCCAAGGAACATCACGTGCATTTCGACGAAGGCGAGTTGTCGGAGAGCTGTGTCTCAGAGTCGGAGGGCACAAGCGATGACGCCGAAGAAGAGAAGGAAGGGTCGGAACGGAGAGTACCCCGGGGCCATCGGCATGAAGATCGGGAAGCCAAAAAGGCATGTGCTGTTCCCAAGCTGATTGCAGTGGTTGAGCGTTCTAACATTCTTGTGCAGGAACGTAAGAAGGCCGTCAAGGCTGAAGCACGGGAAAAGCGGAAAAACAAGATACCCAAAGCGGAAAAAAAGCGCAGGATGAAAAACTCTCGTCCTTGACATACGTGTGAAGCGGCCCACATGTATTTCGTAGCTAGTACATACGAACCACCCTATACGTCGTCGAGTTAGTTCCGAATTTGCATGCCACGATAACCCGTTGCCTATGAGTCCGTTACACAGCCATGGCTGGCATCTGTCACGGTCTTGACATATTTATACAATGTGCCCTTGGTCACCTTGAGAGGTGGGGCTTTCCATACTTTCTTGCGCCGTTCTATTTCCGCAGGAGAGACGTGGAGGTCAATGGTATTCGACACCGCGTCGACCGAAATGATATCGCCGTCTTCCACGAGAGCAATTGGACCGCCATCCTGCGCCTCGGGCACGACATGACCAATGCAAAAACCGTGCGATCTGAATACACGCACGGATCAGATTCCCTCCATCATATATATCCTGATCCTTACCCTCCGCTAAAGCGGCCATCAGTCAGGCACGCAACGTCGTGGCCCAATCCCGCGCCCATGATCAAACTAGTGGGTTTGAGCATCTCTCGCATCCCAGGGCCGCCTTTGGGACCGAGATATCGAAGGACGACAACGGTCTTTTCGCCCCGTCGGATGGAACCCGTTTCGACGGCGGTGGTGAATTCCTCCTCAGTGTCAAACGTCCGTGCTTTTCCGGTGAATTCCAAACCTTCTTTTCCCGTAATTTTAGCGACTGCACCGCCCGGAGCCAGGTTGCCCCGCAAAATCCTAGTAAAGCCCCTTTCGTAAGCAGATATGACATACTGAGATGGTCTCACCGAATGTGTCCGGTCGCTTTGAGGGGGTTCTCAAGGGGCCGAATAATGTCCTGGTTGCTAGAGAGTTCCCCGTATTTATGAACCCAGCGCTCGAGGTTTTCCCCCAAAGTTTTTCCCGTGACAGTCAACGTATTTCCATCAATGATTTTGTGCTTTAATAGGTAATGAAGGACCTCTGGGCGTAATTCAGTGGGTTTCTAGCAAGACAAGAATAGATACATACTGGGTACGCCGCCAATTTTACTGAGATCTTCCATCACATATTTACCGCTTGGTTTTAGATCAGCCAAGAACGGAGTAGCGTCCGAAATACGGGCGAAATCGTCGACGGTGAGAGTGATCCCGACGGAGTGTGCGATGGCAATCAAGTGTAACACTGCATTGGTAGAACCGCCGAGTATCATCACCAGGGTCTAGTTGTGACGGGTTCTCTTAAGGCCACAGCCTAACAACGTGTCAGCGAGAAAGACCCACCATTGCGTTTTCGAAGGCAGCCTTTGTCATGATATCTCCGGGCAAAATATTTTTTTCAATCAGATTCCGCATAGCGACGCCAACAGATTTGCATTCTTCTATCTTGTCTGGGGACTCGGCGGGGAAGGACGATGACCCCGGTAACGTCATGCCGAGTGCTTCTGCAGCGCTAGCCATGGTGTTCGCTGTGTACATCTTCGGGGCACTTAGTATCATTTCATAGATAATCAGATTGCTACCCACACCACCACACGCGCCTGGTCCAGGACAAGCATGTCGCACAGTATTATAACGGTACACTTCCGCCTCAGGGGTCTGTCCATCCTGCAAATACTTTCCGTACGACTGGAAAGCAGAGATGATATCAAGCTGGGGCTGCCCCTCGCACGAACCCGCGCGAATGGTACCCCCATAGACCATCAAACCAGGCCGGTTGAGCCTTCCGACTGTGTACGATCAGACACGAACCAGCTGATAAAGGGGTCACGCACGAGCCATGAGCACACCGGGCATATTTTTATCACACCCCGGGACGACGACCACACCGTCGAGCCAATGACCACCTGCGGCAGTTTCAACTTGGTCTGCAATCAGGTCTCTTGATTGTAGTGAATAGTTCATTGCCGCTGTGCCATTGCTAATACCATCACTGACGCCGACCGTGCCAAACTGGTATCCGATCATGTCGGACTCAGTTATGGATGCTTTGATGACCTGACCGAGTCCAAGCAAGTGTTTGTTACATCTGTTCGACACGCGGATGAGATTTGACCGGGCTTTATTCACGTTATGAAATTGCTTACGGGTTACCCTCGTACCTGTAGCAGAGGTTAGGGACGATGGGAAGCCACAGAGTAATATGAATGAGCTACCAGACGCTACCGACGCCAACCATAGCCTTTTGAAAGTCGGCATCATTGCCCACGCCTTCCGTCGCGTACAGCATCGCCTGTGCATTGATTTGAACCGGTGAAACGTTAGCGACACCGAGGACAACTTACCTGACTGGCAGCTTGGTCTTTTGGCTGGGTGACGATCCTGCTGTAGCGGTTCATGACTGGTTTCTCCTCGCATTTTGGAGCCGTAGAAGAAAATGTCCTTGAAAGCCTAGCAGCGCGTCTGGCGGGGGCATATCTGGATGCAGCAGACGACAGCATAATACGCAGCTCCAGCGGGTAACCTTGGCACCAGGCAGAAACAAAAAAAAACAAGATTATGCTGAGTCAGCGACTTCCGAACCCTTATCAGTACGTCAACGCTGATCGTTAACGATCCAACTAAGATTCTGCTATTTCATCGCATCTCATATGCCAGTAGTTATGTAGTGCTACGGGCGTCGCACCAGGTGCCTTGCTGATGGAGAGGTGTCAATCAAGCGTAACACGTCCAAATGTTTCGGGTACTATGTATAGGCATGGAAAATGGAGAGTAAGCACACTACTACTGCATGACGTCGTGTTTCCATTCGGCTATAATGCCCATTGAACGCTACCTTGTAAGGAACCGGGACCCACGCTCCAAGAGAAACGCCGCACGCGGCCTGAAAAACCACCGCAAACTACGTGCCGTTGGGATGGCACACTCCTCAGCCGCATCAGCTCGACTTCGTCTGATTTCTAACACTCAAGCCTACGGTTAATCAAATAAATCGCTTGTGCCTTGTGGTCGGCACTTAAACACGTCCCACGTTGACAACGGGCCAACTGTCGGGTGCCTTTCAGCATTTGGTGGATGTGACTAGTTCGTGTTGTGGCTTATAGGCTTCTGCGTTGTCAGTAGTGGCGGAGATGGACGCCGGATGTCTGGTAAGGCTGAATCTCGCCAAGTTGAAGGGCAAAATAGACTACAGTGCGAGTACCAGAGTGTGGGTTCGACTTGGACATATTCGGAAAGGTGTTGTCAGTGGCAAAGACACCGAGTCACCCCCTCGATCATTCCTGTCGATGTTTCACGTTTGTCATGCCACTCGCAGCCCGTAAATTTCGAATGTTAGAAAACCAACACGAGTCCTTCACTCTTAAAAACGCAATCTCACCGGAGGCTTCGCAGGTCCGATATCAACACCACCATCAATTGCATGTGTGTTCTCCAGTCAGCAGTGAGGAACGGCATTGACTCAGGGGAAGAGGGGGACAGAGGAGACCATCTGATCGGTTTAAATTTCAAAGTGCCCCAAATTTCCAGAGTGACGAGAGCTGCCGCGGGCTGTCGACCCTCCCGGATACCGACGAGGATTGTTTGTCCTTGCTCGTCCCAGAAAATCCTTGTTTTGGGATTTGTGCCAATGTACGGATGTAAACGATTCCTCCGTCCTTTTTTTTTTATCGTTTCCGCGTCCATCCGCTTCTGCTAGCCAGCTTCGACAGTCTTTCCTCCACGCGCTCCTCGACAGCGTGTTCACCTTCTCGCGGAGACCACGTCGAAGCGAATGGCCTGTGGACACCTCGAGTTGCAGCACGTTGTATGTCTCGACGAAAAATTGACTCACGTACCCGATCTCCGCTCAGATACACGACACACGGCACGCAACCTGCATTCTTATGTGCAAACTGCCACCGACCGATCGCACAACATCAAGTATGCAGGATCGGGCAGACGGTGAGAATGGACAGGGTGGACCCTCGTGGCGGGCACACGGGTCAGCGGAACCATCGCATTCGGAAGAGGGAAGACGAAACGCAGACGGAGTGGATCATAGCGCTTACGACATCCCTATGCTCACTCGTGCATTCGAGTGGCCGTCGCCGGAGGGGGACGAATCCGCCCCGAGATTGCAACCGCGATTCAGCCCTAACCCAGCGCCACCACTTACACCGACGATCGATCCGCCTCGCGGGCTGGGGTCGGCGACGTCGGACTATGGTGAGCGAGTGGAGATATTACAGTAATGAGAGAAGGGTTGACGTTGGTGCAGATTCACGGCTGCTCCGACCACCATCGTACGGAGATTCACAATACGGGCGACACCGCTCTGCACCGCTGTATGGATCGCAAGATTGGGACAGACGGACGTCGTTTGGACGGTTGCCGCCTCCAGGGACACAAGGGGAAGGATCGGCATCGTCGTCACGGGTTGTACTGCCGCCGGTGAGACATCTGCTCGGAGAGCTGGGGATGCTGGACGAGTACGAACGAGGTCCGGTGCTGCCTCAACTGCGTCTTCCGGAGGAGGCGGGTATGGGAGGGGCGCCGAGAATGGAAGAAGAAGAGGAGGGAGAGCGGGGAGGGGATAGCGAGAGAGGGGGAAAGAGGGGACGGGTGGATATGGGAGGGGAAGAAAAGAGGCCGGGCGTTCGGAAGATCTACGTTGCATGTGACTTCTGCCGAGGTGAGTGGCGGATATGATGTGTAAAGAAGCGAAACTTAAAAGGGTGTACAGGTCGTAAACTGCGGTGCGATGGTGGACGGCCTCGATGCTCTAACTGTGAGACGCGATCGCTGTTGTGCAAGTACCAGGATCACCCGCGACGACGAGGGCCGGGGAAGGCGCCGAAGGGGTCGCGGGCGAAGAAGGGGAGGAGGAAGGGGGAGGATCCGGATATGACCGGACCATCGGGAGTGCCATAAAAGGAAGGGACAGTCTAGATCGCTTAAAAAGAAAATATACTTATATAATTATATAAAATTATTTACTTCCGCGGTAGTGGAAATAATTCACGGAGTGTTCCGATTGGTTCGGTATTTGACGCTCGGCTCCGTTGAGGTCCCTCTTTTATCATCCCCGCGCCAGCCTCGCCTCGCGGGCAACCCTCGCTCTGTCTCCCCCGAACGGACTCATCTCCACAGTCGACTTCCCCCTTCTCAAATGTCGCTCGCTGTAGACAACAGCGATCTACACAACAATACCGAACGTATCCTACATCGTCATCCAATTCGCCCCTCTACTCCCATTCTTCACACAACCCGCTACTCCCCAAACGGCATGCACCTCGGAACAGCTCACAACGCCAACGATCTCCCCGTTAGAGGCTATTCCCTCATGGTCGCAGGTCAGCGCACCGGAAAGACTTCTTTTCTCCGTCTACTCCTCGACACCAGCGACATCTCTCACACCGCCAGCAAGGACCAGCTCGCCTCCGTCGCAAAGTTCGTCCAGGGCTGTAGCGGCCACACTTCCCACATTCGCTCCGCCTCCATCAATGTCGACCTCTCCCTCGATCCAAACTCTTCTCCCCTCGTTCTTGCCCTCACTCTCGTAGACACCCCCTCCCTCGACTATTCCGACGAGCATGCCGCTGAGCGGACAATCCAGGAAATCATCCGTCAGGTCGACTCCAGATTCGCGGACGCCATCGACGACGTCAGTCCTCCTCCTTCTCTTCCTTTCCCATGCCCCCCCTCACCCTTCCCTCTAGGACTGGAAGGCGCAGACAGGGGACCACAACATTCACTTGTGCGTTCCCTCCACATGGGCGCTTAAGCCCCGCATCTCCGCCCAGCTGACCCACCATCAGGTGTATATACTTTTTGGATCCCGACACTATCGTCCCTCCCTCCGTCCCTGGCCCTCCCGCTCCCCTCGTATCCAGGGCTCGCACCAACAGCTTTTCCCATACTGAGCCCGAACCCGTCATCCTTGAACCTCCCGTCACCACCAACCCCATCCTATGTCGTCCAACTCTTCCCCCCGTCGAAATAAACACAATAAGACGACTGTCTGCCCGCGTCAACGTGCTTCCCGTCATAGCACGCGCGGACACGTTGACGAACGACCGTCTAACAGCTGTTAAGATGGCCGTACGCCGAGATCTCGCAGAAGCCGGCATTGGCTTCGGGATCTTCGATATGGACACGCACCCGCAGTATCAGCACCGTAAAGACGTGTCCGAGTCTGGCCTCCCCATCAAAAGTGAAATGGTCAATGGTTATGGCAACCACACGACCAGGTCCTCTCCCGGTCAGCCGTCTCCTCCAACCTCACCTGCGACCCCCTCTTTCTTGCGTCTTCCTTATGCACTCATATCTCCCGAAATATATTCGCATAGCGACGGTGTCGCTCACCTCCCCCTCTCCCGCCATGAATTAGTCCAGCAGTACACCCCCTCAACCCATCAACCATCCTCTTCCAAGCTCGCTCGTGGCAAGTTCATACGGAGCTACCGGTGGGGTTCCATGGACGTGCTCGACCCCGCTCAGTGTGACTTTCTGCCGTTACGATCTGCCATCTTCCACCACATGGAGGTCAGTAACGCCGACGATCGCTCCCGTTGTCAAAATTGATAACGCCCGTGATGAACAGACGTTGCAGAAATACACTCGGGAGTATCTTTTCGACAAGTTCAGGAATGAGTATCTCAACCAACACCATTCGGCTAATCACCCCGTACACACACACCAAATACAGCAGAACATGCTTCCACGCACACAACCCGTTGCTTTGTCTCACACTCCACGGCCCATTCTGAGTATCGAGACGTGTGGACACGGGACTGTTCGGCACCCTTCTTTGTCTATTCCCCGTGATGTTCCGCCAGGGCCAGATGGGCGTGCTATGCCTATTTCGAGGACCATGGGTGACGGTCCGGTGGTTCCTCCAAATCATGTCAAAACCACTGGCAGTAAGCCCCATTTACACCCTTGTCCGACGTGGCGCACCTAAGCACACTCACCAGGGTCTGCGAAGCAACGGACAAAGAAGATCACTGTCGCTTGTAATTTTTGCCGTTGTACGTCGCAGAAGCCCTTCGGAAGGATGATTGTGACTGAGCCGATCGCATCACAGCTCGTAAACTCAAATGCGATGGCGGCCGCCCTGCATGCGGCCAGTGTGTCAAGCGATCTAACCCCTGTGATTACATGCCGCAGACCAGCAAGCGGCGTAACTCTCACAGACGGAAGGAAGACGAGAGCGAATCTGAAGGCAGCGCGGAGGAGAGATCGGTGGATGAGAATGATCCATCGGCCTCTCCCGAAATGCCCTCCCAACCGTCGTCGCGGAGGAGCTCCAACGTCGAGAAGCGTCCGGTTCTGGACGGCTTCTCGCACGCTGTGGCAGGGCCGTCCGAGCCTCGGGACCCCCTCCCGTCCATCACACCGGTCGTCCGGCCTAAACATGCCCCTTCTGGACCTCCAGCTTCCGACGGACGTCCCCTATTCAAAGATAACGAACTGCCGCATATCGCCACCCTCGCGCTTCCTGAAAGTTCCCCGGCGGCGGCGATGACTGCGCCCCCGCTACCGCCTATCAGACCGGCGTCAGAGCAACAAGCCGCTCAAAGAAAGCGTGCATCTACCGTACCAGGAAGGACCCCCCGCCAAACCACGAGCGCGGGGCCCAAAGTAGTTGCCTGTAACTTTTGCCGAGGTGAGATTCCCGACAGGACCACCTGGAGGTGCTTGTGCTGATTTTCTTTCTCCAGCACGCAAAACTAAATGTGATGGTGCTCACCCGGCGTGTTCGAGCTGTGCACGACGTTCGCTCCCGTGCAACTACAACCATGACAGCAATGGCAATGGGGCGAACAAAAAGGGCGCTCGACGTGCCTCCCTCTCATCAAAAGTCCCGCCAAGCATCGGGCCCCCCTCAATACACTCCCCACCCACCCACTCACCTCCGTCTTCTACCGTAGTCGGCGACGTACGTTATCAGAATGGCACCCCTTTGGAGGACACACCCGGGGAATCCATGGATTCTGACTTGAAAAGAAAAATTGACGACATCGAGCCTTCCCCAATCCAAAAGAGAATGAGGGTAGACGAATCCACCAGTCACGTTATACCATGAAAGACCGTCGTGTCACATATTTTTCGGAGGTTCTGGCTACCCGCGAGTCTTACAGCCCCCGTACATCCCATGTCACATCTTCCATCCAGGTATGGACTGTAGAAGCATCGATTCGTTCATGCTCGCCCCGTGGAAGCTTGCTTCCACGTCACTCGGAAGTCGTCGAATCGTCATTTTGGGTTACCTCGCTTTCTCGCAGTGGACTGTCTTGTATTGTACTCTTCTGTCTCGGGTTTTCCAGTGACTCGTCTTTCCTTTCATTGTCTTTTTTTTTCACTTCCAACCACAGCTATCGACACCTTTTGTATGTATGTTTGGAAAATGAAGTTTACAAGACGAAGAGGTGTATCAATTTTGAATGAAAAAAGGGACGTCCGTTGCCATGCCGGAGGATGTCCCTTAATTTTGGACGTGACCGAGTAAGCGCGTCGCTTTCCTCTAACGCTGCGTGTTCGAACTTAGCGGCCTTCTACCACTGTACATCTCATCCCTTCCTATCCAGTTGGTGGCGAACATTCTTTACTTGTTTTTCTGTTTAATTCTTCGACGCTCGTTCTTGTCTAATTTGTGTACCAACTCGCGGAGGTGGCCATGTTTTCGTTCCGGAAGCGGCCCAGAGCCAACAGCGCGAGCAGTGCTGTTCCTCTTAAAACCTCGCCGTCGCTGCCAGAGCTCAATCCCCAAGGCATTCCATGGCCAGAGAACCTAGTGGATGTCTCAGTGTTGCGTGAAACGCCAGTAGGACCGGAGCCACACCTACACCAAGGTGCGGTCAAATGCTCTTTCCACTCCTTCGACCACACCCCCATTCCTTTCCATAAACCATCTCGGTTGCACTCAGGTCAACCATCTGAAACGCCAAATGGGAACCCCAGCAAAATTTCTTCTTTGTATACTTCGCCTCATCCCCCTTCTGCGTTCGAGAATTGGAGAAGTCCATCCAGTGCTGGCACTACGACAACCCGTCGAACTCAACGCAGGGCCCGCACCCCGCCAGCATTCAACATCATGGTCCGTTTCCATTCAGTTTCTTTTTCCTGTCGCGTGCTCAAACGTGTTACATGTATCAGGTTGTCGGTGCCCGTGGCACCGGCAAAACCTCGCTTTTGCGCCTCTTACTCGACACCGCCGACATCTCCCCTGCCGCTACCGGGGACCAACGTGCCGCTCTGAACCAATTTTTGAAAGGCGGGCTTAAACATACCCAGACGATCGACAGCGCTTGCATCGAGATTTGCGAATCCCGGTATGACCGGGTGCTTCTGACGGTCATTGACACGCCGGGCCTCGAGTTTTCCTCGGGGAAGGAATTGAGCGTTGAACGTCAAGTCACCAACATTCTCAAGTATATCGAGGAACAATATGGTGCCACCATGAACGAGGTTCGTCTTGAACGGTCGTGGACAGCCCTCAGCTGAGTTTCTGTTCAGGAATCCAAAGTGGTCAGGCAGAGCAGAGGGGACCAACATGTGCATCTGTAAGAGAAAATGGTTACCTACTTTTCGGCGCGCTTGTCTGACGATTCCTAGATGCATCTTCATGATCGACCCGACCTTGACGAGGCGTATCAGTCATACACAGTCTGGACACGAGAGGACAGTTTCCGAAACGACAATTCGTCTATCTCCGACTGTCAATCAGCCCGACGAGTATTCCGATGATGTGATGATGTCACCCGCTGAATTGCGCGTGATCAGGCGCCTCGCGGGCCGTGTCAATGTGCTTCCTGTCATTGCCAAAGCGGATTCTCTCACAGACGAGAGCCTATCCGCAGTGAAGACGGCTGTGCGTAAAGGGTTGCAACAGGCTGGCCTGGACTTCGGCGTTTTTTCCACTCAGAAGCCATCGTTCAAAGGGGAGTCCCATTCGCAGTCACCCTCTCGGGAAGAGGTTACGAACGGCTTGCACAATGGTGTCAATGGCACAGGCCGTCACGTTGAGAATGGCGAGCCCAACGGCATCACTGATAGTGACATCGACAGGGACAGAGCGTCACGCACCGTGATCACACTGAAAGGGACCCGTGTCTCCCGTTCCCGCTCCCGATCACGTCGGGACCTCTCGTCTATTGCACTGGACGAAAGGGAGCCTCAATACCCTGATGAGACCGACGAAGAGACCGTTGCAAACATCCGATTCTCGGCGCAGACCGTAACAAAAACCAATCTCTCCACCTTGCTCCCGTTCGCCCTTATCGCCCCAGAACCCCTACGGTCCTCACCGCCTCAGCGGCTGGGTTCCACGAATCCCGATTCAAAACCATTGCTTAGCCGTGAAGACTCGGAGGGAGCGTCGAGCCCAGTCGAAGGGACCACGAGCCCAGACAGCTCCGTAGTATCCCGCAAATCAGGCTTATCCAAGGTTCCGCCCGAGACTCTCAGAGGCGTGTTTACGAGGAAGTTCCGATGGGGGACTGTTGACGTACTAAACCCGGAACACTGCGACTTCGCTGCGCTTCGAACGGCTATCCTACTAACGCACATGAAGGTCCGTTTGCATTATTTACGTGGCAACCTTACCGTTCGAGGACATCATACTGATACGCTTGATCGATCCGGCAGGTTCTCAAGGTCCATACGCGAGAAGTTCTATATGAGAAGTACAGGACTGAGAAGCTTCTCGCGAAACGTGCCACGCGGTCCATAAGCCCAGAGGAAACGAAACGTCTCCTTGAAGGTGGGTTATGCTCCGTGCCTTCCTGATGGGAAATGCGTGTTGATACACCCACCCCAGATCTCGGATTATAACATATGTTTAGTACCACCTCCTTAAGTGTCTATCCCTGTTCTTGCGTTTTTTTTTCCTGGATCCCCCGCCATTTTATGGTTTGGTTCGATACCTTGCCTTCCAGATTATTACAGTCTATATCTTGACTTCTTGCTTTACTTATGCGCGTTGGATTGCATATCAATAACGCGCTTGTAGCACGTTCGCTTGATGTTTGTCTTGCTTCTCGAATTCCATTGAGGAAGTCTACAATCACAAGGACCGCGAGTACAAAGCACGAGGAAGACGTCTACCAGGCGGTGGACACATCAGACACGTCTCACGCACAGTTGCCAGCCAGTCGGTCAATCTCTTCCTCCGTCATTCCATCCAAACGGTGCAGGAGGTAATCGACCTAGGATGCGGTTAATGACTCGTGATCCCAAGACCCCGATGGTTGTTGTCAACACACCTCGACTTCTTTTGTCAGAGGAATAATATAATGTTCATACAACTCCACAACCCCGTCCACATCTATCTTGGCAGTGCCATTCACATGGCTACCTGCGATGGCATCACCCTCCGGATTGAACTCTTGCGCATAAATGGATGCCTTTTTGCGCAGGCGCAAAAGCAGCCTACGTTCCACCTCCGGTTTCGTTATCAGCGCGTCAAGGGCTTGCCTGTTTGGCTTGAGAATATGGGGAATGAATGCGGCAGGGTCAGCGATGAACTTGGATTCTGATACAAATTTTCCTAAGATAGGTGTATCAGTCACCTGATCTTGTTCGGGTTGGGGAGGAGGCATTACCGTAATGGACACGCTTGCTGATAGCTTGGAGGACCTCTACGTCGATGGTGGCAGCACTGCCATAGTTGCCATCGTCCTCGTACTCGTCATCGCCAACGATACCGCTCGAGCGCTTGGACGCGGCGAGGGCCAAGGTGGCACGTTTCGTGATACGTGGCACGATGGTGCGCGTGTAAAACGACAGTATGGAGGCGTTGGCGTTGATAGCGTTTGGGTAGAGTATCTTTGGGAGATCGAGCGGTTTCAGAACAGGCGGAGGAAGATCGCTCGTGAAGGGGTATTCGTCCGGACTGCGTGTGAGTTGTCATGGGCACTGTCAGAGAGACAGAAGCAAATGGCTGTACCTGGTGTATCTGCGTGCCTTGGCTGCGAGAACGGCCAGGTAAGCTGGGCGGGACTATCTTTAGCAATTGGGCATGAGCGCAACGGACCGTGGAAGGTTTCGATCTCTTTCAGAAACCACCCCAACCAGCTACCGTCAAAGCCGAGTTCTTTTAGTTCTGGGAATGCGCCCCGGACGTACATCCGGGGATTGTGGGCGAATTGGGCGCGTTCGATGAGATCAAAAATGATGGTATCTTCGAGTCGAACGAGGACCAATCGAATGCGCTCGAGGGAAAGCGGATCTTGCTCTAGGATAAAGTTCTGGGACAGCATATTGGACGGACGTAACGGGGAGGAGGGGGAGAGGTAGTAGAAGGGAGGTTGTTAAGATGGCAGTTTATATGGCGATGCCAGTCTATGCTAACAGAGATGAGGCAAACTTTGGCCCAGGTTGGTTATGTTATAGAAGAAAGATGAATTACATACCCTTGACGCTGAACCGATGAAGATGCTGCGGGCGCAACGGCTTACACAGCTGCAAACGTGAACATACCTCACTTGCACAGCCAGCAGTCAGCGATCCTCAACCCGCCAGTGATGATGACATCGCGTATCAACGACCGAACAGTGGAGGTTAATCGGGTCACCCTCATTCGTTATTTGCAGCTGCTTACTCCCAGCTAGACCACGTACCCGATGGCCGCATCGCTCAGAGATCACACTAGATTCGGATCGGTAACGATCAGAAACCTTGAAGGCGGTTTGGGATATGATCGACTTTAGCTCGCATTCCAAATATCTCGTCGAACATTTGTGCTCCCAGTAGGCAATCTAGTCGTTTTGGTTGGGTGATCGGCTAAAGCCGACCTCCCAAAAATGTTCACACCAACAGGTCCCTGAGAATTACATTACAGAACTTATCGGCCGAATTCTCCTCTATCACTCCGGCCGAACAGACTCGAGGTGCCGGTCCAAGGTAAGTAATACAGGCGAACAACTTCCAGGTCGAGTACGTGTTTGCGACCCAGTCTCTGAAAGTGCACGCGTCGGAATGAACCTGCCTGGTGGTTACCAAGTTTCAACTTCAAGGATGGCCACCCGAGAAGCGACTTGGAGGTGAACTGACCCGTTCAAGACGTTCTGAGTGGAAAGAATGCTACTACACCCTCCATCGACTGATTAATTGAAATGACACGCGGAAAATGTACGTAGGCCGCCTGTGGAAAACGCCTCAGACAAACCAGCGAGCGGTGATTCATGCTCACACGTCTGCTGCAAGGTCCGGAAGATGTAACAGCATGCCATTTAATTGCCGAGCTTCGGATTGAAGGTCGACCCCCTGAAGATAAGATAAAGTTGGCGAAGCCTGGCCTCATGCCAACCGTGACAGTCAGTATAAATTAGTACCTCAGGCTGAAACTGAAGCCGCTGGGCATTGGCTGGGTGTCATAGGATCAGTGCGCAGAAGAACGTGCACCCTATACCGCCGCACCTCGTCCCACACTGCCTTGTCTATGTATTCCCTCCGACTGTCTGACTGCTCAAAATGACAATCGGGGTCGTACTGGACGGGGAGACTCGGGTCCCGAAAGTGATTGATCGCTCCATCAGTGCCGAATAGGGAGAGGCATGAACTCATGTATAAGAATCCAACCATGTATTTGAAAGAAATTTGTCTCCAAACATCATGGCTCCCCCTGCAGCGACGCTCCCCAATGTTGACATTTACCCCGTAAACCTCACCAAAAAGAATGACCTTGTCGTAGAGAAGGCTCAATATGATGTCTACGAGGACTATGAAGGAAACTACCGCTTCGCCCCCATTGAGGAGGCTCAAGTTTCGAGGGCCATGATCAAGCGGTCAGAAATCTCTATTCCTCCTTAAAAAAAGTTAGACACCTTACTCGTTTACCTTCAGTTATTTCAACATGATGTACGAACGAGCTATCTCGGATGTGGTTATCGTTGGAGCTGGAAGTGCCGGCTTGTCCTGCGCTTATCACCTTGCCACGACCCGACCGGACATTAAAATCACCATCCTGGAAGCCAACGTCGCCCCAGGTGGTGGTGCTTGGCTTGGTGGTCAATTGATGACACCAATGGTGAATACCCTTTTTTTTTTTTTTATGAAGAATCACAGTCCCTGGTTACTTACATTCTTACAGGTCGTCCGCAAACCGGCGGACAGGTTCTTGCGGGAGATCGGGGTCCCGTACGAAGACGAAGGCCCCTTTGTGGTTGTCAAACATGCTGCCCTCTTTACTTCTACCGTCTTGTCTCGTGTTTTGGCCCTTCCCAACGTCGTGATGATGAACGCCACCGCGGTGGAAGATCTGATCATCCGCACGGACTTCCAAGGCCGCCAGCGCGTCTCGGGCGTCGTCACGAACTGGACGCTCGTCTCGCTTAACCATGACACTCAGTCCTGCATGGACCCCAACACGATCACTGCACCCATCGTGATCTCAGCAACTGGTCATGATGGCCCTATGGGCGCGTTTTCGGCCAAGCGATTGGTCAGTGCAGGCTTGCTGAAAGAGCTCGGTAACATGAGAGGTTTGGACATGAACCGTGCCGAGCCTGCTATCGTGAACGGCACGCGTGAGGTGACGCCTGGCCTTATCATGACCGGTAAGTGTGCTACCGTCAAGTCGAGATTTGCTCGACCTTGACGCCATGCCTCCAGGAATGGAACTGTCGGAACATGACGGCTCGAACCGTATGGGGCCGACCTTTGGAGCGATGATGGCGAGTGGTATCAAAGCTGCGAGGGAGGCGATCAAGGTTCTGGATTCTGCGCAGATTGTCGATGGCAAAGTCGTTGCGATTCACTAAGAAAATGAAGTTGTCGTCGTGTACTTAGTCAGGCTAAGCTTAGTGGTACAGACGTTATGTAAGTTATGTAAAGAATTCGTCGCTTCGAGAATCCGTCAGCCTCTCAAGTCCAATGTCGTCGTCCGCAGAGGACCCAAGAGAAAAAGCACGCGCTCTGGTCCAGGCCAAAGATGGAATCGAGGCAGAGATCAGTCTCCAGCTCTCCATACTGAGAGCAAACAACTGTGATATGACGACCCCACTCGTCGATGCCGAAGGCTTTCCGCGCGCCGACTTGGACATTTTTGCGATTCGTTCCGCTCGGGCTCGCATCATCGCGTTGAGAAACGATCTCAAGTCTACTATGGACGAGATCGAAAAGGTATTGCAAAAGATATATGATCCGTCCCTCGCACCTCCACCCCAGGCTACTGCTGAAGCGCCATCGGCGCCAAGCATGGACGTAGATGAAAACCTGTCACCTTTTGCCAAAGTGGACGGCGTCGCACCCAGGAGCCCTGCTGCACAGGCGGTACGACCATCGAAATCTAGTTCCGAGTCACTGACGACATCAAAAATAGGGGCTTCGTCGCGAAGACCTGATCGTCAAGTTTGGTCATCTCACATCTGCCTCGTTCTCATCGTCCTCCTTGGAACCGTTGGCTGATCTCGTCAACCGCAATGAAAATGTGTGCTCAATCCGTATGGGTCCAATCACTGATATTGAGTAGACGTGTCCTGTATCGTAGTGCGAATTGTGTGTGCAGGTGCTCCGTAATGGACAGGAACTGTCATTGCAATTTATACCTCGAAAAGGCTGGGGAGGTCGAGGGTTGCTTGGGTGCGGGTTATTTTCGATCATCTTGAAACTGCTTGCTGAGTTGCATAACAAGCTGCCACATAGTTCCTTATGCTGCATGATGGGTGATAGTCTTGGAGGTATATGAGGAAACTGGATATTGTGTGTGGTTTCATATGACAATTCACATGTACAAGAGATCTCCAATCTTAATATATTGTATGTGGTATATATGAAGCTTGTTGGTTAACTGGCTGATAATCTTACTGAAATCATTTGTCAAAGACCTCGTTTCTCACCACTACTCGATCGAGTGAGAATCAATGTTGAACACATGTTGAATTCGCTTCCTCACCTCTCTAACTTGTACACTTGAAGTCCTAGAAGCACAGAATTAACTGCACAATCGCACGAAGGCCAAAATTAATACTTACACTGCGGGAATTTTCAGCCTGAGTCATCTAAATTATTCAATGTTGCCGCTTCCCATAGCACTAGTATTCAACCACGCTACGGTGAAGACGATCATCTACAACTTGGGGCCATACACAAACCTACGATTCATTGGAATACGCTCTGCATCGTGTCCTGCTGTAACCTCGAGCACATCTCGGTATGCAGACGACAAACCACCTTCATTCACCCAGCGCACGAACACCTCAGCATCTGCATCCCGGTTTGATGTCTCCGCGTTGTGTGACCACACTGCGTGTTCTAGAAGCATCGTCGCCGATGCAGCGTAGCCAACTAACATCAGACCAGGTCGGACCAGGAGAGGCGACATCCTCGCGGGGTGACTGTAGATGTCATGTATCGTTTCAAAGGCAGCCTTGACGTTTTCCAGCGATACCCGTACGTTGTGTACCAATGCTGGCGGACAGGAATCAAAGATTCTCGTTCCCCACTTGAATACGCTTGTCAGATCTTGTTTCGACATGATGCAGAAAAGTAAGATGAAGCTGACATTTCTCAATGCAACAAACGTGGTCGGGTCGTTAGTCGCACTTCGTATGAGATCCAACGCGAGCACCGAGGTCGTGCCTTCCCAGATCTTTTCCACCAGTGCGTCACGGATAGATCTGACCACGTATCATCAACGTGAAAGCCAGCATGTAACCATGGCAAGGGTGCCTACCTGCCGATACCCACTTCTTCCATGTAACCCATTCCACCCAGCGCCGTCATGCACTCTTCCATCGCCGAAACTGCTTTCTCGGCGGTGAACGCTTTGACAACAGCCGTTAAAATCCGAAGCAACGACTCGTCTTCCTTGCTCGCGACATGGGCCTCTACTTTCCCCATGAACAAAATCGTCCCAAAGACGAGGTGCGTCAGAGCACGGTAGACGAGACTGATGGACGCCAATTGCGCTACATGTGTCACATTTTCCTCGAGTAGCTGCTTGCCACCCGAGATTCTCCTGACCTTGGAGTAGGCAATCGCAATCTCGAGACACTTGCGCAGGTGGCCCGTCCCAGAAATTGCACTGTGGATACGGGTGATATACAGCACGGGAAGGATGTTCTTGACACCGTGATTGAGGGGTCCGAGGAGGTAAGCAGTCGTTGATTTCAAAGTGAGCTCGGCGGTGGGTACTATGTGCGTTCCGATCTTGTTCTTCAGTCTGTGAGTGTAGATGCCATTGCTCGTTGAAGACGGACAAGATTCTCCAACAGACGGGATGAGCGGCATGCGAAGGGAAACAAGGAACAAGGAGAGTGAACGCGAACCGTCTTGGATGTCCCCTGTGCGCGCCAACGCGACGGCTACGTCGCTGTCCGTGGCACTCGAGAACCATTTGAATCCGTCCAATTGGTATGTTGGCCACATTTGATTCCCAGAATGTTCTGTCGGAGTGGCGATGGTTTCGGTGAGGGATACATCTGAGCCGCCTGGTCTCTAAGGGTCGCGTGAGATATGGAATCGAATGGGAGTGTGTTCATGTACATACCTCGGTCATCCATTGTCCTGATGTAAAAGCAATGGACGAGTCGCGACTGTCAATCGTTAGGAAGACCGTGTCAATCCCTTGTCAGGCCATAACATGCCTTATGAGCCGAGGGAATATTCTGGACCGCATCTCTGAAGTACCAACAAGCTCGAGGACTGGTTCGGACGGTACGTATTTCGGTGCATCAAAATAGAGATTAGACTCACCCCTGGCACACCCATCCGTCATGGATATCGGACATCCTACCTACAAACGTCCGATCTTGAGTCCTTGAAGCCGCAACAAGATTGATTGATTCGACTCACCACGTGGGAATCCCCGACGAGCATGTGCAGCTTGGCGAATCCATATACCCTGCTAAACTCACCATACTCACGCTCATAGAAGATGCCGGGGATGCCTTCTTTGAGGAAGACGCCTTTCAGTTCCTTCCATGCTTCCGACGTATCGAGTTGGTCGATCCGTTGTCCCCAATGATTGTACTGCGTCAGGCGCGGGGGGGTGGCGCGTTCGCTGATGGCGCGAACACCTTGAAGAAAAGAGATCCGGATTCAGCCACGAACAGCATACGAGAAAAACCCGCTCACTGGTGATTGTTTCTGCGCCAAGACGCACAAGATCAGGTTCGATGTCGTGTAATATCCTGGGTATTGGTGAGCGGAGGCATGGTCATGGGTGTTCAGGGCGTACTTTGAAGGCAAAAGCCTCTTCAACAAGTCGGGCATCACTAGGTCACTGAGGTACGCATTTCGCTCAGTGAAATGGGTCTAGAAAGTACAGGTTGGATTCAGGATGCGACTACATGCAGACCGACGACGCACCAACTGATGTCCGTTTTCTACTCGCATGTCACCTCATACAAGTCAGTCTCGTCGCCAGGTGGGAATGTAAATGACATTGGCCATATATGCAATGGTAGCGCCGAGTCGTAGGTCCAAGTTGCAAATTATAACCTTTGTCACATGGCTCCGATTGATTACATCCGTCTATCACATACATAAACATCTCTGCCAAAGTTAGATTAGTACTGCCCTTGTAGACGGGGCACTATGTCGGTAACGAATGAACGTTCGCCAGAGTGATATAGTAAAGATGCCGCAGTGTACCGTCGATAAAAATCCACGGCTAAGAATGAAGGATAGTCTGTTACTCTACACCGAAGCCTTCCGTTTCCCTGTTTCACGAATTAGTATGCATCCCGCGCAGAGAAAACTCGACGGACTCGATAGCATATGTTAATTTCCTCTCCAAACTCTCGTAATCTTCGTAAGGTGGTAACTCGATCCTATTGAAGCACGTGTGGCTCCGAGGTAACTGTGATGGATCGCCCGACTTGTCAATGGTAAACCTCCGTGGCCCATCCGACCCTTGAAGATCCTTGAAACCATTGACAGGAACTCGTGACGTCCCTGTTGCAAACTGCAGTAAACGAGCCTTACGCTCTGTCGGCCAACTCCGGATGCACTGCCAGAACCACTCGATAACCTGGTCCGTCTTCTCGTAGCCGCGATAATCGGTGTATGAAATCCAATCGTCCCTGCGGCCGGTCAGATCAGGTACCTAGCCGCAACGTGTCAAAAAAGAAACCTACGTGTCAATTTCGGACATGCCACCAATCAACAGCTCTAACTCTCGTTCATCGAACACGTCAATCAATTCCGAGGGAATGAGCTCCCTAAACCCTTCCAGGAGTGCCGATGTTTGCTCCTTTATTCTGGTTTTGGTGCGATACTCGACGACAGCTTCGACGTAATCCTTTTTGTTCTCTTCGGTGACGGCGATATTAGTTCCTCCAGGTTTTAGGTCCACTTCAATAATTTCTCCGAAGCGATCCTCAGTCACAGAAAACGTCTCGTCGAGAACGTCAGTAATGTCATTCTTACTAATATTCATAAGTGAGTGTGCAACCAGCTCGATGACGATAGTGAATGGTTCTTACAGCATCCATACCAAACTCCGATGTAGATCTGCATCCACAGCTTCCAAATCGGAAAGAGAAGTCTTTTTGTCCAAGATCATCTTGTAGAAGCTTGGAACGAAGTACGCGTCCAAAAACCGTCTATGGAATATTGCCAGTCCTATGATTCTGCCGATGAACTTGAAGTAAGTCAAGTGCTCAGGGTTGATCCCTGACATCCAATTGATCTGTAGTGTGTAATTGTCGTGGGCGGAATATTGGAAGAGCCCATACGATGGATCGAAGATCTCATGGGAAATCAAGAAGAACCATTCTCTGGTAGAATGATCAGAGATGAACCGGTGATACGCCTTGCACCATACCTGGAAACACCTCCATAGTCTAAACCGTCTTCACCCTCGAACCTGATGACCAATCTCTTCTTCATGTCATCACCACGCATCTTCATGACTGCAGCAAAACTGTCTTCCAGGACCCGATTTCGACGCAGCTTGCCTTCACATTTTCCATCCTTGGTTCTCATGGATGGTTGGCTGCGGAAGTAGATGACCTTCCGTCTATAGTCACGCTTATACTGGGGGGCGTTCGAATCAAGGTTGCTCGGTAAGCGTGGATCATCCCATGTGGTTGTGCGCGTGTTATGATCGACAAAGTAAACTCGACCAGTTGATGTCAACCGCATTTCCCATCCAGATGGTAGAGGGCCAAGGTTGGCATTGGCAGTAGCAGAGGCCGACGCAGCAGCAAGAGTAACCTGGGACGATCGCGGATCGTTCCATGTGGTCGATCTCGTGGGATGATCCACGAAGTACGGCCGGCCCTCAGGAGAGCGACGTTCTTCCCATCCGTCGGGTAATGGAACATCAGCATAGACTCCACTTGAAGTAGAAGGCTGCTGGTGGTTGGACTGCGGACGGGGAGAAGAGGACGGTGGACGTTGCGACGGAGTCTCTGGAGGAGGAGCAGGACGGTGCCACGTGGTAGAGCGAGTATTATGGTCAACATAGTATGGTCTTCCACCCGCGTCAAAACGACGTTCCCAGCCATGAGGGAGAGGGCCGATTTCATCCCGATAGGTGAAACCCGAGTTATGTGCGCCGTCAACAGGTGAAGCACCAAGACCGACGGGGGTGCTTGTACGGGGTCTGAGGTGCGGGTGTGGAGGCGACAGGGATGGATCCCCAGAAGTGCGGGGCCGCGCGGAAGTTGGGCTTACCTCATGAGGGGAGAGGGAGGACATGGATGGATGGCGAAGGGTAAGTGGAGAAGAATCTGGTGGAAGGGAAGGGGAGCTCCTGCGATGATGCAACGAGGAATTTGCTGCGGCTGGAAGCTGTAACTCTGGAAGGGAAGTGGGCGCTTGTTCTCGACGAGTCCGTGATCCTCCGATACGGGGTAAAGAGAACGAAAAAAGGAGCTTTCCGTATACTTGGGCACTAGTTGATGATTGTGTGAGATCTTTGCTGATGAGTCCTGATGAGACAATAGTGAGAAGGGGAAGGGGGAAAGGGGGGGATAAGGGTACCGTGACCGTTCGCTGAGTAGGTAATAACTTCCTGACCGTCTAATTTGACGAGGCCAAGGAAACCTTGATCTCTCTTCCTGAACCTCTTTTGGTCAAAGATCTGGATCACTACAGCAGATGAGGGCCGAACGGTGCTGTGCGGACCAATAGTGAGAAAAGAGCAGTCGGGGTATAAAGCGAACTGACATGTCGAAGTGCTGATTCCAGGTGGGAGAGAGTGTGCGTTTGATGGCGTTTGTGGTATAAGTCTGATCACCATCCACGGAAACGACGGCGAAAGGATCGGGAAGGCCGAATACCTCGCGCTTAACAAGGGAATTGGCAGCGAGGACTTCAAGTGAGTGTTATTAGCACAGGAAAACGAAATGAATTAGAACGCACCGGTGATACGAACAACGGAAGATTCCTCGGCCGACATGTACATACAAAGGAAAGAAAGGGACGGAGGGGAAGGGGAAGGGAATGAGGTGCGACTAACGGCGTGGCAGTCGTCGTAACGACAATAACTACCATGTACTAGTACCACGTGACCCATTAGGGGTTATTTACCCTTCCCTACGCCCAACAACCATGACGATGCCCACAGAAAAGTCGCAAGACGCACACGAAACATCCTCGATCACCTTCGAGTGGACCCTCAGGGGACTCAAATCCCTCTTTGACGCAAGGTATTCGCACCCTTTCTTTCTTTGCACACTCGCCGACCTACAGACAGCAAGGGTGAGTCCAAGTCAAAGGTCACCAAGTCAATCAAGTTCGGCGGTGGACAGTGGCAGGTGTGCCAGTCTCTCCCACGAACCTCACACACCTCACTCCGCCCAGATCATGTTCTATGCCAACTCGGGAACCGAAGGCGGATGTTTCGTCAGCTTGTATCTCTCTTGTGAAGTCAGTCGTACCTGCCCCATCACCGATAACTGTATCCGTTGACGCACCCAAGCCAACGCCTCAGGAAAAGGAGAATGCAATAGACGGAAAGTATGTCTCGACCCCATGACGAGCCCATCTGATTCATCTCCGTCAGCGCAGATGGGTCCGGGAAGGCGTCTTCAAGTTCAGTTTCGAACTGCGAAGGTAAGCCGTGCAATATCGTTGTATATCCCTGACCCTATTCCCTAGTCTGGGGAAAACGGTGTTGTTCAACATCAAGGAAGCACAGAATCATTCGTTTTCTTCAAAGGTTTGATCCTACATGACTCGCTTCCATCGGCTTTCCTCACCGCCTCATTGCTCCTCAGACTGCAAACTGGGGGTGGTATGGCACTCATGAATCATGGACTCTCCAGCCTTATATACTCATCGCAGGGCCCAGTTTGCTAGGCGCGATCACGTCTACTATCACTCGACTCCAGTCAAGGACGCAGACGCGTTCTTGATTATCTGCACTATCACCTCTTCTCCACAGACTCCAATACAACCCCCAGCGACCCCTACCCAGGCTGTCTCAAAGAGTTATCTGGACTGCGTTGGCGCACTCCTTGACGATCCTCTCTACTCTGACGTCGAGTTTGTGGTCCCAAAGAGAAACAGACCCAAAGAAAAACGGATTATATATGCCAACAGGAAATTACTCCAGCGTACGGACTACTTTCAATCCAGTAAATCAGTCTACTTTCCGCTTCGTCTTATTTATGGTTTGGTAGTGTTCGGCTCCGGATTTGTGGAAGCCTCAACGGATGTCAATATGTCTCATCCCCACCCGGACCACGAGGACGGAGACACTGCATCCGACTCTACTTACTTATGTCGTCAATTTGACGACTCGGACGACGAAGAGGACGATCTGATGTCAGATTTCCAAGATGAACCCAGTTTCAACGGCATTATTGAGGCTGACACCCAAGAAACCGGCGCGCCGAGCACCGAGAGTAGCTCACCCGTAACTGAAGACGACACTGTCAAGCAGTCCGAACAGACAGAAAACGCAGGGAATAACGTGGTGCCCTCTGTTACCACCGAAGGAGATGAATCCCACACCGTCGAGCCAACATTCTCTTCATTTTCCCCAGGAAGCAACGACGTTTCCTTGACGGCAGATTCAGATTGGGTCAATGCTTTACCTTCGTCATCTGAGATACCAAAAGTCCCAGGACCAAAGAAGATGCGGGTTGTTGTCAGCGACGTTGCTTATGCAACATACAAAGCCGTTCTTTACTATGTACGAGATGCATTGATCGGAACTTTCAATGCTGCTTATCAGCCATCACAGATCTACACCGATAGTATTGTTTTTGCCCCCCTCTCGTCGTCTTTTGCAGCTACCACATCGTCTAGAAAGCCGACAGGGACAACAGTAACAGCTGCTCCATCTGAAAGCCAGTCAAGTCTACATGAGACTCCTGTACCCACCGAGAACCCCACGTCAAGACGAGAGTGGATCAGAAAGTGGCAACAGTCCCGCCCTGGGCGGCCTGCGCCCTGTTCTGCGAAAGCAGTCTATCGCTTGGCGGATAGTAAGTAAATCAAATACGTTTCATGCCTCAGCCTCTCATCGCGTAGAGCTCGGTCTCTTGGAGCTGAGAGAGAGGGCGTTCCAGGTGGGAAGAAACAACGCTACCTGCCATCACATACCGAGCTCTAACTGGTCTTGGATCCCTTCAGCATATTCAACAGTCGCTCACCGTGGAGAACGTCCCACTTGAGGTGTTCTCTCCGTTCTCGGCCACGTTTGCCGAGGTGAGAAAAGTACAGGTCAACCACTTTTTGGAGCATTGGGGTGAAATCAGAGCGTCGGATGCCATGCGCAACGTATGGCGTCAAATCCGCATTGGACGGCACCCAGGCTTTGAAGAAGGTCCGTGGTCTTGCTTGACTGTACAGCGCATGGCTTAGACTCCATCGCGTCTTTTAGTGTGGCCTTCCATTGCGCTTCATCTAGAGTTCAACCCACGCGCGTTGGCTGACGCCGAATCGCCAGAGGCGTAGGGTCGTCGCACGGCACATATATCTAACGCAGATCCATGGATGTAATATATTTTGACCACTTTGACCGTACCGTGATAGTTTCGTATATTGGAGGATATACCTCATATCTTTTCGTCTCAGTAGGCAAACGCAACTTTATCATTGCATCCAAGGGTATCGTCACGGTCGACTAATGTGATGGCAGCATGAATGAGTCTCATCCAGGGACCGCCCTAAGCTAGTGTTGGACACTGATAGATACAGTGGGGCGGGGGCATCAGGAAAATGGTGAAGAGAGGATAATTGATTATATTCATGAAAGGGGGGTTGATAACCGATGACAAGGAATTATAATGGATTATCTTTCCTATCATGCCAATATAATGCTATATCTTTTCTTTGCCATTCTCCCGATGGCCCCCCACTACGACGCTTGGACGCGATTAGTAATCACATAGCCACACTAGAGTTAACATGACTTCTTCCCTCAGTCTTCGCTATACGAAACTGAGGGTAAGTCATACATTTTCATACTATTGTATTACTATACTGACGAGCTACAGGACTGACCAGTCCGCTCGTTTAGCTCCGGTCGTACCCGCCCGTCTTTAGCCAGGAACTATTCAACGCTCGTGAGACTGCCAAAGTCCGTCCCCGAAACGCTCACGTTGCCATCCGAAATGTCCCCTTCCTCCCCTTCCTCACCTCCGTCTTGGATCAAACGCGAAGCCTTGTATGGATTGAGCTGCTGCTGCTTAGGGCTTCCAATCGAATACAGACCTGGTGCTGCTCCTGTCCCTTGACGTGTGTAGATCCTTTTTGAGTGTGCGAACACAATCATGATTGGGGTGACGAATCACCATTGGGGGGGCCGAAACGGCTCGTCACGGGGGGTTGAGAAGAGGGGCCCGGTGTCTGGGTTGAACGTCTTGGTGTGGCAGGGCGTGACGTGGATCGGGCGTCGCGACCAGGCGGGTGGTCAGCGGACCGGCACGTCATCTCCCTAGCGCGTGTGGGGTGGGGATGCGCGACTGTCGGCGTTGGGTAACGTGGGAGGGGAATGTGGTCACCCGATGCAGAGCTAGGACGAACTGTACTTCGGGAGACATCAGCGGGCACAAAGAGTTGCTGGTCCTCTAGGTCAGCGTGTTCCTGCAGTACATCCAGTGTTTTGCGATCCATCGGCTGAGATGGGATGCGATGGAGATAGCCGAATCTAGACATGGTTACATTCCCTCTTCGGTGGTCATGATACAATGTAATGAAACGGAAACATACCCAAAAACGCATCCGAGGAGTCCTTCGCCACCCCAATGACGGTTCGGAACGAGGACGACCTCCCGAAGATTGCTAAATATACCGTGAGTCTCGGACAGGCAAGTTCACGCCTAGGAAGCATACTCGAAATCGTAAGAATAGACATAGACCTGCAAAGGCTTGTCCACGTGCTGAAATAGCACAAGTCAGGGGATATGAGATGCGGGGCCATGGGAGAGACAACATACAGCTTCCACCACGTCATAGAAATCGGTTTCAGCACTCAGGACACCGCCGGACCAACCTATTATCCAGTCGCCATATGGAACGAGACCAGCACTCTCGGCGGGACTTCCCTCCATCACTTCAAGCACGTGCCAGACGTTGTCTGTCGCGGACTCGAATTCACACATCCGCATACTGAGACCAAGTAAGGATGGTTGTGGGGCTGAGCCAGTATCTTCCAGAGGAAGAAGTGGCTGTTGCGCGAGTGCCCAACCACGAGATGGAACGATGGGAACCACTATGAGAAGGCGTGATGGATTGGGAGGTGAGAGAGACATGAGAGAAAGACGCACCTCGTGTTTCGCGCGTCTTGCTGCTCCAGACGAGGAGGTTCAGAACCCTGCCTTCGTGTTCCTCGACGATGCGTTCCAGCTCGGAGGCGTCGAGTTCAGTCCCGGCAGAAAAGGAATCGATGTCATTGTAGCCTACGATGAAGTCAAAGAAAGGTTCGATGGTTGTTTGAGATGCGGGTGAAGAGGGAGTGACTCGGAGTACATGGAGTGCATGGGAGGTCGGGCCTTGTGAACTCGTCGACTGGCTAGCGCCCATTGCACGTTCAACTTCAAGTTGAGTGTACTGAACCACGTGGACTTGATCTCACAATGGTTTCATAATGTTGGCCTAATCAAAACCATCCAATCGCTACGCTATGTGCATTGCAAGGGTTATCGAGCTCAACTTTTCGACTGACCTCACGTCGATATGATACGATACGACAGACTAAAGACTCGGTACTCAAGTATTGTTATCAAGACTCGGAGATTCTAAGTGGCTCGAAGGGTGTATATTTGTGCTTGTTTGTAATAGCACCCTTTTCGTTCTTCCAAATTTTCATCCGCAAAAATACCAAGGGGCCAACTTACCAGATCGTGTTCATTCAGGGCCTGTCAAGAACTGACTACACATGCGGCATGCGGTGAGCAGCTCGCGCAATGAACTAGATACATCGTTTGACCCCGGTTCTGTAGCTAACATATGTTACTTTGTCGCCGCATTCTCCAAGCGCATATCTCAAATTCTTCCTCCACCCGACTCCTCGTCCAAGGTCATGTCCGTGACAGAACATCCCTCACCTCCAGATATGGCCATGCCAAGCTTGCCACTCGCGAGAGTTTCCCCAAGGTTGCGATACTACCACCCACCGTCACACCCAATGACCCACCTCCGGATCCAAGACCAGCCCTGTTGGAGAGTGTGTTGCTTGTGTCACACTTTCCGGTGTCAAAGACGAGAAAAAATACTAAACCGATGGCGAAGCGGGTCGTATCCGAGGAAGTCAAACACGACCCCTTTGACGCTTACGCTCAACTACGTGCACAAGATCCCTCATTGTCCGCATCTCTGCCAACTGACGTTCTTTGCCGCTTCGCAGCGGGAGCTATCAAGCATGGATCCCAGGATATTGTGGATAGTCTTACAGCAGACGTACTGGACGAACTTCTCCTTCTCCTGGACCAGCGCGCCCAGGTAGCTCTGTCCCTCCTCTGCGTTCCTCGCCGATTCTCCGCCCTGTTAGACCTACAGAAGACTCTATCACTACTCACAGTCATCCGTCGCCAAGATCCATCCACTGTCTTACCCGTGCAAGCTATATTGCATGTAATGAGGACCATCATAGATGATGACGCCTGGGACGCGCTCGACGAACCGTCCATAGATCTTATCCTTGATTCTTTCCTACGACGCCTCCCATCCTTCCAACTCCCTGCGGGAGCAGAAACCGTATCCTACCAACCGCCCGAGGCTATTGCCGTTGCATACGCATTAATCGACAAATTCATCTCGCTCCAACGAACCCGTCAAGCTTTCATACTTTTTCAAGCCCTTTCTGATCGTGGTCTTATACCGGCCGAGGCATTACTAGCAGACATCCCGCCTCCGCTCGCGCAGGATTTCGCAGTGATCGTGAGATCTACATTGGCGCGTGCTTGCATGCATTGGGATTGGCACCATCACGGCGTGGGGTTCATTGCATCAATCATGAACTCACAAGATTCACTCAAAGAGGATTTGGGTCTTCTCGCGCTACAGTTACTCCATGCTTCCCTGGAGAAATGTTCTTCTACCCAGTTCAAAGCATGTGCTTGGCTCATGGACCATCTCGTGGATCCTCGACGTGGTACAACTATTCCTGCGAACACTGTCCATCTTTTCTACAGCCGCGCAATGCGTGTGCATGATGGTGAATCCGCACGTATATTCTACAGTCACACCCAGTCAACTCGGGTCAAAACAATGAGAGACTACCCGTCACCCCAGGGTGCGGTGGCGACGTGGTTAATGACATACCTCGTCGAGCAGAAACACGATGTGCATCTCGCCCGCTCTCTGGCCAAGCAGCTCGTCCACTCCCCGGAGCCCATACCCCGTTATGATCGGGGTCGTGTCATTGCCTTGGTTGCCAGTCAAGGGTTCGCGACAGAAGCGCGAGTGCTCTGGAAGAGATACTCGGTAGGCCATGGACACGAATTTGTGGTTGGGAACGCAGCAACGATGCTCCGGATGGTTGGTCTCTTCGCTCAGCGCGACTCGTGGATACAAGCAAGGTTAGACCGGAAAGTCGCCCGAGCATCTCGTACGCACGATACACTTCCACGTTTCAACGAGGAGACCGATTACATTCCATTTGCACGTCAAGTTCTCGCGGCATTTCGACAATCGATAGGACCGTTGGAGGATGCAAATCACTTCGACCTGAGTTCACTCGCGCGGGGACATTTTATGCTTGGGGAGATTGCAGAGGGACTGTATCCACTGCGTGTTTTGATCCGGCGGCAGGAGATACCAGACAGACATGACATCAATATTGCTCTTTCCGCAATAGCCCGTCAATCCCCGAAGGCAGCATGTCAAATGGTGGACCGGATGGCCGATCTCGGGTTACAGCCGGACGGGGTCACGTTTGGCACGGTGTTGCATGAAGCAATCGTGCAGGGAGACACCGAACTGGTGGCGGAAATAATCGATCGTGCGCAACAAGGCGGGGTGCCGCTGTCCTCCAAGACGATTGTGTCGCTGATCCAGAGCAGTGTGGCTGTTGGAGGAGGCACGAACGACGAGCGACTCCGAACCAGCGTTCGACAGGCATGGGAGGTGGTGCGAATGACAGAAGAGCGGAGCGTCGTGCACACACCGAACGTGGGCAAGTGTTGCATCGTCGCGTGTCTGCACTTGGATGATCCTGTTATGGCATTCAAGTTCTGGGAGCGTCTGGTTCGGGCAAAAACGGAATGGGGCGACGCGGAGCAGAGACACTTGCGACGCACGATTGGGGATATAGTGCGACGGCATTGCGTAGATGGCAGGCTGGACGTGGAGCGGGGACGGGCGATGCTACATGCACTCCGATACAGGGGGGAAAGTATAGACCCAATGTGAATGAACTTACATAACTGACGGATGCAAATAATAAATGGCTAAATTATTGGTGGCTGTGGGAAAACGCCATATGGTACGCGTGGTGGAAGCCCCGGACCGATCGGCCAGATCTAACCAGGCTTTCACTTGTCGCCCATTCCCTCCTCCTCCCCCTCCTCCTCTCGTTTCACGCCATGCCCGCAGTTAGAACGCAAAAAGAGGGCGATTCTGGTGCGCCTTCAACGGACGAATCCAGTCCGAAGGACCTCCTCGACGAAAATGGCAGGTGCAAGAGAAAGTGCGTTTGTGATAGACCGAAGTTTCTCCGACTTTCTTCGTCCGTCCCCCTACATCGTCGTGCTACGCCGTCTCTTTCAGCGCTCCCCTTCGTCCTTTTTCGATCCCCTTCTAGCCTGCCATGTCAATCTCTCGTTTTCCTATTCGACGGATCTATCACTAATCAATCTCTTCGTTCCACCCCACAGGCGGCAATCTCAAAGTGCGCCTACCCCGCATCACGTCATTCGACCTTCCTTTGACACTTGACATCATACATCAGGTTGCGACGCATGTAGAGCTCGGAAGGTTCGCTGTGCCAGAGAAAATCCCGATGACCCAAAGCAGTCATGCAAGCACTGCATCGCACTGGGTATCCCCTGTACCTATGACTATCAGCCCAAAAAGAGAGGCCCCCCCAACCTGTGCGCCATTCCCTGTTAATGCACACCCCTATTCATCTCTTTGCTAGGTATCTCCGTCGTCTACAAGAAGCGGCTGCTGCTACCGGCGCCGCCACGAATTCCCAACCAGATACCCACGACCCTAAAGCCCCTGATGCCATCCCTCCACCTTCCGCCCATCGCTCCCTCCCCAGTCTCACTCTGTCTCGTACGTCCCCTCAACTCCCATCACCGACCTCGTCTTCCTACCTCGAGCCCTCCTTCACGCCGGTGCAAACAAAACCCTCGGCCATTCTCTCCTCCCATTTCCCTATCGCCGCGGACTCTTTCCACTACTCGCCCATTACCACTCACTCCCAGACCTCGCTCAACTGTTCGCGCGAATCTACTGCAAACTCAGTCCCCCATCCAAAGGCTGACGATACTCGGCATTATGCCGCCTCTGAACCATATGGCTCATTTTCTGCCTACAACTGGTCGTATAAACACCACCAACCATTGCCCGTCCTTCCCCCAACAGCTATTCCGCCTCTTTCTTATTACTATCGTCCGCGCCGCTTGGAAGACATTGCCCCAAGAGACACCATATCACTCATCATCGCCCTTTTCTTTGACTTTGTTTACCCACTAACACCTTGCATTCACAAGCCGTCGTTTATGGCCGATCTGCATTCACGCAGGGAAGAGCGAGATCCTCTGTTCTTTGCCTTAGTCATGTCAACAATCGCATCTACCCTCGTACAAGTTCCCAGATCATATGTGCCTATGGAGCGTCCAGTCGTGCGGAAGCTCGCCCAGACGTGTTACGAATCCAGCCGGCACATTACAATCGTTTCGTATGATCCTCCAACGTCCATGCACGTCGTCATTCGCTACTTGTAAGACTATCCATTCATGCTTCCGCAGTCTGATTCGAGATTTCCTTAGTGACTGTATATATCATTTTTGTGAGGGACATGAAGCAACCCAACATGCAGCATTTGGAGAGGCTGCTCACATCGCTGTTACACTCCGTATGCATGAAGAGGCGTCTTATGAAGGGTTAGACCCCATCGAATCCGAGGTTCGACGCAGGGCTTTTTGGCTACTTTTTGGCGGTATGTACACAACATTCCTAATTACAGCAAGCGTGGCACTTTGTTGACGATGCCCAGCTGACAAGTCCATGTCGATTCTGTTGGGACGACCGATCTGCCTTCGTGACGAAGACTGTACAGTTCATTTCCCAAAGGAACTTGATGACGAATAGTGCGTAACGTCCTTCTTAGATGTGATCATCAATCAACTCCGGCGCTGTCTCTTTAGCATTACACCTAGCGCGTATTTACCCCAACCACACGAGAAGACGGCAATCGTGTCTGGGCTCAATTATATCTCTAGGATATTTGCTCTTCTAGGGGAGATATTGGTCCGTATCAGGGTGGACAAACGATCGCCTCCACAAGGACAGTTTGCCACAGCGCGACTTGAAGAGGTGCAATCATTGCACTCGCGCATTCTTGGAGTCCTCGTACACGCACCGGAACCACTGCGCTTGAAGCAGATCCATAACCATAACCAACTCCCAGCTGAATGTGGCGGTGCTGGCTTCAGGCAGGCAACGTTTGCGGAAGTGAAAGACTTTTTTGATAACCCAAAGGCGTCCCGTGCGAATGCGTTGAACGCATTCCTAGTCATGCAAGCAAATGTTTACGTGACCCAGGTGGACCCTTCTTTGTTATTTTTTTTTGCTCCATGCCTTACTGACCATCGGTGCCCCAGCAACTCGTTCGATTCGTCACTGAACAATACCGCGATGAGCTTGTTGCATCTTTTCAAGGTGGCATCAATGAACATCAAGTTGCAGAGGACCGTGAAGCCGTTGCAAGCGATCTTCTCAACATCCTCCGCAGGTGAGCGTTGTTACGTGTCGCAATGCCACGGTATTGAACCCTTGTAGCATACCTATACAGTCGATTGCTACCAATGGACCCTCGTTGGTGGGATACATCCCAGGCTGACGCGTTCCCAAAGCTGACAGGCTTGAACAGGTTCACAAAGTGCGGTTTGTGGCATCCACGTTGCTTGATGCAGTCCGCAAAGCGGAGACAGCGCCTGCATCTGCTGCGCGAGCGCATGCATTTCTTTGTGAGTGGTCTCAACACCACGTGGACCTTCTAATCATGTCTGCTACTTTAGGGGATTTCCTGTCGATTCTATCTGAGATTGAACGGAATTACCTGTGAGTTCTCGTCAAACCTAATTGGCGCCAAGCTTACCATCGACAGCTTGGACGATGACCGGGATGGCACGTTGAATGCTGAAGGGATGCCTATCGTTTGACGACCTGCTCCTTCAGGTTCCCCGCACAGCGCTCCGGCAATCTTCTGGGGTTTTTGATTATATCTCAAGTTGAGCATTGTGGGTGCTGCTAGTATTACATGACTGTTACGCGTATTGTGCTCGTGTCCATCTTGTCAACTGTCTGCACACTTCCAACGCCTTGTGGAAGCAAACGAATTGCTGGCTCGTCCGGGTCGGTTCCCTTGCCGTACCAGAGCTGAACTGGTTTGGATTGGATTTGACCACGTGACATGATGATAACGCGCCAGGCTGCGAACGCGTCAAAAACATTGCTTCACCAAACTTTGTTTACCGGCGTTGAAGCTGTTAATCTCTGAAATTCATCTCCTCTTCAGCACGCGAACCACACTAGGGATGTCCGTAGACTACGAAGGTAGTACCAAATCAAACCCCGTCCAGATTACAGAGGGTAAGTTCACGCCTGAGCTGCCATCCCACGCGTTCTGAGACTAGCCGTCTCTTTCCTCTTTTCTGCGTTGGAATCACTGTTGCAGATGAGGCTGCTGTCTATGACCGACAAATACGACTATGGGGTCTCGAAGCTCAGCAACGGTAAATGCTTGTCTCAGTATGTCATCGTCCAAGGCAAATAATTGGCGCTTCAGAATGCGAAATGCGACTATTTTGATCGTCCGGTTACGAGGGACTGCTACCGAGGCTATCAAAAACATCGTGCTCGCCGGAATCGGCAAGCTTGTTGTCGTTGACACGGATGATGTCACCGAGGAGGATCTAGGGACAGGTTTCTTTTTCCGAGACGACGACATTGGGAAAAAGGTAATTTTGATCATTACGCTTTTCTGCAAGTTGCGTATGGAGATTGACGAAGTTATTCTTTGGCAGAAAGTAGACGCTGCCAAGACAAGGATAGAGAGCCTAAACCCGCTTGTCACGGTGGAGGCGCTGAGCGGCGATGTGCTGCATGATCTGGAGTCGCTTGATGCCCTTGTTAAGGGTGTCGACCTTGTATGTGCGACCGATTGGGATCGTGAAGGACTGGTAAGAGACGTCACACGTTCGCAAACTTGTTGGATTCACCATGCTGACTGGATGCTCAAGATTTATATAAACGAAGCTTGCCGGTGTTTGGGGAAACCCTTTTACGCAGGTGGAACTTTTGGTCTGTTGGGCTACATTTTTTGTGACCTGCTCAAGCACGATTACATTACTCCGTAAGCCTATCCTGGTATCCGGTAGTCAAGTGTGTTCCTCATCGTTGACCGGCTGAGGCAGTGACCGCTCCGCTCCGAACGATGCGCCACGCAATGTGAAAGCTAGTGCAGTGTACTCTCCGTTGCACATGGCATTGCGCCACCGATGGTCTGCCTTGACGAAGAGGCAGACGAAGGAGCTTAATCCGGCCGTTTTGCATGCGATCCTAGGTGTGTTGAATTAGATATCTTTCCCACTAGTTGTTGACGTATAGGGATGATGAAGCTCTTTGGGAGTACCAACACGTCCACGCTGGAAATCTTCCGGATAGCCGGGAGGAAGCACCGCAACTGCTGTCGATTGCCAATTCGCTGTTGGAGACATCTGACGTGAACCATGAGGTTCTTAAAACTATACCGCAGGGGCTGATCGAGTAAGCGTCGCGTGTACACAGTAGACTGATATTGACACGGGTGTTTCAGTGCGCTATCAACTTCGGCATCTCACGAATTTTCCCCGGTGTGCGCAGTCGTCGGTGGGATGCTGGCTCAGGATATTTTAAAAGCGCTGGCTGCACGGGAAGCACCGATAGCCAACCTTTTCGTGTTCGATGGGACGAGCGGGAGTGGTACAGTGTGTCGTATGAACATGTAGTATTTAGGAATCGTACAATATTTTAGTTGCAAGTAGCCGATCGTGAGATTATATTGTCCATCCGGGTTTGGACTTGGCCACGTTCAGGTGCACAGTCCTCGCGCTGAGAGTTCCCGTGCGCTGTCTCCACCTTCGCCTCAACCCTCCATGCAACGCAGACCGACCCAAAGCTCTCAGGAATATTACGCCGTCCCACAGAGCCCTCAGCCACCAAACATGCAGGGCTCACAGTCGTCCTCCAGGCCGCCAGCTCGGTCATCCTCCCTTAACAGCCATTTTCAGCCAGGTCGCGGTGCGATCGCCCAAGGTGTCGCTACCGGCGCGATTGGCGGTAGCTACGGCCCCTACTCCGTGTGTCTCATGTCGTTCATTTTTCACTCCTGTATGGACCCTTCTTCTTGCAGTACAACCCGTCCAGCGCCCGGGAGAACACTTTTCAAAGTTCTCGATTTAGTGCCGCCCCTTCAGAAGCTTCCTCCTTGGCTGGAGGAGAGAAAATGCCTACTCCCTTTACAGCAAACTCCTCATCGGTACCCCCGTATATGTGGGACATAAAGGATCCCGATTTAGACGACGCTCTCCATAACCCGGATCCAGTGCAAGACGCAGCACTCGATAGTTCTTTCACCTTCTTCTCCGCGCGTGGCTGGGCAAACGCCTCGGTCCTTGTCATCCTCGTGGTCGGCTTGATCACGCTCTTTGCAGGCTATCCTATCATCCACTACTACACGACAGCCGCAAGCACAAGTTCGGGGTACAATCTGGGTGGAATCAATTATACTGGTCAAGTACCCAGTCTGCCTGGCTTGCCGAGACTCATCGATGCCGACACACCTTCTTCCGCAATGTATCGAGTCGGCAGCGATGGTTATACATACGAACTCGTGTTTAGCGACGAATTCAACACAGATGGTCGGACCTTCTGGCCGGGTGATGATCCTTTTTGGGAAGCAGAGAACCTGCACTACTGGTAAGTTCCGCCAATCGACGAATGCGGGGCGACTTGGGGATTCACACTGATGTACGTTCAGGCCGACGGGTGACTTGGAGTGGTATGATCCTCAGGTGTGTTGACATCCTAATTAAGCGCAACGACAAGCTTGAACTCGTGCGAAGGCGGTAACAACGAAAGATGGCAAGCTGGTAATAACGATCTCTGAACAACCCATCAACAATTTGAACTTTATGAGTGGTATGTGGTTGATCCTGCATTCGTCGTTGATCGATTGTTGACTTGTCACGAAGGTATGCTAACTTCATGGAACAAGTTGTGCTTTACTACCGGATACCTTGAAGTAAGCCTTAGTTTACCAGGATCATCCCAGGGTCCAGGGTTTTGGCCTGGTGAGTGCCTTGATTTCCTTTGTATTCCGTTGGCGTCTGATCAGCGGCAGGTGCATGGACTATGGGGAATTTGGTATGTTCTTTAAAGATCCTTTAGTTGACGGGTCTCACCGCTCGCCCAGGGTCGTCCTGGCTATGGCGGAACAACGGAAGGTGTGTACAGGATCTCCATAGGCAATGTTGTTAGGATAGAATTCTCATCCATTTATTCACAGGCACATGGCCTTACAGTTATGACAGTTGCGATGTGGGGACCCTTCCCAACCAGACCCTTGACGGTACGCCAGCAGCGGCAGCCACCGGTGGCAGTGGTGGTGGTCCGATAAGTTATCAGCCCGGTCAAAAGCTTTCTTCATGCACGTGTCCCGGTCAGGACCATCCCGGTCCGAAGACAAGCAGTGGATTTGTGGGCCGTGGTGTGCCCGAAATCGATGTCTTGGAAGCTCAAATAGATTTAGCTACGTCGCCTTTCCGAGGACAAGTCTCTCAGAGTCTCCAAGTCGCCCCTTACAACTACCAGTATGAGTTCAACAACGCAACTCCGGCGACTTCCATCAACGATTCATCGATTACCGTCCTGAACACGTACAAAGGCGCTGTATATCAGCAGGCTGCGTCTGCACTGACCTTCGTCGACAGTCAAAATTACAACGGACAGGGCTACGCGACGTATGGGTTTGAATATTGGTCGAACCCCAATGATCGGTCCTCTGGATACATTACTTGGTATAGTGAAAGTGCGCAAACGTGGAAAGTGACATCAGCGTCTATTGGGGCCGATTCAACCGTGGAAATCAGTAATAGACTGATCCCTGAGGAACCGATGGTCAGTTCATTGATTAACCTCAAAATGTAGACTGATGTTTCGGCAGTTCATCATCCTCAACCTGGGAATGTCCCGTAAGCTGTGTGTCTCGTATTATAAGATGGAATAACTGATTGTTTCTTTAGCATCATTTCAGGGTGCGAACTTTGGGGCACTTACATTCCCTAGCGCGATGTACGTCGACTACGTCCGCCTATACCAACGAGAGGGACTACAAAATGCATTAACATGCGACCCTCCTGGTTACCCGACTGCAGACTATATTAATTCGTACGTGATGCTCGATGTTGCCGTAGTGGCTCCGTCTAACTCCGCTGCTTTGTAGGCATCTGAAGCCTTATACCGATCCCAATGTGACGACTTGGGCACAGGGCGGATACAGCTTCCCTTTGAATAAATTAACCAACACCTGTTCTTAACCTTTGTTTGAACTACTCTCGCTTCATCGATGTTCCACCACGATATATTCCCCATATTATATCCCGCACTTATTATCATTTATCGCTTGGACTTTCCCCGCATCCGGTTAAAAGCCGGCCAGAACAATTTCACCCCGCACAATCTGCGCAATTCGGAGGCCTCGAGAGCTGAACTTACTCGTCGGGTCCAGTTCGTGGTCCATACATTGTAGGAAAGCTGGTATCAGTACCGTAGCTGCAATAAAAGGACAGTCCCCAGCAGATTCTAGTTGAGAGGATACTATATATTACAGTATCTAAAGTCCTCACGGAGTCGAGGAGTCAGCGACCATCGAGGATGCGTTACGGCATCTCTCCCTCCATGCCCGACTTTTCCCTCAATGCTCTGATCGCCTCGTTCGGAAACGCGGCATCTACGACGCCAAACGACTGCCCAGCACGAGAGTACAGTAAGTCAAACGTGTCATCAAATTCCGACGTCGGTTCCTCGTCTGCCGATGGCGTACAGTCTCCGAGAATGCGCTTCAAAGGCAGGCACTGTAACTTCATCCTCTCAGACGTGCCGCCCGGTAAAAACGCGCGCACGAGGATCCGCTTCGACGCCGACTTCTGCGCTAGCTCGACCATGTGATTCCATTTCTGAGCCACAGGCATATCGCATGAGCACGTCTGGATCGCTGGCACGGTCTGGACAGAACCAACGTCCACCTGCATGGGGATTTCCGTGTAGTCGAGCTCGACAACGACTGGATCGAGGTTCGACGTCGTGGCAGCGGCGGCACCTTGGATGCGATCGAGGAAGAGGGTGAGGTCCTGTGCGATGACGCGATCGAGGAAGCGGATGTCGCGTTTTGATAGACGGGATAAGAGGCCCTCTGATGCGATGTTCAGCGTCTCAACGCTTCCGATACGTCACTTGCTCACCTGCGCGACGAGCTTGAATGTTATGACAATACTTTTGATGGCCGCCATGCTTCCAATCGTACACTTGACATTCTTTGCTGCAGTAGTGAACGTGGAGGCACCCCGCGCAGCTTTTGAATGACCCAGGCGGGCCGGACTTGTCACACTATTCAACGAAGAACGTGTAGATGATATAGATAAGCTGGGAAGACGCAAAAGACAAACCTTTTCATTCTGACAGGACTCGATGTGCGTCTCGTTGCCAAGTGTCGAATTGAAGAGGGTCGCTCTATTCCGAACGATCGTCTCGAAGACCATCCAACATTGGAATAGCATGCCATTTTTATCAAGTTTTCCGGGTAAGCCACTCGCGTCGATTGCTGCCAACTGCTTGATCATAGGTTTCAAGGCAGTGTTGTACACCGAGTACTTTGGGATGATCTGTCCGAGCAGCAGGAACAACGGCTCCCAATCTTCGTGGTCCTGACCACCCAAATGTTTGATCCATGGTTCGGTGGAAAGCAAAGTTGGCAAGAGGCCAGCTTCGACGATTTGTATGATCCAAGGTAGACCTTCGGTCGACTCCGCATAGGCGCGAATGTACCAATATCCGTAAGATATGCACTTGGCAACTAGGGAGTGTTGGTCGGTAGTAGCATACCGGTTCACCAATGAATTGACGACAGTCGATAGTGTTGTCATGGATTGCTGAGTGAGAAAAGGGATACGGATAGAATCATTGATGGAAAGGGTCGTCATAAGATGGATGTCCCATATGATGAGATCATAGTTGGTTGGTTCGCAGGCAATATCTTGTCGGAGGTGGTCTAAAGCAGTGGCGGCGAGGGCACCAACGTCGCCACCGAAAGCACGGAGGAACTCAGGCCAGTGCCAAGTTTCTCGGTGTGAAAATGCGCACATCCACGAGTCCAGGGTCGCCGGGATTTGAAAAATTGGATGATATGATGGGTCCGAGTCACCTGAGACAAAGAAGCGTCTATCCTGGGTTTCCAGTCGCCATAGGGAGAAAAGGGTGGCAATGACCCCCGGAGATGAGACGATGGTATCAAACGTGTCACCAAGGAGGGAGTCATCACAGATGCCTAAGAAATCGGCGATGGCTCTCCTAGCCTGAAGACGAAATTCGAAGTCGACACTCTCTTGATCGACGAAGTCGCTTTTCAGATAGAGGATCCACTGGTGGAGTGCGGGCCAGTGGCCCGCCAGAGTCTGGAGGGTGTTCTGCACATCCGGGCACGCACACCGTTTTGCGACAATCGTCGCCATGCTCGTGAGGCATGCGACTTGTTGGAGGGGAAGGGTCTTGTCCGTCTTTGAAGCTTGGAGATGTGCGTCATCCAGGACGCCGTAGAATGCAGATACGATCAGCTGGCATTGCTCTGCAGTACAAGCCGGAGCAAGAGCTATGAGTGCCAAGTCAGCGGGGGCACGGGTAGAACCGGTCTGAAGCTCTTTGATTGCATCCTGTTGGGTTGTCCCGCAAGTTAGCAGTGACAAAGTGGAACGGAAAAGTTTGGGACTGACGTCTATCTCTGCCATTTCGTACCGAAGGAGAACTGGTATTCCTATTGAACGAGGGGACTGGTTATATACACTGTCCGGCGAATCTGGAGCCAGGGACTCGGAGAAGACAAAGGTAGTAGCGGTCTTTGAACACGGAGTCTTAGTAACTTGAATGTCACCGTTTCGTGTGAGACAAACGCCTGAAAGGCGCAATTCTACAAACGTCTCGGGGGATCCACTGTACACGTAAACGATCTGGCAGCATCATGACGATTCACCTCGGCCTGGAACGTATCGGACGATTGGCGACGCACCTAGAACCGTACAAGAGACCCACTATTCATGTCGGGGGGACGAATGGAAAGGGGAGTGTCACGAGCATCGTTGCCTCCATTCTTCAAGCATCCGGCCTCTCCGTTGGCCGGTTCAACAGCCCCCACCTCCTCTCTGTGCACGATTCCATTCTCATAAATGGCCAGCCCGTTGCTCCTTCCGAGTATGATTACATGTGCAACGTAGTCGTCACTGCAGATCAGCACTTCAAGACCGCTGTCACCCCCTTCGAGCTGCTGACGCTCACCGCACTTCAGATATTCGAATCCGCTAAACTCGATGTAGTGGTGGTCGAAGTCGGGATGGGGGGCCGAGACGACGCCACCAACATCATTCCAGACGAGTACATTCTGGTGTCCGTTCTCACTGCGGTCGATTTGGACCACCAGAATTTTTTGGGGGGTTCAATCGAATCCATTACAGAACACAAAGCCGGGATCGCGAGATCCGCAAAGCCCTTTGTTCTCGGCACACAAAAGCACCCTATCGTCGAGATCACCGCCAGACGTATTGTTGAAGGCCCAGAGATACGTGGCCATTTCGTCATTAGCACGCCTGTTCGCGTGTGGTGTCTGGATGAGGAATACTACTTTTCCCCTTCAGAGCGACCTTTCATCCCTCCCCCAGTACAGCCCGTCGTGTTTGAGTCCACTCCATTCACTTCACCGATTTACACCAAACTTCCATTGCACGGCACTCATCAGCTCCACAATCTCTCGCTCTCTTTGACTGTCATCTCGACCCTGATCACACATCCATCTACTCGGGCGGCTCTTGGCGATCTGTCTTCCCGGATCACATCCGAATCGGTTCGTACGGGAATTGAGGGTGTTTCTTGGCCCGGCAGGCTTACCTTCCACACTTTATCACGCCCCGTGACCGTAGGCTCGACTCTTGATCCGCCCGTCGTTTTGGTGGATGGAGCTCACAACGCTGCCTCCGCCGAGACACTCGCCTCTTACATCTCCGAGCTCTTGGGCCGTCTCAGGCCAGGGTCCAAATTACATATAACATACATCATTGCGCTCTCCTGTTCACCTCCGAAGACCCCCTTTGACACGTTGTCGCCGATCCTTTCCGGGCACAGCTTCCAAAGCTCGGTGACTAAAGTGAGAGTCGCAACACTGCGGTTTACACCCCCGGACGGTATGCCGTGGGTTACTCCCGTTCCACCCACGGAAATACGGGACACCGTTCGACACGTAATTCATCTCGGAGATGAAGATGTATGGACTGCACCAAATGATCTGCCCGTGAACTGTCAGTTGCAGAGTGCGTTTGAGTGGACGGAGGCTGGTCATGCTGGACGCGAGGAAGAGAAGCTAGTCGTTGTTACAGGGAGTTTGTACTTGGTTGCGGATTTCTACCGTTTGTTGGAGGTACTTACAGCCCTGGTGTTGGCTGCATGACTGCGCCACGATCCGAGTATAGCCATCTCCTATTGGGCGGAAAGCAAGTGGTGAATGTGTGTAGTGTGTCAGCGCTCCGGCTATGAAACATGAGAAGCTCATGAATGGAGGATAAAGAAAAAGTCAATACAGCTTGGATACGCCGCAGAAGGTCCCAAAGCATACTAACGACCCGTTGTCACTTCTAACGATGATCTTTGAGGTTCACTTACGACGAGAGGAGCCTGGAGGTCGCCTGTCTGCTGAGATCCCCCCACAGCTCCGGTTTGTTGGTACCACTACCTCGCGAGTCTTGGGTGGGCAGGGGGACGCACGCCGGGCACATTCAGAGTCTTCCACCGGCGACGATATTTCGTCACCTTCATTAATGGCATTCCGTACTTGACTGGTTGTCGTTCCCCATCACCAACTAAATAGCGGATAATGGCAGGACTATTGTCCGTCTGGCAGATCGGTGGTCGGAACAAACCCGGAAGGAATGGCCATCGGGGTTGACACTATTGAGGACGCGGTGGTATGATTGGGATTCTGAGAACTAGATGGACGACTGAGAGCTTGAGACGAGTGGCCAGAAACATGGATGGCGGGGTTAGAGGTATGAGTCAAGGTAGAACGAGAACTGCAGAAGGAAACTGATGCGAGATTGGCTGGCAGAAACTAGGATACAATTGGGGCAAACCTCATCCCACATTTGTCGCACTGTGGCTATGGTTCGTTGTGGTTGATGCTTGTGGTCCAGTGATCCCAGAAAATAGACACTAGGTGATGAGGTATATTGAGTATCTTCCCTGTGAGACCATCTTCTGTGAGTACCTCCGTGGCAATAATGGAAGAGTTTGGAGCCCGCTCAGCTAATACACGAGAACGCTTGACAAACCCGGGACCTTCAGGGCCGCTGCTGCAGTTTGACCACCGAGGCATTATGCTGCTCTGGCTAACACTACAGTGCAAAACGCCAGAGGCCGCTGCAACGAACTTAGAGACGATACCTAATTGGATATAGCTCACAATGAAACGCAACTGGAAGGCATGCCTTGTCACAGTGCCCATCAGGCCATTCAACAACTCAAGGAAACAGTGTGGTCGAACCCCAACCGGGTGTGATATGGAAGTGATATTTTTCCGAGGTACACGGTACAGATCGGGTGGAGCACGCATTCTGGGTGTTTGATACTCGCTTTACGCCTGCAATCCTGGAAGTTTGCATTTCACATTTCATCGACGCTGGGAAGCCCACAGTATCAGCATTCCAAGTGGCTCGTGAGAATGATGCTCACGTTCAGCATCAGCTGGCACCGGTGCATAGCCCTTGAAAACACCACATGCACCTTCCTGCCCGAAAATATGCCAACTTAGTATCATTTGGCATTGAGTTAACCAACGCTTGCTTCGTGATGGTGTGGACGTCAACATTTATCGGCTAATCAGTGTTGAACCAACAATCCTCGGGGATACAGTCCCGGACTCTGCCACCAGGGAATCCAAAGTGGGACATGGCACAAGTAAAGGTTTGAACGTGATCGTGTACTACATGCAACGAGCGCTAGCCAGCCGACAAGTTCACGATCCTATGCCCTCCTGGTGAACAGTGGTCCATCGACCTGCCATGATGGGAGATCAAAATAGTGTGTGGGACGGTGAACTTGACTCTACCAATAGTATTATTGGTGAAGCGGAAGTCAAAGCCAGTCCAGGTGGATGCCAATGAGGTGGCGGGAATGGGGTTGATATCGAAAGCACTAGTGGATGCGGTGCAGCCTCGAACCAACAGGGCGATCGTCGTGAGCTCCGAGGGTGTTGCAAAGCGTCACCCCAAGAGAATGACGGCCCTTCTGAGCGACACGACATATCCTGCTATGTCCATCAATTGCATCTTGGCCACTAATTCACATGCTTCTGGTCATTGGGATCGACTGTCTTCGCGAGCTCGCGACACTATGGTAAGAGTAGACCTGACATGGACTTTGGACGCCATAGAATCTGTATCAAGTTTCCTCTTGCTCACCAGCTTCTTCTCGTGAGCACACAAGTCCCAGAAGGGGTCTTGTCAGCATGGTCCACAGTCAAGTGATGAGATAAGCGTTTGAGTCGTAGACACCTTCTCCGACCACTCACCGAGTTGAGAGGTGCAGATCCCTCTTCTCCAGAGATGTGAATGAAAGTGCTGGTCCACCATCCCTGCTCCGACCTTGTAAGGATACAAACCTCATTCACGAAGAAATCCAAAGATGCGCTTCGGGGCTGCTTCAAGCGTCTCATCGACGTCGGGTTGAATACGAATTATTTAAGTGCTGCGCATATAATGTAGTTTACTCTGACGGAAGGTTGTCATGGTGTCCAGTCCGCGGAAGTACATGGATGTAGTACGCCAAAGACGAAGCTGAGAATGCATGGACCGTGTTGAAACTCGGATTCGCCATTACGGGGAATTCGTAGTTGGATGCAGATTCCTATCGCCTGCTGGAGTCGGGGAGAGGCGAGATGTGTGTTTACATGTACTAGCGGTTGACTAGTACTGTTTTAGTGGTCAAACAGTGTTATCCTATTGGCGACACGCGCGTCAAGGTGACTGTGACCCCCTACTAGCAACTCGCACACAACCCGGTTTCGACATACTCTGATCTGATATAGAGCCGCTCTGACGCGCTCGATGACAGGGCCTGGTCCTGACATGCGCAAACCCACGATGACACACGGGTCGATTAGTGTGCCAGTCAACCACAGGGATGCCTCCAACGCCTCAACGTGAGTACACGAATCCTGTTTCCATCTGTCTCCCCATTTCGTGTAGGAGCGTCTGGAAAAAAACCCCAACCCCGATATCAGTCCCAGTTACGGCCGAGGCGAGCAGTGCTCTCGATTTATACTCCATCTTATTTATGCCTTGTTAGCGTCCTCAACCCCGCGCTCACGATAGTCCGTACTCTCGGATAACAAACAATTCCTCAGCCCACATGCGCCGTGCAGGTAACCCCAACGTCCTTCAGACCGTCCTGGCCAAGCCTGTCGGTTACTTCGACCGTGATCCACATGCCCGAAAGCGTCGAAGGTTGGATGTCGGCATTTCGTCAGGCCCAACATTAGCAGGCACACCGGCGTTGTCTTCTATGGGATACGTTCCTCGTAACACCGTTGCTGAATGCGACGTCCAAGTGATCGAACCACCTCGAGCAACTAGTAACCCTATCCCAAACGACGCTGAGATTATCGAGCTCGGAACTAGTTCAGACGATATGGGCGAACTCGTCCCTCGTCCGGTCAGATCGTCTTCCCCCGATGAATTACTGCTGCAAGGCGCGCAAACCGTTCATGCCTTCGATACACCTCCGGCGCAATACACCTCATCTGTATCGAATAAGGGTAAGGACCGGGCCAAACCACAGTCCGAGCTTGTTGTGGAAGGTTCGGAAGAGGAGGAAGAGATCGAGGAGTTCACGTCTCCTCCACACAAGAGTCAGTTGTCTAACACCGCGGGTTTGCGGAACACTTCGATACCAGAGAACATTGTGCAAGAACGGAAGAAGGTGTTTGAGAGCGTATCTGCATCAGTTCCGGCAGCCAGATGGCGACCTGCCTGCAATCCGGTGAATCATGCGGGATCCAGACCGGTTGTCGGCCAGATGAAAAAGAGGGACGAGGTAGGTACGATATGGCTAGACGGGTATTCATATCTCATGATATCCCCGCCAGGGCACACGTGGTTTTCGGGGACACACGGGCGTGGTTGATCGTGTTGGAACATCCTCGTCCAACTTTCTGAACTCGATGCAAGACAAGGAGAGGAGCTTAATTCTACCACTGAAAGCTTGGTGTTTAGGTCATCACTGTTTCGAACATTCCGAGTCCGCACCTCTCATGTTAACATATGAATTTACCCCACCAAGAATAAGGGTGACACGGGGCTCATCATCTTCGGAAAAGCTCGAGTTCAAGCTCAGCAAGGACGACGTCCATTCGGTGATGGTAGTATCTTCTGTCGTTCTTCCGCTTCACCGCTCAGCAATGATAACCATTACTAGGTCGTGAATGACTCGGAAGAACCACTGAAAGAAAATGTCGTGATTCAGTTTACTACTACTACCCAGGGACAGGAATGGAAAGCCATCGAATGCAAATTCAAGGGATTCAACGGAGGTATGTGTCGACTTGGTTATGTTTCTCACTGCTTTTATTGTTAACTTGTCCCGTACGCATGCCGCAGGGGGGGAGCGCGGTAGGGGAGTATTGACGTTTCTTTTCTCGACTGAGAGACACCGAGGCTTCACCACCACGAATTACCAAAAATTCGTCACCGCAATCAGGAAGGTTTTTGCAAAATCTACTATTGAAACAATAAAGTGAGTAAAATACTTTCTTCATGACATACGTGATCGTAAGTTCTATTAGGCCACCCAAGGGCAAGGTCGTATGGGAATCTGCAACTAGATTTGCCGAGATGTTCGACCAAACAGAGCTCAGAAAGGACCAAAGAGATTCCAGTGAGAGTATCGTAGGCGTGCCAGCGGCGGTCACCCGGGCTCTTACGCCTTCCTCCTCGACGTCGCTGAAGACACGGACATCTTGTCTCGAGTCGTGAGACCGACATATTGACCCCAATTCTTTCCTGACTTCTATCTCTAGCAAACCTCCAGACGGAGATTCAGCTTTGCATGTACCCCATCGTCGCTCCGCTAGACAGTCCGCAATGCGATCTTCCAGGGTTTCGCCCCCGCCCCCGCCCCCGCCGCTTACTCAGTTAGAAGCGGACGAAGTGTAAGTGTTATTTTCTCTTATGTCATGTTTGTCTCAAAATCATGGATTCTAGTATTCTCACATACCCTCCAACCGGCACCGGAGTGCTCAGCATCATGCAGAGCGATCTTAGGAGGCTACAGCCTGAAGAGTACCTCAATGATACTCTCATTGAATTCGGTCTCAAGTATGTTTTCCTCGCTCGACGGCAGCCACATATCCTGAAATCATCGAGACTTTGGCTCAGTGATCTTCGTCAGAAAGATCCATTGTTCGCAGATCAGATTCACGTTTTCAGTTCTTTCTTCTACAAGAAACTCAACAGAAAGAAGTTTGTTGAATATTTTCGTGTGGTTGCCATCTCTCACAACATTTCTTGGTGATAGCTCAGAAGAAGGATATAAGAGTGTACGTAAGTGGACCGCTAAAGTTGATTTGTTTGCGAAGAAATATATCATCGTGCCCATCAACGAGAAGTACCTTTCATTTCCCAAGTTCAATTCTGTTCACTAACGCTACTTAGCCTCCATTGGTACCTTGCTATCATATGTGAACCTGGACATTCCCTTGAACCGCCTCTTCCGCCTTCCCATGTTTCTGACACACCCGTCACACGGAGACGACGACAAAAACAGGAACGTGTTACCGAGGACAATGCAGAGAGTGCGGTTAATCCTGCATCCACGTTGACGACGACGTCCCTAGACAGACAACCCCTCATGGCGGGGGAACCTGAGGCAGATACTTCTTCCATAGGCGCGACAAGCGTGACGACGCATGAGATGGTTGAAAGCGAAGATATAGATGATACGACAATCATGGACTTCTACAAATCTTGTTCGATCGACCCCGGGTTAGAGCCGGCTTCTGGCACAACCTCTGAGGTCCAAATGCGAGATTCATCTCCGAATCTATACCATCTACCTTCGGATGGCATGGATGTCGACGGGGATATCTCTGGCTGGACAAATTCCGTGGCCGGGGGAGTACCGGAACACCCGGCACCAAAGCCTTCGTTGGGTATACCGGTGAACCAGTTTTATGGGTCCTTACCAAGACCAGGCGACACAAAGGCGGTGGTTATCGTAGATGGCGAAGATGGTGAGGACCAACAGCAAGAGGCAGAAGTGGATGATATGCTGGCTGTGACACCACCTTCAACAGGGAGTTTGCCTGCTCAGTATGTCTCTCTAGTAGGTTAAAGTCAGCGGCTATTGATTCCGTGACATCGTCCAGGACCTACATCATCACCCTTGATTCCCTCGGTTCTCGACATCCCCAGGCTGTCAAAGTCCTCAAACAGTACCTTGCATCGGAGGCAAAAGATAAACGTAACTTCAACGAAGTGCGCGTTGCAGTCGGCAAGCAAGTCCAGGTATATTAGTTTATGCCCCCTCATCTAGGAACTCAGTGACTCATCTGTGTGTAGGTCCCCGTTCAGCCAAACACCTGGGATTGCGGAATATACCTACTTCACTTTGTGAAGGTTTTCATGAATGCTCCGTCAGACTTTATGGGGCGAATACTTTCTGTGCGTAGCATCCATGCGGACGGTGCAAAGGGACGCTACAACTTTGTTGACAGACAAGGGGCACCATGCTAAGCGCCGAGCGCAAGAAGATGTGGCAGGACCACGAAGTTCCACGATCCCGGGACCACCTGAAATCGAGAATCGTACAGCTTTCAGAAGATTGGAAATCCGAGAAGAATGTTCGGGAAGGAGAGGTAAACAGGCGGGGAAGTAAGGATGCGCCGGAGGTAGAGACTTTGTCCTCAGAAGGTGAAGTGGACATCGTGGAAGACGTCCCGAAAGTCAAGGCAACCCTAGGTCCCAGAGAGAAACAGCCCGCTCTGAGGATTCGCTGATACTACCTCCAAGTGTTCAGTTTCACTCATCATTTTGTCGCGTTGTTGGGACTAATTCACTGTTTGTACACATTTTCTTGCTGGAACCAAGTAACCTAGAAGCATTTTATTAGCATGTCGTTTAACGAAGTTTGTCCACGGCTGGTTGCAGTTCAACGTTCAGCTCTTTAGTATGAGTACGCCGCGGTGGGCTAGCCATTGCCTGATGAAATGCGAGCTGCTGGCAACATGAACACGACAGTAGCAGTTTATAATGAAAAGCGTAAATTCAAAACCACCGCGCTACGTGAGCCGGTGAAGATGCTGGGGGTCCGAAGGTTAAGAGATCAAAAGTGAAGATCCGATAGCAGGGGTGCGTACGTGACGAAGAATTGAACATTCCAAGGTTATGGACGACGTGACCAACCAAGGTTGGTATGAAATAGAGAATAAATACAAAGCTATCCAACGTGATGACGATTAAACAAGAGGATAGGACGCTCGTCTAGGTAGACGTTTTCCCAAAGAAAAGTTGGAGAATCGGACATGGGCCAATGCCAATGAATCCAATGTTGGGTGCAACGGTGAAGTCTGGCAAACAAAGTAGGCTAACGTGGTCTCCGATGTGAGAATATCAGAAACTTCGAAGTAGACGTTTCTTCTTGTGGCCTGCAACGTTCGCTAGGACAACGTCTTCAGGTGGCACATGGACAACTGCGAATGCGGCTGGTGTAGGATCTGGCATCGTGTTTCGTCGCGCCAAGGTGTAGGTGGGTGTAACATGAGGAGACGAGGGTGCAAGACTCGCTGCCGCCGTTGGAGGACTGGAGCCAGCGGTTTCGTTCGCGCTACCTCCAACGGCCTTGGGTGGCTCATTGGAGGGACTACTGTGTGAGATATAATACCAAAGTCCAATACCAGCACCGGCGCACTGGGGAACAGGTTGTAGGTCTACTGTTGGCCCAGTTGAGAGACCACTCACAATAAGCAGGAACATGCCGACTACCCAGACCCAACGCGATAAGCGATTGGATCTGCTCTGCGTCTTAACCAACCAAGAACTAAGGGATGGCTTAATCCAGGACAATATCAAATTGGAGAGTCTTGCCCACCTAGGTTTCTTCTCTTCTTTAGCGACCATACTGAATCTCTTCCAGAAATCATTCCCGCGTTCTCCAGATTTTGGTAACAGATTGTCTTCAGAATTACCACGCATGATGGGCTCTGAGAATTTGACGTCGCACGGGGCCGGGAACTTTGAAGGACGGACAAAGACTGGTGTAATGGGGGTCATTGGTGGTTGGAGGGGATGCGGCACGCTTGGTACGGATGGTCTGGGAGCAGCCGTCTGGTAAATGGGCGGGGGTATGCGAGGAGCACCCGTGTCTGGTTGTGGTCGGGTGATGCGAAGTGCTTGAGGGACCTGCCCCATCTGTGGTCGTTCGGATGATTGGGCCGAAGTAAAGGCTGAGGGCGAAGGACTTGAGACTTTGAGGCTGGAGATGGATGCAGGGTATCCAGGTCGAGGGGCGGCTAGGGGAACTGCATGGGCAGGACGGGTACGAGCCATAAGACCAGAGGGGAAGACTCCGGGGTTAGAATGTTGATTTCCTCTATCATACCTTGGAAGGGAAGGTAATTCATCGAGGCGAGATAATGTGGTGATCGACCTACATGCTGCTAGACTACTGTTCGGATCCGGCACTGCTGGTGTTCGAACTCTGCAGGCAGGGGTTATCTGGATAACAATGTGGTATTTTCCAAATGCTGGGATATCAAAATGAGTGGAAGCCTCGTCGAACTGATGTTTTACGAGACAGCGAAGGTCGACGGTGAGCCCGGGGGCGGCTCGAAGAGAAAGAATGGAGGCAAAGAAAAGAAGAAAAAGGTGGTCGATTGGTTCAAGCTGTCGCTGGTTACCGCCGATCGCGCCGTGTGACCGCTCCCAAACCGACCACTTCGGCTAGCACAATCACTTCCCACCTTCTCAAACATATGTACATGTAATTGTCTTGTCTCGACCACAATATTAATGTGACACGTTACGTTCAGACTGATTAACCCCATTTTCGTCTTGCCAGCGATCATAACTACCCTTCGTCTTAACACGATCATCGATGTCACTTGGGATCGGAGTTCGGAGATCACGTGGTATCGGAGTTGTTTGTCATTGTGTGTCATCTCTAATGGCGAATAGCGCGTCGCGTCGCGCGCGTGTCGCTTCTTCTTTCCTCTAATTTCGTTGCACTCGCCATGGCAAAGCGAAAGAACACTGTCGCAGACAGCGACGATGATACCCCCGACCCTTCTCAGAGCTCTAAACGCGCCAGAACTGAGGACAGCGATGATCTGATTGAGCTTCCTGCCTCTTCCCCTAGGCGCGGAAGGAAGCCCGTTATCAATAGCAAGGGCAAGTCCAAAGCAAGAGAGCATGATAGCGATGAAGACGACGAAGACGAAGGCCTTCATAACGAGGAACAGCCGGACGAAGAGGAAGAGAGGAGATTCGAAGAGGACCACACCGAGGCGATTCGCCTCAAGCTCGAGCAGCGTCGCAACATTATCGGCGTACATGATTTCATTTTTATTCTTGATATGACTCTGACGCAGTGTGTTGCAGAGTATTGCCGAACATGGCATTATCGAGTCCGTCGAGATGAAGCAGTTCATGTGTCATCCTCACTTGACTTTCACGTTCGGACCTCAGGTCAATTTCATCATAGGTAAGTCCCTCGCTAGACCAGTTACACGTTGATGTCTGACACACGTTTGAAGGGCATAACGGAAGTAAGTTACATGTCCCTGTCCCCTAATTATTTTGAACCGTAGTTGACTTCCACCTTATCAGGTGGGAAGAGTGCTGTTTTATCTGCCATCACGATCGCCCTCGGTGGAAAATCCGGTTCTACTGGTCGTGGAAGCGGTCTTAAAGCATTCATTCGCGAAGGTCAACAGTAAGTTGCAGTCCGCTTTCCTTCATTCCATTGTATAGATACCTTTGTAAAGCAAGGCGGATGTCATCATTGTACTGAAGAACCAGGGTGAAGAAGCCTTCAAGCCCAAAGAGTATGGAAAAAGTATCGTTATTCGACGTACCTTCACGCGAGATGGTTCATCTTCGTGGAAGATTATGAGCAGGGATGGTACCGTCATCTCCAACAAGAGGGACGAACTAGCTGCTATCTGCGATCATATGAACATTCAGGTTGACAATCCCATGAATGTTCTTACCCAGGGCGAGTTTATGGCAATCATTAGTTTGGCCTGTACTGATCCAGCTTTCTAGATGCCGCGCGGCAGTTCTTGAACGCTTCTCACCCTTCCGACAAGTACAAGGTCCGTGTCCTTCAACGTACACTCAAATAAGATTAATCATGATATCAACCATTAGTTCTTTCTTCGCGGGACGCAACTGAGTCAACTCAGTGAAGAGTATGACACCTGCCTGCTCAACATCAACCAAACCAAGAAGTTACTTCACCAGAAGAAGCAGATCCTCCCTGATCTTCGTCTAACGTTCAAGGAAGCCACTTCGCGCTTTCAAGAGGCGTCCAAGGCCCGTGAACAGCGAGCCAAGGCTGACTCTCTCAAGAGAGAGCTTGCTTGGGCCCACGTAGCCGCTAAACAAGAGGTAAGTGTTAACACTCTCACTGACGTTTTGACGCCTCCGACATTTGATCACTCAGGAAATGGAGGGAAAGTTGGAAGATTTGGCCAGGACACAACGCCGTGTGGAGAAAATCGAGGCCGAGCTCCAAACAACGGAGGTGAATCCCCATTCCTGAGAGTACACTATAAAGCACCTTGATCTCTCTCTCAGTCTCAGTTCCGACTTGCTTCCTCGAAAGTCGAGCGTTTCGAGAATGAACATACCGAGCTCGGGAACATTGATCATCTCAACACTCAGCGCAACGAACTTCAAGAAAAAATACGAGTCAATAAGAATACGCTCACTGACTTTAGAGTAGGTGACATCTGACGTCTAAACGCTAGCTTCTGAAACTCCCTTCTTAGAATGACCAAAATGCGATGAATGCCAACTTGACAAGCCTGAACAACACCATCAAGGAATATGATGAAAAAATTACGGAGGAGACGCGCCGCTTGGAAGCTCATACCCAAGCAAAGCGCGACGAAATTAACCGTCGTCTCAATGCCGCGAAAGAATCTGTCGCGGAGGCTGATCGTCGGCTCAAGGAGGTTATCGAACTGAAACGTCAGGCACTCAACAAAAGGGATGAGATCAAGTCGGAAGGCCAAGCGGCTGAAGAGAAGAGAAAGCAGCTTCAGGAGCGAGTCAGTGAATGTCAAACCATGATCATCAAGTGCAAAGAGCAAGAGAAGAACAGTCTCGCCCCGTATGGCAACGATATCAAAAGTGTCTTGCAGTGTATCAGCAGGGCGCGCTGGCACGGAGACACTCCTATCGGGCCCCTTGGTTTGTATGTAAAATTGAAGGACCAGAAGTGGGGGCAGCTATTGAGGGCGCAGTTGGGAGGTTTGATGACGTCTTTCGCGTGTACGGATGCACGGGACCGATCACAACTGAAGAAAATCCTTGACCAATCCAAGAAGTACGTTCGTTTGTCGTTTTTGGTTCAGATACTCACCCACCTACTAGTTCTCACGCCAACGTTATCATCTCTGAGAAAGATCTATTCGACTACAAGGCTGGTGAACCGCGTGAGAACGTCCTCACTGTCTTGCGTGCTCTTGAGGTAGGTTTCTTCGAAGATGAGCTGGTGTTGGTATGAGCCTTAACCGAGATAGGTTTCTGACCCATTTGTGCTGAGGATTCTAATAAATTCCGCAAATATCGAAAGGACAGTGCTCGCGACAGACCGCAAAGTGGGCGATGATATCCTTAAACGCCTTGTTGGCGGTGGGGTTGCCTGGACCGCCGACCATATGCGGGTGACTAGATACTCGTACGTTTATGCTGGTCTTTTGTCACTTACGGTACTAATATGAACAAATCAGCGAGGGAGGTGGTTCATCGATCAATCTTATGAGGATCAAAGCCAATGATCCACGGCGAATGCTGTTCCCGGCGAGTGATTTGGCTACTGCACGTCGGTAAGTGTATACTTTCCAATCGATTGTTAATGTGCCTCACCGTGCTTTGTAGCGACTGGGAAAGGAACCTTCAGATCGCTGAGTCAGAGTCCAGTACTATACAAGCCGATATTAGCCAGTGTCGTCGAGCCTACGACGACGTGTGCGGCGGGATCAACACACTTTCCGTGAGTCGACACATGTCTTGTCGCAATAATATGACAACAATATTGTTTAGGCATCGGAGCAAAAGGCGCACGAGGATTTACGAAGAGTAAAGACATCCCATGCGATACTTCAGGAGGAGGCAAATGAAGAGATGCCAGTCGGAATTTCGGCCTTACAGAATGCAAAAGAGGTATATCGCACTCACTGTCTGTTTATTTCTGTTTCTTACCATGTCTCACAGGAAGCCGAGACCGATAAAGCAGTTATAGTAGAGCAATTTACCGATCTGGCACAGCGGAAAGCTGTTATCGACGAACAACAGATCGGGCTCTTGAAAGAATTGAACAAGATCAAGCAGCAGGTTCAGAATTTCGAGCAGCACCGCGGTGAAATAATGGTCAGTGACTGTCAGTATTTAAGCGCACGATTTAGTTTAGGAACGGCTTCCATGCAGGCTAAAATCGAAGGCGCAGTGGCGAATCGACTGGAAGCGCAGAAGAATCAACAATTTTATCAGGCGAAACTCGAGAAGGAAAGAAGGGAGGTTGTGGAAACTGATGCGACTGCGAAGCTTCTCCAACAAGAGTTCTCCGACTGGTCGGTACAGGCAGAACAGTATTGCGAAAGATTCGAAAACCCTCGCAAAGTGGCCGAGGTGCAGCGTCAACTTGACTCAGTTCAAACAGCGCTGAAAGCACGAGAACGCCGGTTGGTACCACTGTACCATATATGAGCCAGTGGTTTCCCGCTTATCTGACTCTTCAGAGATGGTACAACGATCGAAGAGATGACTGTCGCAGTAAACAAGGCCAAAGCTGATCTTGACAACGCTGAACGTGATATTCGTAGCCTCTCTACTCTCAATCACGTAAATGACTTGCGATTTTCAACGGATGGTATACTTATAATCATTTAGGCGTTAAAGAACTCACTTGTCGTTCGCCTGGACAGATGGCATGAATTCCGACGTCACATCGCACTTCGCTGCAAAGTAGTGTTCCAGCATCATCTCTCACAGAGGGGCTATTATGGCAAAGTTCTATTCGACCACGTTAACCAGACGCTCCAGCTCAAAGTCCAAACCGATGACCAAACTCTGACTCAAGGGAGGGATAAAGACCCTCGGTCTCTCAGTGGCGGCGAAAAGTCTTTCTCCACCCTCTGTTTGCTTCTATCGTTGTGGGATTCGATTGGGTGCCCCCTACGTTGCCTTGGTAATTGGGCACCTTTTGTTCTACATCGCCAGCTAACACAGGCTTAGATGAATTCGATGTCTTCATGGATGCCGTCAACCGTCGCATCAGTATGCGTATGATAGTAAGCCAAATACTGTTTTCTTCCCTTCCTTAGTCCTCATTGAAGTGGCAGATTGAAACTGCAAATGCATCCGACAAAAAACAGTACATCCTCATCACTCCCCAAGATCTGGGTTTTGTTCAGGCTGGAAACACCGTTAGGGTGCAAAGGATGAGTGATCCGGAACGTGGACAAGGTACCTTGGCCTTCAGTTAAAGAATTTGTTGTCTGCCGACGTACTAGCTTAATGCACGACCATTGTCATATTCTTATTCTATTCGCTTGCGTGTTATTCTACGACTGTTCTTCGTGGTCATTTATGCACGTAGGTTTTATAACAGAAGTTGATGCATCGATTATTCGTCCACTTGTCATCAATAGAAACGCGTTGTATCAGAACCCACTAGGGATTTCTTCGAAATTGCTCCTTGCTTTCGATCCCGCGTGCACCACCCGCCCTACCTCTCTCATCCCCTGTGCCTTGTGCGTGACGCGTGCATCCAGGTTGACCATCGTGTCTCAACTCCTTGCTTGACATGCCTTGCACGGGGGCACCGAGACCTGCATAGACATCACGAGATGTCGCTCCGGGAATGGTGTTCTGTGCTATCAAATAGTCTGTTTGAGTATCTGCGGAAGCGTCTCGATCGACAACCGTGTCGAGGAGGACAGGACTGCCTTGCGGCTGACGGCCTGTGGGGGGCAGAGAGATGGGTGCCATCCGGAATAAACGGACCTTCGGGGCGCCCATCCACGATACCTTGGTTGGTGGGCGGGGCGTGCTCCATGTAGTCTGTGCCGCGAAGGGGGTTGTTTCCTTCGAGGGAGTGGTGGTGTATGTGGGTTACAGGCGTAACTGGCTCGAGTTACGAATAAACAGTAGTAACATGCTACAGTAACAAGAACAAGTCCTAATTTGCAACTCCAAAGAGCTCCTGAACTGAAGGTGGTGTCATATCACGTGATCGGAGCACACAGCCTTACAGTCGCATTGCATGATATCGACAGCATTGGACACAACGGCTTACGTACTCAGTCAACAACCTTCTTGCCTTCGTCCTTGAATCGCTTGAGCTCTTTCCGCCATGGCTCCCAAACTTGGCCATACTTGCTGAGCAGGCGGGCGAGCTCTTCTCTCTGCTCCCTCTGAATTGCGCGTGAACAAGGTGAAAAGTATCCACATCGACTTCCGACTCACCAAATTCCACGGCTCCTCACCACCATAGACATCCGTGAACAGATCACGAAGGTCACTCTGCGAGAGTGTCTGCGCGCGTTTGAGCGTGGTGATGACATCGTTCTTGAGCCTCGCCTTGAGCTCCTCCTCTTCCTGTTCGTTCCACCAGCCTCTCGACTCCATGAACAGCCGGAAACGTGTGATCGGATTGTCGATCTTCTTCCAATTCTCGACCTCTTGTCGACCCCGGTATGCAAACGAGTCGTCAGACGTCGAGTGGTGGCCAATGCGGTATGTCATGGCTTCGACCAGGACTGCGCGGCCGCTTTCGAGGCACCGCCTACGTGCCTCCTTGATGGCATTGAAGACGGCCAGGATATCATTGCCGTCCACTCTGACAGTCTCGATACCATAGCCGGGGCCACGTGCGGCGATGCCATCACCATAGAATTGTTCGTGCGCGGGTGTGGAGATTGCGAAACCGTTGTTGCGTGCCAAAAAGATGGTTGGAGATGGGATCGTTGACGCGAGGAGCATTCCGGCGTGGAAGTCTCCTTCGGAGGCAGCACCTTCACCAAAGAACACACAAGCGACATTCTTATTGCGGCGCGCTGGATCACGCTTGAGTGCAAATCCGACGCCAGCTGCTTGTGGTATTTGAGTTGCAAGCGGAGATGAGATGGTATGGAAATGGTGTTGAGGAGATCCAAAGTGCTGCATGCAGGGGTTAGTCGGGAGGTAACGAGCGGAAGGAGACGAGGCACCATGGGCATTTGTCTTCCTTTCCCGCTCTTGTCCTCGTGGTTTCCAAAGCATTGGGCCATCGCGGCATTAATGCCAAACCCTCGCCACAGTAGCACACCCATTTCACGGTATTGACCTGTGATCCGTATGATTAGCGCAGTTTTGGTGGGATGAAATGACACCGCGCACCTAGAACTCTGATGTGACTTCAGGAAATGGAAGACCGATATGGGTAAGAAGACACGCACTCATCATCGTTGGCCAACGCCGCGGCAGAACCGATTATGGTAGCTTCCTCGCCGTGCTAGGAAAAAGTCAGATATTTGACGGAAGCGACGTGAATTGTCTCACCGAGGTCATCTAGGGGGAGTATGATTAGATACCCAACGGGGAAATGAAGACAGGACGGAGACGGCGTACATAAAAGGATATCTTGCCTTGACGCTGGACGTTGTACAAGATGTTGTCCATCGTTGGCAAGAGCTGCATGTGCTCATACCTGACGACGGGACATGTCAGCTGGAACTGTCAAGCTAAGCGCAGGCGCACGAACGTACAGCTTGCGGGCAAACTCGGGGGTAATCTACATGGACCGATGAGCGGAGTCGACGAGGAGAAAGAGAGAGAGACGGACATCTGGCAGTTCTGCATGTTCGATGGGGATGCCGACGCCATCCAGGACTCTGTAGGTGGGTATCTGGCCTGATTCCTGGGTGACGGAATTGAAGAACTGGAGCTTCGCGGAGACAGGAGAGGTCGATTTGGGAAGGACGGGTTGGTCCTTGGGTATAAACTTGGGTGCTGCTGTTGCAAGGGATCTGGCATGCAAGGAAAGTCTTGCGAGAACGAGGGACGAAGTACGTGGAGTGAACATTTGCGGATCAAGCTAAGTGCAAAGGCTCGGAACTTGACAAGTGACCTAAATACCCGGGCCGGCCTCATTCCGTTGGTAGCTTCAACGCCTCCTCTGCTGCCTTTCTCCGACCACCCATCAGCAGCGTCACATAGTCTGCACTACCCAACACCTTTGTACCAGACTTTGTCTTAGCTTTGCCTTTCAAGCCAGCACGTTTCTTGGCCGACTGGATATTGACCGATGGCGGCGATGGGATCACTGGTTTCGGCCGGGTGGTCGATGTCTTTTTCTGGGCACACGAGATGGATGTAGAGAGAGCGACAGTAAGAGGTGTCCGTACTTACGACTCGTTTATGTAGTTTTGCACTGCGACCCATCGTTCTTATGGGCCAATTAGGTCGACCAACGGTTGACGCACGCGAATAAAATATTCCCACGAATTGACCCGGTTCAAAATGGCGTCAAGGTTTTCGCTTCCTTGCTTCACGTCCATCATGTCTCTCCCTCAACCCGTCCCCCCCTCCTGGAAGGTTTGTCCCCTCATTGCCCGCGCTGTGCTCGTCTCACCCATTTTTTAAAAGGATCTCGGCAAGTCGTCCAACGACTTGTTGTCCAAGGATTACCATTTTTCCGGCACCTCTCTCGAGGTCAAGACCAAAACTCCTTCAAAGGTTGCCTTCAAGGTTGCCGGTCTTCGTGACTCCAAGACCCTCGGCATCGCTGGTGATCTTGAGGCAAAGTACTCTGACAGCAAGAGCGGCCTCGTCTTCACCAACACTTGGACAACTACCAACGTCCTCAAATCTCAGATCGAGCTCGAAAACCACATTGCCAAGGGTTTGAAGCTCGACCTCACCACCTCTTTGGTTCCCGACAAGGGATCAAAGTCCGCTCTCTTTAACGTCATATACAAGCAGTCCGGTGTCCACACACGTGGTGTTCTCGACATCTACAAGGTGACGTTTCATTCCGTCTTACTTCTCGGTTTCCTCCTCTAATCCCGTGTAAAGGGCCCCACGTTCACCGCGGACACCGTCTTCGGTCGTGACGGCTTCCTTTTTGGTGCAGAGGCTGCATACAATGTGACCGAGGGCAAGATCACCCGCTATGCTACTGCCGTCGGTTTCAACGCCCCTGAGTATGCGGTTACCGTCCACGGTCTTAACAACCTCAACACTTTCTCCGCGAGCTACTACCACCGTGTCAGCCCAGATGTCGAAGCCGGGGCCAAGGCTATCTACGATACCAAGTCGACAACCTCCGGTGTCGCTCTCGAAGTCGGTGCTAAGGCGTAAGTCCCACAAAAGCGCATCGCCTCATTTTACTGAACTTTATCTCTCCAGTTTCCTCGACTCTGCTGCCTTTGTCAAGGCAAAAATCAACAATGCAGGTGTCCTCGCTCTCGGTATGTCCTAACACTTTACCCATGATCGCGTGTAACTCACGAAGAGCGTAGGCTATACTCAGACTCTCCGACCAGGTGTGAAAGCGTCGTTTGGTCTTGCTCTGGATACTCAAAGACTCAACGATGTTGCTCCTGGCCCTGCCCACAAGGTCGGCGCCTCCCTTACTTTCGACGTTTAAAATTATTCCATAGCGACAATAATTGGGTGTGCCTCACTGCATTCATAATGGAATCGATGATAGAAATCATTTTTTTCGCGAGCTCCGGCTGCATTGCGATGAGTGAAAGCATGAACACTACATGAGTGACTGCCATAAATGGTACCATGCGGGTCATTGTGTAGCTGACTACGTAGGCGTGTAGGCATCACACAAACACGTCATCAAGCCATACTTCGTAGTCATACTCTGGCTCCCCGACTTCGTTGTTGGATGAAGGCAATACCTCCCGTAGATAATTGATCGCGTCGACAGGGAGCTGAGCTAAGCGCATATCTAGCTCAGTCACGAACGGCTGCAAACAATCCTGAGGTTAACCATTGAATATGATCACGACACTGCAAAGAACGTGCCTTGTCCCCTGCAATCCCTCGGAAGGAGTCTCGAAGCTGTTCCCGCGATGTTTGGTCTTCAGTTATGTCCACCTACGTCAACCAGCACGTCAGCGCCTGAATAGAGACATCAAGCTGTGAACGCGCACCAAGAGGTTGATGAACGCTTCAAATGTCACCGCGCCGTACTCTTGGATAAGTTGATCATAGATGTATACGAAGTCCTCTTCCTGCTCAACGTTAGCACGCTGTCATTTCCTCCAAAGTTTACGCGCACAGAGTAAATGATGCCCAGACTTGCCAAGGCTGCGGTGAATTCTGACAGAATAAGCGTGTTGGTTTCGTCTCGGTCAAAGTACCGGAAGGTGCTTTCGAATTGTTCTAACTGAGCCGGCGTCAGGTTGGTCATGTTCCTCGACACGATCTACCATGTGTCGACGAGTTTCTTAAAAAGAAGTGTCGAAGAAGCGAGAAGGAAAGACGCACTTGGTTGTCAATAAAAGATATCTTTTTAGCAATGGCCTGAGTGACGAGCTCGAGCTCAAAGTCGAGGTCTTGCCACGTAAATACAGTGTAGTCGTTTTCCTCCACGTTGGCTTCCGTGCAATCGTTCTCGGCCTTTGCTACGCGAGCCAGCGCGTCAGCGAGGCCGGGGACTCGAAGTTGTATCTTCTGAACTTGCTGCTGTTGCTCCTTCAGGGAGATCAAGACCTTGGCATAGCAAACGAAACGGTAAGATGTACCTCTAACGGGCCCTCTACACTGGCTAGATCAAGTGAGACACCGTGTAGGCGCTGCGAGAAGTCATTGGCAAGGTCCGCAAATTTTTTCCGAAGAGATTCCTTGATCCTTTGAACACGTAAGACGCCGCTGCATACCACACAATGGTGCACATACTGTCGTATTTGCGCATTTATTGACCGAGAACGCTTCGCCTCCGAAGCTAGTAGATCATTCCATGCATTGTCTATGTCCTACAATCTCGAGTGAGTATAGGTTGAGAAAAAACGTTGACTCTGCCAACCGAGAGTGCAAGTCCAGCAGGAGGGACATATTCCCTCAAGCCGTACGTCTTCAGTTTGGTTTGGATATTACCGAAAAGGGTCGTGACATCTTGTCGTTCTGTGACCCAAATGCGTTTGGTCGTTTGCTTGTATGTTGTGAAGACCGAAGATTGCTCCTTGGCGTCTGCATACGTGCCGGCGAATTTGCTTGCCGCCCATTTGTCCTGGACTTCGGTGAGGGCACGAAGCAACTATAGATGGAGATCAGATCGGAACGAGAGATGCACAAAATTCAGCGAACATTACGAGCCCTGCGCTCATAATCATTCCTGCTCGTCCATACGGATTGCATGAGTTCCGCGAATTTCTCGACGCGACGGGAGACAGTTTCGGCCTGGTCTACGCATGTAATTCTAGAGTAACGAGATCTTCAAGAACAGCTCGACTGACCCATCGTAGAGAAAGCATGGAAAAAACTGGCAATGTAAGTCATGACACTTCGCTCGTCTGGGCGCTCCGAATCACACAGATCTTCGACTTCAAGCAGTTGCTGGAAAAAGAGGTATCAAGAGCGACACCAAGTGCAGATCGGACAGCACTGACTGGGATGCCAAGATGGTCAGCAGCGACCTGGAATGCCAGACGTGTATTTCCGTGACGATCTGACTGGCTCGATGTCATTCACGGGAAGTGAGAGAAAAGGAGAGCCCTCACTTTGTCCAGCTTGTCGTAATCTAAGAGGTCGGGACGATGGCAATGAATAAGGGCGCATCTAGAAATGAGAAGTCGGTAATCTGTGCGAAGAAGGGCAAATCGCTGACAGTGCAAGTCCATCTGACCAGCTAACAGAAAAGTCCTGGACGTCGACCTCTTTGTAAGGGGCCGTTTTCCGCTGACACCAGAGCAAAAGCCCCTCCTTGGCCGAGAGACCCTCCTCGCTGAGAATGCCCTGAGTAACTCCCACCTCGCGTTTTGCATGTCACTCACCTGATGTCTGCGATTGTGAAACGCAGAACTAGGGTCCATATCATGCCTAGAATAAGCTTTAAATTACCGTCCATGATATCTGCAGACGATCTTGCTGAGCAATGCGCGGAGCCATATCGTGTTCGAGAGGGTCGCACCTTCCGGACCAATGTTGGTCAGTTTGATGCCCCTCTGTCTGATAAACTCCAAGGCCTTGTTCACGTTCTCTGCCTTTTGAACGCGCATTCTTGGATTCTTGTTGTATCTTCCCAGCGAGGTGTCTCCTAAAAATGACTTGAGTCCTGCAAACCACGCCGAGAACGGACGGTCGCTACCCATGATTTCCTGTCGATGCGAGACGAGAATGAACAACTAGTCTGCGAAGCGCGATCCGGTTCAACGGACCATTAATTGAATCAGGCGCACGCCATCAGAAAGATCTTGGACAAGGGAGCGCATGGGCGGGTATCCGTTAGCCTCCAATTTGGTATTGAGCCTAGAGATTGGGGATAAGAACGCAGGCAAGGAAATGCGTAAGGTGGTATTGGAGCGCACCATTTGCAAAACGTCCTCTCTTGGGTCGAGTCCATGGTGGCTCTTGCAAGATTTCCTCGACACGGACGTCGACGGCTAGCACTGCTAGTTGGGTGGTCAAAGGAACGATTGGGTGTCGGAGTAGCTAAAGACTCAGAGGCATGAATTTGGTAGCAGTAGTAACCGTATTAGTAGTACAGTGTTGACCCGCTCAGAACATTCCCTGCATTCTAATCACGATCATAGGAGTTGTATACTATCAGTGACCATAATACTTGAAACTCTAGGAGTGCATTGATCCGATCGACTTGTACGCTTTGACGATGCAACGTGCACTGGCAGTGCACATGATGCATAGGCAAAGCGGTTGAGCCGTACAGTTCCGCACGGGTCTGTACGATTGCTGGTGCTCGTGGTATGTAGGTAGTTGCTCAAAGCGTGTCAAGAACCACCAACGGATGTTCGACGCGTTGATTACATACACATTTGCGCCGTACGTGCGACACGGCTTCGTCTACTACCATTGCCGCCATCTCAGACCCTCGCTGACTCATTCTCGTCATGAATACGACCCAGTTCGATCGAATATATCATGGATTACCATCAGAAATCGGCAGTAAGTGTAATCCTCCCGAGAGAAAGACCTTGACTCATGACCACCCAGAATTACGAGTCGCGAGTAGCGGCATGGCCTGGAGAGGCGAAGAAAACGAAACGGTGACTGCGATACCCGCGGATGAGATCAAATGGGTCCACTGGTTACGCGTCGCAAGAAATTTCCAGCTCAGAGTCGAGTTAAAGGACAGACGGAGAGAAACATTTGATGGTTTCGTGCGTGAGGTGCGGAGGAAGCATTTGCTCTCTGAAGTTGGAAAAGCTCATGTGCCGCTCTTATCATAGGACCACGACAAACTCGCACCATTACTCAGGCAACACTTTGGCGTGACGTTGGAGGTGAAGGACGTAACATTCAAAGGGTGGAATTGGGGAATCACCGATATTCAAGGTTCGTTTTCGGACGACCTGAGAGGCATCTCCCGGTGTTCATTCTATTTAGGGCAAGATCTAGCATTCTTGGTGTCAAATAAGACTGCCTTTGAGCTGCCCTTGAAGCAGGTCGCCAACTCTAACATCGCCGGAAGGACGGAGGTGTCCCTCGAGTTCGTGCCGTCTTCGTCAGGCGGTAAAAAAGCCTCGAGAAATCAGCCAGATGAGATGGTTGAAATCCGTTTCTACGTTCCTGGTAGTACCCAGACGAAGCTTCGTGATTCGGATGCCGGCTCACAGAAGTCTGACGCGGAGGTCGAGGAGGTCGAAGAGGTTAGCGCAGCGCAAGCCTTCCACGATGCTATCAAAGACAAGGCTGAGATCGGACAAGTGTCAGGCGATCTTGTTTTGAGTTTCGAGGAGGTTCTTGTGCTTACCCCTCGTGGACGCTACGATGTGGACATGTTTCTCGACTTTCTACGACTCCGCGGCAAGACTTATGATTACAAAATTCTTTATTCAAGCATCTCAAGGCTATTCCTGCTCCCCAAAGATGATCAACATGTTCTGTTCATTGTGAGTATTGGTTATTTGCTCAATACGACATTCCAACCATGAGTAGCTGGGTCTTAGCACACCCATCAGACAAGGTCAAACCAGATACCAATATTTAGTCATGCAGTTCGCACGAGAAGAAGAGACGACCGCCGAACTGAACATGTCCGAGTGCGTTCACACTGATCGGCTGTTGATGCTCTTGACTGAGTGACCGTGTACTAGGGAGGAGATCGCGAAATACGACAGACTCAAAAAGAACTATGAAGATCCCACATTTGAGGTCGTATCGGGTGTCTTCCGTGCACTATCGAAGAAGAAAATCATCGGTTCAGGTACTTTTCAGAGGTAAGGTTTAGATCTTGTGACGTTTCCTGATACTCAACGACGCAATGACAGCCGCGACGGGCACCCTGGTATCAAAGCCAATCTCAAGGCTGTTCAAGGTGATCTGTTCATGCTTGAAAAATACATCTTTTTCGTGTCCAAACAACCCACCCTCGTCGAGCTTTCTGACATCCACCAATGCGTCTTTTCGCGAGTGGGCGCGAGCATGGGCGCAAGTGCTGCTCGTACTTTCGACCTCAAGATCGTCACCAAGGGTGGACCGGAATACACCTTCACTTCGATCAACAAGGAGGAGCATGAACCAGTGGAGACCTTCCTCAAAGAGAAGAAGGTCAAGATCAAGAACGAGATGGTAGCAGATGTAGATATGATGATGGCCACTGGCGGCGGCGATTCGGACGAGGAGATGCAGAGCGTGGCGAGCAGTGGTGACGAACGACCGAAGCCTCGCGTTGGCGGAGACGACGACGACAGCGAAGAAGGTTCGCTTGGGATACTCATACATCTGTCTTATGTGCTGAAGATGTTCGCTAGACGAGGATTTTGAGGCGTCGTCGAGCGACCAGGGCTCACCAAGCGAGAGCGACACTGAGTCTGGAGGCGGAATTACGGCGTCAGACGCCAGTGGTGACCGGGAGCTGGCAAAGGCTGCAAAGGACGGAAAGAAGAAGCTTACCAAGAAAAAAGCTAAGGCCAAAGCAGACGTGAGCGATGCAGAAGATGAGCCAAAGAAGAAACCTGCCAAACCCAAAGCTAAGCCCAAACCAAAGAAAGATGACGACAACGACGCAATGGACGTTGATGAAGTTGAAAAGCCGAGACCCAAACCAAGGCCAAAAGTCAAAGGAGGCGACGAGGACGGGCCGGTCAAGAAGAAACAAAAGACATCGGCATGACATTCGATCGTTGAACTGTCAATGTTTCTGCTTTCCTCTCATTTTTTGCCTACAATCGCAGAATGGTTCCTGCCATCTATCCGTAATATCTGTAAAATACACTATGGACACGGTATACAAAGCATGTTTCGCGATTAAGACGAGTCGCAATTAATGAGGGTGGAGCTGTGCAAGCACGACTCTTTGCAATTACGCATCCCCTTTCCGTTTCGCAAGGAGGGAACCGGGCTCAAACGCGACATTGGCGGAGGGTGCCTGACTGAATGGAGGTGGTACACTGACTAGAGGTTGCGCCGGGCGACCGGATACAGACATTTTTCGGGCTTGCGAACGAGCAAGTGGTTTCGCTTGGGAAAGTGATTCCCCAGTTTTTGCAAATAAAACGTGTCGCTCCTGATAGAGGACATATGACTAGCGATAGATGAGCGTTTCACTGTCGAAAGACGATCTAATTTGCTTACGCGAGCGACAAGGATGGCCTGCACCCACTTTTCGCCGTCCTGGGGGTTGCAGGAGAATACGTGAAGGTAATCCGCAGCATTCTCGAACAACGAGAGATGGTCGGTGGACTTGATGGCGAACACGTAGGGCTTCGGTGATTTGTGTCGCCGAGTTACACAGTAGGCATCGAAATTTGATAGCGAGCACAGGAAAACTTCGTCCTTTCCCTAAAGGCCTGGATGAGCAATGCAACCAAGTCGGTCGGACGCCATCAAACGTACCGTGTCCCGCTTTGATAACCATAGGCCGTGTTCTCGAAGTTCCATCCAGCGCTTGCTCCATTTTCCTCGTTTAGTCTCCCATTCAACCCAGCCTCGATGGATGGGGGCGCTGGTAGGTAAAGCCTACATTGACTGGTTAAGAAATGATGCTCGTTTCGACGGTTGAAACCACTTACAGAACGACTCAATAGTCGAGCTAGAGGGGTTTGCTTGATAACGAAAGCGTTCAATAACTTGTCCTTGTTCCATGAGGCAGAGACGTCGAGGAGCAGCTCGTAATCCCGTATAGGCCGTTCTACAAGCAGCGTAGACTTCAGCTTGCGGATAATAAGATAGGTAAAAGCTCTCACCCATGCCATAGTCTTGAGCCATCTCATACACCATCCACGACCCTGATCTATCCAATAGGCCTTGGTTCGCAATCGCCTCTATGACATCTCCAGCATTTGTGGCAGGCGTGATCTCCACCGTGTTAAACCGTTGCATGTCTCCAATGAAAATCCTTTGCTGTACCACAGGTCCTCTGGACACGTGTGGTGGTGTAGAATCTGAGGCAGGTACCGGCGGGACAGGGGGGCGCTGAATTGTTCGCTGCGCGACATCACCTTCTCTGTCTACGGATGATCGAGGAACGCTCGCTGGTACTTTCCGACCGTCTTCACTGACGCGGCGCGAGTTGGCGTGTTGATCATATCCTCCTGAGACATCACGTCCATTGCGTACGGCGCGACTGGGAGTGGCGGCCGTTGTACTACGTCCTAGCCGAGGAGCGGACACTTGCTCGTTGAAAGTCTCAGGGTGTCGTCCATCAGGACGGTGGAAAGAGCGCATAGACTTCAAAGATCTATCCTGCGACGATGCATCGGGGATTCGGGGTGACTTTTGTGGTAGGTAGGTTGTCTGGTCCGGATGCCTCACTCGAGAAGAGCTTCGAGAGACGGCAGCGCTATAACCTGGTGCGCGGGGTGGGGAGGTGGTGGGTATAGAACCGCCATAGGTCAGGGCTACGGTCGGAGGTGGTGTGCGGGAAGGGGATTGAAGGTTCATGAGTTTCCTAGTCAAGTCTTCTACGGCGAACACCTGAGCGGGCGCCATTTGCGACCTGGAAACAGGTGGCGGTGCAGCAGACATGGAACGTTTTCGAGAACTTGATGGCGCAGCCCGTGCGGGAAGAGATTCTGTCGGACAGGCAGGTGGAGGCTGCGTTGCAGCCATCCGAGAGCTCTTGGCGCGCTCTAGTTTTCGCTGCTGGCGTTCGTCACGTAGCTGCTTTCGGATTGACTTTTGAGCTGATAATGCCGTCGGTACTCGCTGAGCCAACGGAACGTCATCATCCGAACCGCCAGCAAGCTTCGAATAGCGAGAACGAGTACGAGAGTGAGCACGCGAAGGAGGGCCGTTCGATGCGCCGTCGAGGCTGTAATAAACTGTGATGCCGTCCGCGTCGTCCTCAGAAGACGAGGTGTAGTCTGGGGTACTGGAGACCGACGGGCGGGGTTTACCTCGACGGTCCTTATCCCCATCGTCATCGCCCCCACCACCCCCACCATATGCACCAGAAGATTGACCGCGCATGTGACCTCCATCGTGGTTGCTCACTTCTCGCCCCCTCCCTCGCTCTTCGCGACCACTCTGCCTTTCAAATTGGCTTCGTTGCCCACGCCAGTCGCCACCATCTTGCGGGGAGTCGAGATTTGGCGAGCTTATGACGTGAGCGTCTGTTTGCACGCGTCCGCGAAGCACGCTGCGTCTACGCATGGTGTCAGCGGATGATCCGGGTTCAAAGTCGACCGGGCTAAAACGGTGTGGTGTGGCGCCCACGTCAGGAGAATGGTGTCTTGCCTGGCCATCAATGGAGGGATCAACGTCTGGTTCGGAATCGGACAGGTCGGAGAGAGATTGGGTATAATAGTCGAAATCAGAATGATAACTCAGCGGGTCGTCTTCTTCCGGAACGTCATCGTCAAGGCGAAGAGCTATGGGGCCCTTATCTGCATTCTTTACGTCCATGGTGTCTTCTGGCCAGGACGACGATACCACGGATGAGGAGCGTGAGACTGCGGACGAAGAGGGCTCAGAGGTAGTATAGGAAAGTGAGGGAAGCGAATCCATGTCGGCATCGTCACCAAACAGTGAACGTGAGGAAAACGTTTCATCAGGAAGCGAAGCGGAATCAGCCGTAATTTCCCGAGACACATTGACGGTGCATGTTCCTGAGTCGCCTATCTCTTGAAGGAAAATAGGCTCCGTCTGCACTGTGGTTTCCTGCTGCGGCGGTTGATCGAGAGTACTTGCGACTTGAGCTTCCGGCGCTCGGGATGGAGTATCACTGGATGTCGCGTTTCTCGTAAGAAAGCTGAATTCGGCACTCAAATCCATATTCCAAGGTTCATGAGGCAAGCGAGCACCTGGCGTCCCTTTTCGAACCTATTCAAATGCACGTTAGCCCCGACGGCCCCTTGATATATAAAGTTGAAAGACTGTACCTTTCTCCCAGGCACGGAGACGTTCATTCGAGCCAGGGTGTGTAAAGAAGGAAGGGAAGGCCGCGGTGTAAATGCAGGTCTAGTGTGGGCAGGGCGAGCTTGACCGTGACCGGAAGACCTAGGCCGTGTCACCGTTGCTTGCGGGATATGTATCTCTGGAGAGACAATGACGGCGGACGAGTGGGGTGTCTGAGACAAAGTGGGATGAAGCTCTGGAGAGTCCGACAAATGAGGAATAGCGTAAGGGGTCAAATTAGCGAATGGATCGTCGTCCAGGAGCGACGGAGCGGGAAGTGCAAGGAGTGGAGATTCGGACAACACGTCTGTGGATCTGGGGAGGTTTACAAGAGAAAAAGAACGTGCTCGCAAAGGAGAGTCGCGAGAATCTGTCGAGGAAGGTTGTTGAAGGAGTGAGGCAGTAAATAAGGAGTGGATCGATGGTTTCTTGGGTAACTTTGTTACAGAGTGAAGCAAGCCGGCCTTCTTGTAGGATGAAGAGGGTATCGAATCGAGTTGAGATTCCATCGTCAAGGAGAGTGGAGGCTATGAGAAAACATACATATCATCATCACAAAGTCAATAACGACATGTCAAGATCACAGTAACCACGTGATCGCTACCTCGACGACGACGAACAAGGTCACAGAGAGAAAGACTCACCTTGGTTTCGAGCAGCCCGTACGGTCCGCTTCCGGTAAGGTACTCGTCGGCGACAATGGCCACCCTGGTGACCATGATGCCCCGAAAAGGGGGCCCCTTAGCATAGCCAGTTTCTTCGTCATGGAAGGGTCGATGCACAGCGGAATAGCCGAAAGACATGTCTCGACGCCAAAAGTTAAGCGCTGAGAAGTAAAGCGGGTAGAGATGGCAAGGGTGGCGGAAACAAAGTTTATTTCGGACGTTCATGAAACGTAAACCTACATCATGTATGAGTTACTCTCAAACCTTCACCTTGAAACTGGCGAGCAACTTCAAGTTGAAACGTCAATGACACCCGTGGCGCCTCGCGAACTACCTGGCTTGTATTGGGACCACGAGAGGCAACGCTACTTTCCCCTTTTCTCCCACCAACCCCGCTCGCAGTCTACAACGGCCCTCTCCTTTCCTGCCGTGGCCAGCCACAGTGCCGCTCCGGGCTCAATCCCGATCGAACGCCGCCGCGGTCTGTTAACTTCATATCATGCACTGTCAGATATCCGTTCGGTTATTCGCACCGTACGCAAGGATGCGTTGGTTCGGTTGGTTCATTCTTTTCGTGTCGAAGGGACGTATCTGACCACATCTGTCGTCCACAGCCAAATACAAGCCTCGCAGGTTTTACTGACCGATAAGATCACCTCAACAACCATCCCCCTTAACTCGGGGTTTCTCTCTGCCTTCCAGGTGCGCCTCAGTGCGTCTGAGTGAAATCCTCGCAACTGTGTCCAGATTCGCTAACGAATGGGATAAGTCCGTCTGCCACGGAGGGCGTGCGTACAATTTTGCTGGGGACTCGTCCGGATGGTTCTACTCTTCTGTTGTGGGTGACGAGCGCGAAGGAGTGGTCAGTCTTGATGGATGGCAACGCCAGTTCCACCTCTCCTCCGAGGCGCGTCAATGCTCGAATTTTCCGCCTGTGCAAGCTCTCAGCGTAGCCGCAGGTATCCTCCATTGTTGTATCTGACGCAGCTTGCGTGTTGGTCGTTCACTCCTTGATTTCATCCTTTAACTGAGGCAACCCCGGCCAGCGCGACCTCTTTCGGTCCAGAATGTAAGATATTATATGCACCTTTGGATAATCCTGTTCAAGGGCAAGTCTTCTCTCTTTCTTCATCGATCTTGTTACTCACGCTCGAATTCAGCACACATATCTTGAGCATTGCCAGCAACATGGTGCATGACATTTGGACTGCAGATCTGCGGGGATCTTGTCTCGCTCTAGGTAGTTACTACTTTGATCTTTGCAATTTTCTCTGATGTCAGGGTTAGGAGCTCATAAGCAGGCCGTGATGATCGAGGACATTGCTGTTTCCACATCCTTGCAACGCCTTCGCACCAACAGTGATGTTCTTGCACTGGCTCAGCGAGAGGTCTTGGGCCACTTGTTCGTTTGTCTTCCATCCTCTCTGACACATTGTACAGAACGTTCTCTATACTGGCCTCCGCAATGGTGGTGTTCTCCGATTTGACACCCGTCTCCGGGGATCACGTTCCTTTTCCCTCCTTGATAATGTGACAGAACGTAGGGGTTCAATTACAGCCCTTAAGCATCTACGCGATTACCAGCTACTTGTAAGCTTTATTGATGGTGGGGTAAGTATTTGGTTTCTTAGCGCGGTGAAGCTGCTGAATACAGAACTTAGATCTCAACGTTTGATTTACGCTTCCCCATTCGGACGCCGTCGATGACCTTCACTGGCAACTGTAGCACGTATACTGTCAGATTGGTAGGTCACCGCTGTGGTTTCCTATCAGAATTCCTGTTTGAGTGAGATTGTCACCTCCAGCCGTTGGCAATAGACCCATACGAGAGATTTCTACTTGCCGCCGGAGAAGACAAGAGGATTCGGCTCTGGTCCCTTACCACAGGCGGCGCAGCTCTTCACCCGGAAGGAATGAGCGTGACCAACCAAACAGTGTTTCAACGACGATTCGAGCACCGTGTCGCAGCACTGCAAGTCGTCGAGGAAAGGGAGGGGTTGTGCCTTTGGATCGCATCTGGGTCCGAGATATGCAAATATACCTTGGGTCGTCGCTCGACAATTGGAGTGTAGGCACAAAGGCACACGCGGGTAAAGCGTTTCATTCACAAGTGTTGCCTCGCCATACATGATACAATTACAGAACAAGAGTTTATGACACAACCATAGAATCTACATGTGATCTCAGCCAAGGAAGAAGGATGTCATGGTCGGGGGTGACTCAAGAGGTCGACAAGCCTCATCGAAAACGCGACAGGACAAGGTCGTAGGTACGCCGGGGAAGAATGAAGAGGATTGAGTAATTGGATGTTTGGGGTAGTTAGAGGAGGCCCGATCTGGTTGTGGTCGTCAATCGGCGTTGGTAACTCGAAGCCAGGCGGCCGTTCCTGTGGCTGGGGAAGAAAGAATTGAGAAAAGTCGGGGTAACGGTTGCAGAGTGGATCCCTCGGGTACGTGGGCGAAAGTGGCGCTGTATTCGTAGATGGGTTATTGAAATACGTGGGTGCAGAGATGCTTTGATATGAATGAGCTATCGCCTCGGCCGGTGGGACAAGGTGAGGTGAGTGAGATTTAGCATTGACAAGAGATGGTTGAGGAGGTGGTTTTGCGGAGGTGGATGGCGTAGGATCGACTGATGTTGACGGATCTCGCGAGCCATCAGGACGCAGATCCAACTTGAACGTCGGGACTTGAGCTCGTTGTTGGCGTGGTTCGGTAGTCGCCAGCTTGCCCTTTGTGGTACGAGCAGCGGCTTTTGATCGTTGGCGCGTAAACCAGTTCCTAACCCATTTCCCGTCTCTATCAATAGAAAGGAGAGTAAGCTTGCGCGACAGCGAGAGCTGTCTCGTGCACTACACACAGGCCAGTTTCAGCCGCCGCCGCCAAGAGCTGGTCTTCTGTCGGGTTTTCTGACGCTGAGTAAACGTTCCTGAGGACGGCGAGCTGCCATTCTTTTGCGATTGTTGACCGCCTTCTCGCTTGTTTCCGCATGATAGTGGTTTAGAGTCGAAAAGTCGCACGACTATTACTTGCAAAGTCGTGCAAGGTATATCCTACCCTTGACCTCCCCAATGTCGTCCCCTCACAGTCCCCGCTCTAGCGTCGACTCGCTTCAAGACGTTCCCCCCGATGTCCCAGGTCTGTCTGGCACAGACTCGACTTCACGTCTCATACTTCTACCCGATACCGACGATCATGACCCATTCCAGGAATATTCCACCGACGACGAAGACGACAACGAGGCTGGCGAGTCGCAATCAGGAATCGACCAGCTGCTTGTCCAGCCACTCTCTCCTTCGGTCGTATTTTTATATCTCTTGTCGCCTTACCTCAGGCTTGGCGCTATGTACGCATTTGACGTCAGGGACGCTTCACTCGCATACGCCCTCACCGCACTTATCGTCGCTGCATCCCTTTCCGCCTTCTGTCGTCACATTTGGTTTCTTCTAGGGCGTTATGCGCGTAAGTCCTCTACCGAAGACGTACTCCTTCATACATTTGCACGCCGCCACCGGAGGGTCCGCAAGGATGGCTGGGCGCGTTATGGCATCATCGTCATCAGCGGATCATTCAAGATTTTGTTGGCTGCAATGTACCTACGGAGTAAGTTTCTGTCCCAGGATCATGTCCCTTGTTTCTTATTATGCCTTGAAACAGATTCCGTAGATTCTGCACTCCTACTCAGAGTCCCGGAATGGGTCCCGTCCCTCTCTCGTCTCAACATCTCGATTCTGTTGTCTATTTTCGTCTTTGTACACTCTCTCCCCAAGTCTCTTGCCTCCAAGACCGTTGTACGCGCAACCGTTCTCTCCCTGGTCTCGTATTTGGTGTGGTTGATCGCTGTCTCCCGTGCCTATGGTGTGAACACACTTGGGCTTATAAATCTGAGCTCGTTCGGACGAGGAGTGTTGTGGAATGAAATCGGTTCAGTATACCCACCGATTTTCTATGCACGCCAACTCATCCTTGCGCTACAGCTAGCCTTACCTTTGCATGCACCACCCCCACGACGGTCCCTTTGTCCGCCTCTTTGGCAGCAAGAACTCCACCGGATCCCCCTGCATCCAGGAACGCTAGCACAAGATCGTTTGAGCTGTTAAATATATTCTCAACTGTACTAGCAGCACTGCTCTTACTTCCTCTCGTGATCATGGTTGCACCACACCGCGCACCGGTAAGTGGAACCAGGAAGTGGGCCGACGTGAACTGACGAGTCAAGAAAGACTACCAGGGCTACGTCGGATAACCTCGTACTCGGTTTGCGCATTGCTACTCTTTCACTGTCTATCCCATCCGTTGTTGTATCGATAACTTCACTTCCATTGCATGGAGTGGTGTATCGCTATATTCGCACCGACCTGGCGTTATCTACCATCGTTGTTGCTATTTTCGCGCTTAGCCTGGTCCCACCAAGCATTACTAGTACTCTCGATGATATCACGTTATTCCTCGCTGTCTCAGGGACGTTTTTATTGCCAGGTATGTTCTCGCCCGAACTTCTCTGAGGATAGAAATTTAATTCCGTGGTCGTGTCGCGACATTTTAGCCTTGACTCACATCACTATGCATCACTTTCGTCGCCCACTCTCGATTGTCGTTCCGCATGCGCCCCCATCGGCTCCGGTCACTCCACGCCCTTCTAGTGGCGAACGTTCGCCATCTCCATCCCGTGACCCGCTTCTTCAACGCAAAGAATGGCTTCTCCAGCGTAGTCGCTTGGGCAAGCGCTTGTTTTGGGACATTGTTGTTTGGGGTGTTCTCTTGCCGATATGTTGCTGCGCCTTTGTTTGGGCTGCCGGGCGGATTGCCCAACAGTGGTAGTTGTCCCTAAGGGATAGCATATACAGTCAAAGTGGCTTTGTTTCTTTGCTATGTATCTTGTTCACAGGAACCCCGGACGAGAAATCTGAGAGTACGAAGCCGGTCGTTGTCCCTCAAGAGAGGGGAAGGAGAAAACATTCAGATACCTTCACCCTTGCCATCTTCTGCCAGAATGCCTACCTCCGATGATCATTGAGGTTGAGGGGTGTGCGATTTCAGGTCTTGTTGTCTTACAGCAGGTAGCACGAGCAGGTAGCACGAGAATGGAGTTCTTGCTGAAGACTTCACCTAAACCCCGCTGTCTTCTAAGGGCAAATTTAGATCCGGTATGGCAGATCATCAAGTTGTATCGTGCACATATTGCGGGTTGGGGTACTCACGCGCCAAGATACTGTTCGGTGCATCCCTGTGTAAACCGTGGTCAGCCTGGTTCATCAGGAAGTGAACCAGTACCGGTGGTTTATTGGCGATACTGTCACCACCACCGTAAATCAAGGTATGTATCATACGTCAAACACCGAACAGTTTTGCAAACATGAGACCGAGGCACCGAGGACAGGACACCAGATCTAGCACTGGTTCCGATGATCAAAGGCTGGAAGATCGTTGATATGAGCAAGAATCTCCATCTACTGTGCTCTGCTCCGAGACGTCACCTGCGTGTCCGTAACCCACCACGGCTTTCAGGATCCACGGATCTATGTCTCTTGCCAGGTTCAGTGCGTGGCCTGTGTCCCCCGATACCCAGGACAAGGGCGAACAAAACGATGGGAAGGAGGCCAGCCGGCGGGGGTCCATTTGCTTTATCCGTTACAGCAAGTACGTCCGTCGTCAGTACAGTTGATGTCACGAAGTTGTTGCCATGTCAATGTCAGGGGGCACCTGAGACAAGGAATTTGGGGTGCCACACGGGTAGAAATTACTCATCTGGGAGAAGATACACGACATGGGCCGATAATACCAATCTATAGCGCGTGCCCGCGATTCCTGCATGCGTAAGGATATATTTTGCGCAGAAAAAGTCGTTCTGATGGAGGAACCACATTCTGATCCACAGCGTTGATGGATCGAAGATAATTGGCGTGTGTGATGGCCGCGCTCCACTATACCTCCCATAAGTTGAGCAAATATGTAGATAGGGACCTTCTTCCACGGAGATCTACGAAAGGCAGGTAATCTTCTATTGGATCAGAGGGTGTCCGATGCTGCGCAAAACCGAGGCGTTACCGCAGCCTGATTTAAGTGATCCACCTGCAGATATTCAAACCCCAAAATGCGACACCTAACGGAGAATCGTAGGCTTCAGTGTTGCAAGTATTCCAAATAACCAGCCTACTGCCCAGCCAAAGGTGGTTCTTGAACAAAAGATGAGATCTCCGTGTTGGCTCAACGAAACGCGGACATGGCCCTCTCGATGTAGACAGATAACGACGACATTCGCCGGCGGGTCCGAATCGGAGGGAGTACTTGGCAATCGACGCCGCGGGTGTTCCCGAACAAGATCCATGATGACCGACTTGAAGGCTCCCAGGAACTCTGCAAAGAGCTCCCAAAACGTAGGCTTAGAGTCTGGTTAGGGATGGATGCGCGAAACCCAAGTCGTATGCCCCACCTGAACCGCGACCATCTGTTTGCAGGAGGTCGGCACTAGCTACTACACTTGTCCGGAGGAATCGGGGTCAAGGTCTCAGTTTGGATATGTGTGCATGCACTCTAGGATCACCAGGCACGATGGCGGTGCGGCGGTACACCCCACCTTGTTGCCTTCACCACCAAAAATCATTTCACACTCCATTCTCATATGCGCCTGAACGTACACAAGGAAGTGGCCGAATGTTGCGATGATACAGCGATACGTTACGATGGGTTGATCCGGACATGTAGAGGATATTTCTGACTGGCTCGAAACTGGGCCTCGGATGCATGCGATTGGTGTGGCCAACCTTGCTACTAGTAGATCCGAAAACCGAACGATTATGGGTACGGCGACTGCACATCTGACCAAGAATGATCAGCTGAAATTTGCAACCTGAAACGCCTGTCAGCGGTCGAAGATGATATTAGTAGATAAAGAAGTCGGTGACGGAACGTGCCATTGCAAGGCACCGTAATATATCATGGTTATTGGAAGTAGGATTGCTCATGGCATGGGTTGAACGATCTAAAACCGAGGGTTGACATCATGATTCATAATCAATGGACGCACGGGGGTCCCATACTGCGACGATATCCGGGTTGACTAGCGACAAACCTCGTTGACTCCTTCCACTGTCAACAGTAACACCGTGTTTCCTCCGGCGGAACGTCGGGCAGACCCCTCAGGCTGTATCAGGCTCTAGCGCATCCATCACTTAGCTACGAGCCCTGTTCTCAGCGCACTGCAAGCTTGGAAGCACAAGCACCCAACAAAGTCGCAGGGAAGAGGACTTATTGGCAGCGCCAACGATCAAGCATAGTAGCCTATCGCACAGCAACATGCTACTGTGACAGAACAAGAACAGAAAACAGTTGCGCGGAAACAAGAGCATCAAGAGCATTTTGAAAAACAAAAACTATTTTGAAAAACGTAGACAAGTTCAGACTGCGTCAGCACCCTTACGTCCGGCACAGTCGGTAAGGTGTTTCCTTTCCATCTCCAGATTCCTGAAGTATAAAAAATCAGTAAAGTGCTGCGATAAACAATCTCTTAATACATACGGTTTGTTGATGATGCTGTCAGGGCCAGTATAGATAAGGGTGTCATAGACCAAAGCTCCCATTTGCATACCCAGAATAGGGCCGAACCATGCACACCAAAGCCAGTATTGACTTCTGAAGTCAAAGACTGCAGAGAATCAGCACGCTACCAGCACAAAATACGAGATGCATACCAGCTCTTCCGTAACCGACCATAGCTGTCAAAATACGTGGGCCAAGATCACGGGCCGGATTAATTGCATATTCTGTTTCCATTCCCAGGCCTAGCCCAATGCCGAGGATAGTGAAAAAGAGTGCTAAAGGGACAAGACCTTGTGGGGGTGTGCCGTCTCGCCGCTTATCAGTTGCGGCCAAGATCCCGATAATCAACATGGCAGATCCCGTAAACTGAAATATGTCAGCTCATCAGATGTGTCGAGTAAAGTGGAATATACCTCGCAAAAGAAGCAAGAGACGGAAGTCATGTAGTCCGCCTTCAAAAGTGATTAGATTATTTCAACCACGGATTGGCAAAACACACCCCATAAGTACCAAACAAGTTGCCAGTGCCCAAGATGGTACGGATGTGTGCGCCACCTTCGTAAAGGTTGATGGCATGGTAATAGTTGGCGTAAACGATGCCAGCACCACAGATACCTCCGAGGAGCTGGGCTAGAATATAGTAGGGCACTTTCTTCCAAGGGAAGCCACGGAAAGACGCGAAGGCAAGAGTAACCTGTACAAGGTAAGTGTGCAGCAGAATAGCAATATGTGCCACGTAGCGTACTGCTGGGTTTATGTGTCCACCTGAAACTCCAATGCAGGCCCATACACCCATGGCCACGCCTATGGGACGTCTGAGTTGTGTTATATGTGCAGTGATAGTATGTCCTACCAATGGCCCAACCGAAATTAAGAGAGAGAAAATCCTATCACCAAGATGTCAGTGTCGGACAGCGGACATCTGTACTGAAGACTGACGCCTTTGGGACCAGAGGTGACGGCCGTGCTAGATGACAGAACAACCTGACAATTACCAGCACAGCCAAAAATGCAAAGGATCATAGTCCCAAGAAATTCAGCAGCTGGTTCTCGTACGGATTCCCTGGTGAGAGGTATGAGGGAAGCCAAGAGATCGTAAAAGTTTGACCAACCTGATTCTTGACCAACGGTTGGGATACCGTGTACAGTCTTCACAATCTGCGAAAGCAATGAAGTGCTTCACATCGGAGTCATGGGGGCGAGAGCCTGTGCTCGTTGTGTCAGAATGACGTGGTACGGGTTTTTCAGCTATTTCGGACATGTCGTGAAAAGGAGTGGCGAAAAGAGGGAGACGAGAGGGCTAACACACTGGGGGATCAGACTCCTTCAGGACCTTTTATAGGCGAAGCCATTACACCAACCGACATTCCGCTGGTATTAATCGCGCCGAAACCTAAAAAAAATGGATAAGCAAACTGGTTTGTAGGCGATCTGCAGATACCTTCCCGTTCACCAATCAGAAAGTGACTATTTAGTCGAGATTTACGAAGCTTGCGTTGCCGAGCAGACATGGTTAGACGGACCCTGGTCGGATGCTGATTACCTGCGTAATCGGCAAGATGATCCAGCCGCAGGAATGACCCGCTCGTTCAACTGAGGGATGGACGTCCCAGGAGAACTGAGCTAGTTCGTTTGGGCAATGGGATATCTCAGATTGTGCATCGAGGCAGGCATCTCGTGGCTGAAAACTTGAACAACGGGCCTGAAATAGCAAAGCAGTAAATAGAACGGCTTAGTCGAAGCCACCGCTTCCTTTACTCATATGTACGACAAAATCCTATGAGTTGAGAAAGCATGGCAACTGCCATGGCATTCCATTAACGTGAGATAAATAATTCTCCAAAATAAACAGTATCACGTACGATGGGGATGTACAGTAGTTACCCGGTTTTCCTACTTGAGTCGAGGCTCCCGGGTCGATGGCCGGCGGCGAGGTACGTACTTTTACGTAGTGCATGCTCAGTCCCCTCCAGCGGTGATCGATATCCGCGGACAAGACTTTGCAGCGTGACCTAGAGCTGTCACCAGATCAATATCTTCCAAGAAAATGGAATAAAAAACACAAAACACGACATGGTAATACGTCGCTCCTTCATTGGGTTTCATCAGTGAACCCGAAAACACTCAAAGCTTCGCAATAGAGTAGTGAAACGCAAGACACGTAATTCTCTATCTCGAAACGGGCAGGAACACACGCAATGTCTGACAGCGGAACGAACCAACCATGCGGAACGCCCAAGGGTCCAGGTGGCCCTATGAACGCGCATGGCCAGTCATTGAAGCTTCACATCGATCTCCCGAGCGGTTGGCGGCGATAATGTGGGCGGCGGCAGGCCATCTCATTATCACCGTATTTAGCATTGAAAAGGCTCGGCGTGCACCATGAAACGTACTACGGCTGAATGGACGTAAAAAACTGTCAGATTTGAGTACAATAACAGACTAGACGGATTACGAAGCTAGGTGAACGGAGCCACTATTGTTGAGCTGGCTAACTCTGGTGGCAGGAGTGCCATCGCCTACGGATAAAGTCAGATCACGTGGGACAATGAAAAAACGGCCTCATCAATTACCTGACGGACTTTCCGTTCACCTCCAACTTCCCAACCAGTCTCTGCGATCGGAAATATATAATCGTTTATGAGCTGCACACAAAATTTGCCAACGACGTATTTGTCACCGGCGTACTTGCGCCATCGTAGCATGTTCTCTAGCAGTTTTACGGCACGAGAAAGTAATCGCTGTCGGGCGGGTACCATCTCCGGGTCAAAAGGAGAATTATTCAGGTTGACATAAGGGACCAAAAGCTGTCCCGCGTTGAACGTGGCGCTCTCAAAGACGTCATGGACAGATTTCAGAATCATCTAGAAAACAGTTTATCACATTAGCAAATGAACGGTGTCACGAAGGACGGCACAGCACCTGAAATTTATTATTATCTGTTCCGATGGAAGCTTCTACTTGTTCGGCCAGATCTATCATTGTCCGGACATCTTTCGCCGAGTAAGGGTCGAGTACCCCTGTCTCGAGCATTTTGTGAAGGCGGGGGACAACCGCAGTGGAAATCATCGCCGACACCATGTCTCCATCCGGCCCAAGTTCCGGTTCGTCAAACTTCTCGTTCCCACTCACGGGGCGAGAATATTGATATAAAGATGAATACCAAGAGAACTGGTCCAGAGTCGCTGGCGACTATCAGAAGGTATCAGTATCTATGTCTGAGGGCAAGCACGAACTTGCCTCGAATGGATTCCACCCAAGAATTTCGAGTCGCACCCAAAACTCCCAAGCACCCACTAGTCCAAGACCCCCCCAAGCATTACTATAACTATCGGCATAACGCTCACGCCATTCGCTAAACCATTTGGCAAGACCACGATTAGGATCCTTGAATTCAACAGAGCGGACGTCGGATAGGATGTCTTTCCCGTCTGCGGCGATCCTCTCAAGCGCGTGCTGATAATCCAGCGCGTCGGACGGCAAGAGTGATGAGTCGGTGGAGTAACCTTCTTCATGATCATCGGCATCCGGCAGCATCCTTGCGGTGCGTCGTCGGGAACGTCTTGCCTCTCTGGCCAAGCGCCGCTCCCTTGCGAGTATGACGGGGTTCAGTGGAACACGATGAAACTCATCGGCATTGTCCGATTGGGCGGACGGTTTAGGGACTGAACCATATACGACAGAAAGATCGTCCTCGTCATCGGTGCTGCGTCGCCGCGCAATCATTACCGTTCGCTCTTTCAATATCGACAGATGTTCATCTTCCAGCTTTTCCAGCGCGGGGAACTGCAATGTTGAGTCAGCACCACTGCAAGTTTGAAGACAAAACACGACTTTTTCATCAAGAAATGCGGCTACACTCTCAACCCAGTCTTTGAATTCCGCGAACCAACTTCTTTTCGACTCTGCAGAGGCAATCATCGAACGGAGTTCCGTCTCTCGTGTATCAAGTTCGGCATGTTGTTCTACGAGAGACGCGGTGGCGTTAGTATTCAAAACATGGGAATCGGACAGAGAAGCCAGTGTCCGCTGAAATCGCTCTATGGCTGGACCGAGGGCAGGTGTGTCTGTTGCAGACGGAACTGGGTAATGTAAGCATTGTACAATAGAATAAGTGCCAGACCCACTTCGAGCAGCCTTGTAAATCTCCTTGTGCGGAATTGAGTCCACTGCGGGGTCATGGCCCCCTCTCCGCAGCTGCTCTCTCTCCCAATTCAAGGTTTCTTCATCTTCGTCTACTCTGATTTATGATATCAAATAAAGTTCGAGAAGGAGTAAAGTACTTACACATCTGCAATCATTTCTTTCATGGTGTCTCTGCGTTTTGAAGCCTCAGCCTTGCGTGCCTTCCTTCCCAGCGCTATTCTCTCTTGTGCGCTAGTATACTCCGCATATTCTGAAGTATATGAAGGATTAAAAACAATACCATAGGCGAGGAAACCTTGCCTACCATCGTCACCTTCCCCCACCTCATCCTCTTCTCGCACCAGCCGGCTTTCTGGATGAGGGCCTTCAAAAACGTCCTCACGTTTTGTGACGGCCAAAGAGATGTACTCCTGTTCTGCAGTACCAGCGCGTAGGCGTTCACGTCGCTCCTTCGCGGCCACAATCCTTGATTGGGAAGGAATCACGACTTCAGTACTCTCTGGGGGAACGTGAGCGTGAGGCTCCGCAACGGGAGGCCGATAACTTGCCTGATAATCCTGAAGTCTCGAATGTAGCTTCATGAATCATGGATACGTCCGCCTCGTATACGTCGTTGTTTGCAGGTGGTCGACTGGAGTATGTGCTGGCTCTGAGTTCTGAGAGGTGGGCCTGATCATAGACGGGTGCGCCATTGGAACGGTTGCTGATAGTGGCTTGATCTAACGTAGCGGGCAGGGAGCTTGAGACAAAAGGTCAGCGCGCAGGGTCGGGTATGTCAAGCGATACGCACGCTGGATGTGAGCCAAGAGTGAGTTTGCGACTGAGACTAGACTTCTTGATCTGAAACGAGGGTTCGTTGGTAGCCTAACACGCGATGCATCAGGATGGATTCGAGTTGGCCTGAAACACGCATACCTCATCATCTGCGCCGAAACTTAGTCGGGATTTTGGCTGCGCACGCTTGATCCTTGATTTGAGTTTCGAAGGAAGGACGCTGGACGCGGATGGCTCGTCGCTGTCGAGTCCGGCGTCGACGTCGCGCATGCGCTGGGCTGGACGCGACGCGGATTTCTTGAAGACAACCTTGTCGGACATGAAGAGGAAGCGTGACGTGACAGGATACGTGACGAAGAGGTAGATTGTAATTCCCACGGGTCGTTGTCATTAACGCATGGCGCGTCCGCGACCACGACCGCGTCTGGTGTCGAAACAGACAGCGAGCGGCAGCGATGCCCAGCTCGCCACCACCCTCATCGACGAGGACGACTTATTTCGCAAGAATAAGGGTAGAACGGCCCAGCACTGGAAGCAGCTCGAGCAATCCGCAGCGAGTGCGTGCTGATCCCACGCTATCCGACAACAACCTCATCGTCCACAGAGGCAACACCATTTGTAGCGTCCGAGGACGACTGGGGCATGGATGACCCGACGGACGCGCTCTCACATCAACCTCGGAAAAGAAAGAAACCGATCAAGCAGATCCGGCGCTCGCGGTGGCATGATACGGATGTAACTACAATGTACGTCAGTGGATCTAATGCATCTCGTGTCGGGAGTCATTTGCTTTAGTTGCTTCTTGCCGTCGCATTTTGCGTGTGACAACTTCCCCCAGAGTCTTCCCAACTTTTATGTCCTCTGACTTGTTCCATTCAGACTCCCTTCAGATGATGAAGACGACGAAGTCCAGATCATCGAGCATACAGCCAAGAACCCCTCAGAGAGCACCTCGCCGAAGAAACGCAAAAGGGATAGGAGCCGCTCGAGGTCGATCACTCCCCCTCCTGCACTGCCCGCCCACCAGCATGCAAATGCAATGTACCTTGTCAGGTTTGCAGCTCGTTATACGATTTCACCTCGCTGTTCATGTTAGAATCGCAGACAAACACTCGCCGTTCAGCCGCGTTCACCCTCCCCCACCTTCAACACGGATGACTCGACCGATACGATAGAGTTAGACCCTGAGCTCGCAAGGATTGCTGAGGAAATGAGGCAGCGCGTGAAAAATACTCACATAGATCTAGAACATGCGGGAGGGCCGGAATTCGTCGATATCAAGGTTCAGTGGCGTCCACACCCGCGAAACACCTCGGCCCAAGAACAATGCTGGACGTTCAAAACAAGACGAGCACGTCATCTCTTTTAGTTCCGTCGCTTCTTTCATCTGACCCCAGCGTAGCACGATACTCTCCGAGAATTATTTGATGAAGTCGCCGATCTGGCTGGGGTCATGGCGAATCAGCTCGTCATCAATCACGACCATCGACGTGTGTTCGCTTCCGGAACTCCGCACAGTCTTCACATGTGGGCAGAGGGGGAACTAGGTCGGTTTACGTCATGAAAGGCGTTAGGCTTGCTGACCTGTGCAAATAGAGGCATGTGACAAACACACGGCAGAGTATCTCCGTACCCAACAGAGTAATCGGGGACCATCCCCGTCTCCCGGAGATGGTTCCCTGAGATGTTCCCCATCTGCAGCGCCGCAATCCGATGTTGAATCTGACGCCGAATCAGAGTCGGCTGGAAGAGATACGATCAAGCTTGTATTCCGATCCGCTGCGACTAAAGAAAAGACATTCCCTCTTACAGTTCGCTCGACTACAACTTGCAGCGCTATTGTCGAGGCGTTCCTCAAAGCTGCTGGGCTGCCTGACAACTATTCTCGTACTGCGGCTACAAGCCGGAAGCCGGCTCCCTTCCCCCGACTGATGGTGGATGGAGACAAGATGGACTCTGAAGCGGTAATCGGAGACGCCGAACTAGAGGATGGCGACCTGGTTGAAATCGTTGGTATCTGAACTGGATCCGCTTTGCTCCCCTCATCCTGGTATTCTATACGACCTTTAATGCTCGGGTACAGCGTATTGTGCATGCATGACTTAACTACGAGTTTTCCTGTTTGTAAGGTGTACACCATCTCCCCAAGAGCTGTTTTCAATTCCATCCATCGCTAGCATTCTTCACGAGAATCCTAGCATTGTTCACAAACGACCGGATGAGCTCATCGAATGCGTTCCGTTCAGGTTCCGGCACGTTTGGATCCGCTCGCTTACAGGCTGCTGATAATAATAACGCAGATCGTGCAATTTCCACCTCTAATTCGTGCAGCATCTCCGGCTATTCAACAAATTGATAAGAACGCGCATGATTATTATGAAAAAGTTGTACTCACTGGACTGTTAGGACCTACATTGGACACTACTTGCGTAAGGTCGATGTTGAACTCTTCATGTGAGTAACATATTCTATCCTTCCTTCTCGTGAGCGTTGGCGTTCCTACCGGATGAGACACTGGAGAAGCTCGTAGGTGATCAGAGGTATAAGCTTTTAGTCCAACCCACCTGGGACCTCCAAACTGACGCTGACTCTCCAATCGGCTGCCCGCTTCGGGCAGAATATGTTAAGGTCACCCAATCTCACCTTCCTCACGATCTCGACGATATTTCCAGTCTTCTCTTCACGGGTGACGCGGACTTTTTCACGATCACGAGAATCGCCAGATGGGTAAAAAGAGTCTACCAGTTTGAAGTGTCTATACTCTAGCGGGGATGCCGGATGCGATGGCTCGGAAGATCTTCGTTGCAGATCATTGAGCATCGTATTGAAGTGCTTGTGTTGCATCTAAGGTGTGTGAATAAAAAAAAAAGGATGAGTTCACGTCGCTGTTCGTAGATATGGATACCAACGGCCGACATATTTGATTCGAAACGCAGGTCAAGTGCATCTGGGAGGAGGACTGAGGGATAGACGTGTTAGCATCCCGGACACCATATGACGGTGTCCAGCACGCACTGGTTTCTACTAGCACCGGAAGGGAGATCCTCTTTCCAGTGGCTCGGTCCTTGATGACGCCGAGCTTAGCTTCCACCTCCACCTTGGCGTCGGTACTCCCTGGTATGTTGGCGGGTCTGGTGGTGACCATGTGATGCACAAAGTCTGCGATTTCTTTGATGAACTCATCGAGTGGTTCGACGCCAAGGATCGAAACCGAGAGCGGAGGTAAATTAGAGGAGTTGTTCATTATGGGTGAGGTAGAAGTACTAGTAGTAGGGGGAATAGAATTGTGCTTGACATTTGTTGAGGCGCTGCCCGAAGCCCTTGGAGAGCCAGACGGGCGAGCTCGTTTCGGTGGCGGAGGTGTGGCTTCTCTTTCGCTTCCAGAGTCTGTCTCCGGCGATGACATAGTCAATGGATGTCGATGAACTCCTACCACGAATCAGGCCAGGTCAGGTCTCAGCTCACAAGCGCACGACCCTCGCTTGAGTTACGAACATGAAATGTTATAAAGCGCTACCGCCTAATGTCCGTGCACGACAAAACTACTAACTAGTACAGGAAAAAACATTCCGCCCACCAACAGTATAGTGCGAGTCGTCTTCCCGATCTCACCCACAGGCGATTTTGATGCATGGCCTGATATGGGCTGCATCACAGAAGCCACGTACAGGAACGTACCTCCCTACAAATTGAGACCGAATCAATGAGCAGTGAACTAGTGACTTCCGAGTACCTTTAATCACTCACGCTAAATAGCAGAGCACCTCCTGACCAAGTACCGGGGTTCCCAGACCCGGAGGTGAATGCGTAAATACCATACGATAAGAGCGTGCTCGCAGGAGTCGCAAGGCTGAAGTACAACAGATGCTTCTTGCAGTCAGTCACAGACAGCGAGCTCGCAAGAAGTGCAGTGGTCAGAGCAAGCGCAGTCGGCGCTGTTCTGCGTCAGCGAACGAAACAAAAGAAACAAAGTATCGTACTTTTATGGACAATTATCGCAAGAAATACAATGAACGACAGGTTGGGGGAACGCGCATTAGATGCGGAGACACCCAATGCATATCCATCGACAAGTGCATGTACGATCAAACCGAATGACAGTGGGTAAGCCCGCCCGATGCCATTGGTTTCAACGTGGCGCAGAGGGTTCTCAACGTTGGACGGACGCCCACGTTCCTCCAGGTCAACATCAAACATCTGTGTTTCAGGTGGCTGTCCATGGGAGGTGACGTGTTCCTCCAAAAGAAACATCAGGACGAAACCCAGCAGGATCGGGAGGCCGATGCTGAGGGAGTAAGATGTCTGGCTTCCGGCAGCATTGGCGACAAGTTCTTCAATTCCCCTGTAACGGCGAATCTGAGTCGGAGTTCTGCTGCTTGAACTAACGGACTCACTCGGGTAGGATCACCCCAAGCGCGGTGCCGATGAGTATCCCGGTACCCAGGTCGCATAGTATGGAGAGTTGTTTTCCTTGCGACTCGTCTATTAGATTGTTTCGCCATGCCCACTCTGAAACGTACTGGACAGTGGCATACAGAGCGGGATGAGACCGACGGCGTAGGATGCCACTCCCATAACAAGGGACATTCCGACCACATTTTGAAACCCGCTGGAAAGCATGCAGTCTAGAAAAACCCATCTACGTCAGTACGAAGTGTCAATAATTTGCCAACCTCACTGGTCGGCTACTTGCTAGTAAGCGCGCTGTCACTTTTACTGTGTAACGTACAATCCCTCTACCTCCGAAACGCGAGCGCGGCTGGGCGGGAGCAATCCTATCCACCTTCTCACGTATCCGCATCACGTACTGCGGGAAGGGGAACAGGAGAAGTCGCAGTGTCTGCGAGGAACCCTCGTTCCCCCCTGAATACGCATTCATACCACGATGCCAGGGTTCGTTATGCTGGCTTCTGCCCCACAATGGGAGAATGTGTGTTGACGGCTACCCCAGCGCTATCATGTACAGGCAATGTCAGGTAAGTATTAGCGGAACGTGCGCAAGGTCCAATATCCATGAGCCTGAGTCATGTCGTTCTAGTGGGTAGCAAATTCTGGTCTATGATAGCGCCTGATTTAGCGGATTCCTTGGCTCGCCTCTTGGACTTGTCCTCATTTGATCATGATGCAACAGGCGCATCAGTAATTTTACATTTTGCTAATTTTGACTTATTTGCAACTTAACCGGTCTTGTTGACTAAGCGATTCGACGCCAGCACGCAAAGAGTTAGACTACATACATGATGTTCGATGATCTATCGTACCCACCATTTTTGCCTATGTACATTCGTGCACCCGCTCAACGCCTCGCCCTCCACGGCATCACTCCATGTATCAACAGACCATGTGTACGCTCTGTCGGAAAAATCTCGGGAACATGATAAGTACTTAGCATGGTATAAAATGTTAACTTTATCATTACAAACGAATTGCAATGGTTTTTTTGCGCTGCCATGCCATAATAATGGATTGCAATGGCAATTGAAATCATATTTGAGTTGATTGGTAATGCAGCATAACGCATGTAAATGCCCATTTTAGGCAGTCGTAATGTGGCTATGTTGCAATGGTGGTCTGGGTTTTTCCGACATCTCGCCCTCGCCGTCCTGCTCTCCATGCCCTGATGGACAATTCGCATGATTTGCATGTTGCGCACCATCATGCACGTGCACACCCTCCCCACATTGCCCTCCACATCTGAACGGATGTATGCGCGCTGCACACACTTTAAGCATGTCTTCGTCTTCACCTTATCCCTGCGACACCATGCAATGACTGTCGCGCGTTCTCGTACCACCGAGAGTCCACAATCGTCACTCTATGTTGTCATTCTCACCTATTCTCGCCCCCTACATACCTACACCCTTGTCATTCCCCATTGTCGTATGAATATACCAAGACCGCTGATACTTGTCACCCGATTGTATGGATGGCTATGTGCATGTGTTTACCTTCCTTCGCCCATAAATGTGAACTGCCCCTGCCATATTTTTTACTTTGCTCAATTGTTGCACATTGCTAGTACGGTGTCTAATGAGACTATTTGACCAGCTTGTCTTTGCGTGCTGGCGTCAAATCGCTTAGTCAACAAGACCGGTTAAGTCGCAAATAAGTCAATTAGCAAAATGTAAAATTACTGATGCAACCCCACCAAGTCCTGCTAGACTGCTCCAATGTCGTGATTTCGGTCATGTTTGAAAGAAATTGTTTCTACACACTAGGTAATGATCCAGGGTAAGATGTTTGCCATCATTGATCAGGTCTGCAGTGAGTAGCCTTTCCGTTGCTTCTCAGTCGCTCAAGGCAGTGTGGGTTGGGTTCGATTCTACAAACACAGGTTTGGTTCGAATCAACATGTTGACGAACTGATGAGAGCCGACGGCATTCCTCCGTGCTGAATGGAGATGAAACTTGAAGGTGGCTTGCTTCTGGCCACGAGGTCAACATCACGCGATTTGGGGCAGATTTAACAGGATCCATTTCAGATTGGCGACCTAGGACTGCTTTGGATTCAGGGCCTCAATATGCAAACGTACCCCGGCGTTCTCACAAGTCTGCATTTCAGCTAAACATCGTACCTCTCCCAAAGGAAAGCCCTCATTGACAGGACAACCAACGGTGGCACTCCTCATGCTGGACACCGTGAGTACCGAGCCTTGCACGGGACGCAACGGTGTTCGAGAAAATCTCACAGGAACTCAGTCTATTTACTTGTCGCCTTTTATAATGCTTGCAGATGGCGCAATACTTCAACCTCATGGGCAACTGCTTGCCGGTGATGGGGCTGACCTGACCGTGCAATGCATCTATCTCTAGAGTCAAACTCGTGTCCCCCTCGGAACGATTTCGTCGACCGCATCGAACTAGATCACCATCGAACACACAGTGACACATACGCTACCAAATTAATTCTTGGCAAGCCTGAAATTCACCCGCAGGATCATCAATCAAGCCACAGGATCATCGTGGGTGGGGGTGAAGCACCTGCCTGTTTCCTTATGGCCAGCTTCCACTCCTCCTGCGGCTTTATTATCATTGGCTCCTCCAGCGTTTGGCCCCTTTGGAATGACCTGTGCTGTTTGTCGTTGTCCTGTATGTAATCAAGCCTGCCTTTACAAGGTTTAAAGATCTTTCTTTTCGACCGTTCTGATACCATTAGAATTCTCTTGGCTGAAGTCATGCGGCTCTTTGACCGAGACAACTAAACTGGTGATGAACCCTTCGATCACTTCACCAGTGATCTCGAACAGCCTGACACATTCCTTGACTTTCCCCGCGTGAAGCACTGGTCCATCGCATTGTATGCATGCTCTGGCGCGACGTTTTCGGACTTGCACAATGGCGCGTGGACACGCTTCCCATTCCACATGCTGTCATTTGTAAGATCAAGACTGTAAGACTGGGCGAACCCTGATACATGATGTTCTCTGCGCGTTGTGTGGCCGTCGTCATTCTCCGTAGCCAACCAGTTCAGTTGTACGAACATGTGCCAGAGCCCTTAGGGTCTGACACGTGAAGCTTGAGGTGTTGAATGTATCAAATGGTAGAAATGTTGCTAGGACGACTTTTACGAAAGGCGAATCATCAATGTTTCAACTTACTGAACTACAGCACGCGAACAGGGCGAAACTTTGAAAGAATGGGGTAGGGCACACTTTACTAAGTACGTGTGACATGGAGTGCCGGGGATTTTCCGGGTCCGCCGCTATAAGGGGTCAGGTAAATTCTAGGTTCACAAAATCAGCAGAGGTTTGATGATGACGTTCGTCAATATCGCAGTCGTCCCTGACCGTGACCTGGGGTGAGCAAATGTTCACCTCGAGTCCCGCAAGAGAGGCAACACGTTATTTGAAGACTCAGAAACGACATGATCAAACGGGGTAACTCGGATACAACCATGATTCAATTTTACGATGCGGAGTACAGTTTCAAGACCTAACCGACTGACTGCAGCCAGTTTGGAGACATGTGAGCAAGATAAACAATCAGGATAAAGGATACACACCGATTGAGTCGCGAGGTGTTGTGAGTAATAAAGGTACCCCCATCAGCTAAGCTGCTTCAAACCAGACTCCATGAATGGATCTCCGAAGTCTGATCAGCGAAGAGATGAAGACATTGAGGCAAAAAGAATAGACTTAAACACCACCGTGACCAACCTTGCCTTAGTTGCTCGACCAAGGAAAGATCGACGAGCTCCTCCTTGTCCCTACGGGAAGTGTACTCTCCCCTGGACTGAAAGGCGTTGCTTCCTAGGGCTTGGCTGACCTGCCCGCCGATGCCCATTCCCCTTGAGCCACTCGCGGGAGTAAAGACATCTTCACGCCTCCTTGATTTTGGGTCTCTGCGTTGCATGCCTTCAGAAGAGGACCCTCCAGGGAGACGACGCTTGGAAGAACTCGATGTCGGGGTAAATGAGGTTGAGATGTTGGTGAGCAGACGAGCGTCGGCAGCGCCCAGAACTTGCTGTGGATCACGATTCAATAATTGATAGTCATCTGGAGGCGGCGATCCAGATGTGTCCGTGGATATGGGTGAACCTGGATCTGGTGAATTCATGGCGACGCGACAAGCCTCGAACTGGATCAAAGTTGATACATAGTGTTATTGGTCTCATCACGTGCTTGCTAAATCTTCACTACTTTAGTAACCGCAAAGCGCTTGCCGCATTGCTTCGTAGTTCGCCGCAGGCTAGAAGTGCTAGTACGTCCGTCTCGCAATGAACATAGTCCCGAAAGGCGCGCACTCGATGCGCATCATTGCGCTCCCCCTTGCAAGGCTCGCAGTATCCCAGGACCGCGGCGTCAAAGTAAAACTGAATGCTACCGACTTCAACCTGAAGAATGTGCTTGTTTTTTATCATTTCGATCTGGTCTCTCCGCGCGGTGACCACGAAGACCTATCGTGGCGTAAAAGAACGCTAAAACGATTAACAAGCAAGGTTGTGGATGTCTGGGCAGGTCTTGGGAAAGCACCGAAAGGCAGCTGGAAGGTGGGTGTGTCCCTGTCAAAGGTTGTGAGATTCTTACATTGTAGGGCTACTCACTCAAAATAGTTATGGACTTATCAACTAGGTGAACGCATAGCCGACCAAATAGAATTCGAGGAATTGTCACTTAGAAATGTTGATCCATCTCTGGGGCCCGTTGTTTCCCCGATAAGGAGCAGCAAACTAGTCGACGATATTGGGAGTCAATCCCATTCGCTGCCAAAAGTACGAAGCTTCACCTCTGTTCCCATTCATGGTCTCAACAAATTTCACCTACAATGATGTACGTAGATACCGTTCATTTATCCTCCTTCTTTATACCCCGCTTGCCTGCAGGTTGGAGACCGCCCTTTACACCCACCGCTCGCTCACCTGCAGACGCTTTTGGCGACCCGTGGACCACAATATCGAAGGGGGTTTTACCTATGGATGTTCCTAGCTCCCTTCACACTTCCGATTACCCTGATACGTATGTACTGTCTTTTGCATCGATATATATTCCTCACCCTTTTTCTGAACAGCAATAGTACCGAATTTGCCACTCTTCTTCTGTATCTGGAGGTCATGGTCACACTTTAGAGGTTAGCTGGACCCGTGCTCTTTCTTCTGTGATACCGTTTTAACGCGCCACGTTCTCCCTGCATTCCGGGGCGGTTTGCAACACAGCTTATAAATCTTCACAATATCTGTCTTCCCTCCTAGACAGGCGGTTGATTGAGCCATGTCCAAACTTAGGGCTCGATGAACTATATGCGTCATCCACTTCATCCTCAGAAATGTCTCAGAGTAACCCCTCACCCGCTCGAGCATCAAGGTCCTCGGAAAAGGACTTGACATTCGGGGATATCGCTGTGGATAGGACATTAGAGGCCGCGCCCGGAACGGAGGCGTCCCAATTTGATTCCATCCTTCTTAACCGCAAGGCGATACCTCACATTCTAGAATTACTCCATCTTCCCGAAACCACATCAGTAGATATGAATCGTGCCATCGGCCAAGTCCACAAACGATTAAGAAGATAGTCGTATTTCATGAAAGCATTGTTTTAAAATAGGACACCAACGCCGTGAGTAATGGACCAACGATGATACGCTCTCTATATTAGATGCCAGTATCAATTATCAAGTTGTAGCGAATGAAATTGCGTCAATTACGCATTTACCCCCTAATGACAAGATTATCCATTACTTGCCAGAGGCAAGAAAGCCCGCCATCAAGGCACGCGATCCGAACTTGCCGATGTATGATCTTGTTGCAACCTTCTACCTGATGAAGCTTAAAATATTCCTATCGATATCTAATTCTGCTCACCACAAGAACCTTTTCTCGGCACAAAGAAGCGGTAGATCTGAATTGCTTGGAAGATATCTCTCACGATGGCTGTTATGACGCACCGAAGCGAACATATTTTAATTGCGAAAGGACAGTCGAACTGGTTCGACGAAGCAGCACCCATGACTCCGCAGTGCTGATTTACTCGCCAGTATTTCCTTCGTGCCGACTCGGCCCGCAACGGCTAGAGATCAACGAAATCCCATCTCATTCGTTGGCGCGGTGGTGCAAAACAAGTTGAGTAATATAATATTGACACTCACACGGTTAGCTCTATAGCGACACATGACTTGGACGTTGCCCATTAATATTGCCTCCCTGGAACGTGCTGTTTGAAGGCGGAATTCGCCCGAACTACGTAACCTGATTCATGCAAACGTCTACACCGACGGGACACACCTGATGCTCTGGGCTCCAGGTCTCGTTGCATACGGGCCGCCGGATCGCGTCTGTAGTAATAATACAACTCGCAAAAGCAGGCATGCGAATTACCAAGGTTAGAACTTGAAAACCTTGCAAATTCAGCACTAGAAGGCAGATGTTGCAGAAATGGGAAGAAGGGGTTGTGCTGAGAGCACGGTGAGAGGGGAATCGGGGGCACCTTCGTTGTCAGAGGGGGCTGGCCGGACATAAGTACCAGCATCGTAACCCTACCTTCTGAGACGTTGCAGCTTGCCGGGTAAAATGGTCTCGGCCCAGGGCAGACGCCGGGCTGCCTGTTGCCGGAGAATCCATGACCGGAATGGAGTCACAAGTGAATCGTCAAGTAGGATATCGTCCTGCAACGAAGTGTAGACCTCGATTGTACCGCAACTGTGACTTAGTCTTCTTAAATTGACCTTCCTGCTACCATCTTGAATTTCGGCTTCCCAGTCGACGAGGAATGTACCAATGGCACTCTCGCGACTGCGTACTAGTCTTCAAGCTTCGCGCATGGGAAGCGAGGCTCCGTGGCTAGGTTGTCGCGCAGCACGACCACCAATCATGCCAGCTGTGATGGGCTTTGCTTACCGAGGCATGTGATATCGTTTGACATGCAGGAGACATTTGAGGGACATCGCGAGAAATTAGCGCTTAGCAGCCGCTCATAAAGCAGCCGACCATGATTGGTGTTGTCCAAGCTCACAAACCCTCTTGCTGCAGTGACTATGGCATCGGTCATTGGGTTTGTCAAGCGTGTCAAGAACGCATCCAATCCACCACCAGCCTCAGGAAACGGCATTCCACTAAAGTTCGGCATCCTGGGAGCTGCCAACATCGCCCCCCCTGCGCTCATTTCACCTGCCAAGAACCACCCTGAAACCGAGGTGTACGCGGTAGCTGCCCGCGACCTCCAAAAAGCAGAGGACTTTGCAAAGAAATATGGAATCAAGAAGTGGTATGGAGGTCAACGTGGATACCAAGGTAAGTACGTGATCAAGTAATATCGGGTTCTACCGGCTGATAGTACGCCACGCATAAAGACTTGCTTGATGACTCTGAGATCGACGTCATTTACAACCCGGTACAGAATCTCCACTCGAGCATTGTACCCAGGACTCGAAATACTGATCTGACCTTGTCATATCCCCAGCTCCCAAATGGATTGCATTACGAGTGGACGATGAAGGCACTCGCCGCCGGAAAGCATGTCTTGGTTGAAAAGCCGAGTGGTGACGTTGCGGAAGAGACCCGGCGCATGTTTGAGTTTGCAAACCAGAAGGGACTTGTGCTCTTGGAAGCATTTCATTATAGGCAAGTCGTGTAAACCCCACTCTGGTCCGAAGCTGACCACCACTCAGGTTCCACCCCGCTATACAGCGCGTCAAAGAAATTATTGACAGCGGAGAGTTGGGGGCATTGAAGGAAGTACATGCCACCCTTTGCATTCCTCAAGGTTTCATTGGCCAGGATGACATCCGCATGAATTACGATATTGGAGGTGGCGCGCTAATGGACTGTGGATGCGAGTGTCGCTTCTTTCTCGGATATTGACGGTGTCTGATAATGATATCCGCAATAGGTTACTCGCTCAGCTGCGTCCGTTATTTGGCAAAAAGCGATCCGACCGCTGTGGTCTCTGCTTCTGCTGTCAGACTTCCCAGAGACCCCCGCATAGACACCGCGACTTCTGCCGACTTGTTATTCCCTCCCTCGAACCCTGGGGGGGAACCCATCAAGGCCACAATTAAATGCGATTTGTCGGCCAACCAATTCGGTTTCATTCCTCGGTGGTCCGACATATATGTGCGGGCAGAATGTGAACAGGGATCAGTTAAACTATTCAATTTTCCGATGCCTACGATATTCCACACTATCACAGTGTCCCCCACCGGAGGGAAGACACGGACAGAGAAAGCATACAAATTTCCCCCGGATTCCGGACTTAAAGGGGAGGACTGGTGGACGACATACAGGTACCAACTTGAAGCCTTTGTTGATCGGGTCAAAGGCCGAACGCCAGACTCTTGGATGTCTGCTGACGACTCAATCGCGAACATGGAGTGGATCGAGAAAGTATACAGTGCAGTATGCGCCCCCTACTTCTATGTACGCAACTTCTGACTAGACACCTTGCGTAGAGCGGGTTGGGACCTCGTCCACAGTCTACTTTCCACCTTCCTATTACTGCGTGAAGGGCATGTTTGGTTCTCGTAAAGCCGAGTCAGCTCCGCATTTAGTATTGTATTACTACGGCCGATTGGTGCGTTCCGTACCCCCGGCTTTTGATCTGAGGGTGTGGAACGATGGGTATCACTTGTATGGGTCGCTCTTCGAAACTAGTCTATACCATATCATGGACTTTGAGTATACGTCGTGTGTTTGATGAAAGTACTTACGAAATATGGGTGGGCGTAGGAAAGGCGTACAACACCAACCGTGGGTCCTCGACTGACAAGCTCAGGATTACAAAACCATATCATGCGAGAGTCTCATCCGCACGCCATGACATCGAGCAACCCAGCTACCCAGGACCAACCTCCAGCAAGCGGAGAGCCCTCCGAAGGTTCGCGACGACCCATCTACAAAACGGAGACCACCGGCGACTTTTGGCAAGACGCATGGCTCGCTTTCAGGGTGCGCCCTTCCGTCCCCGACGCGTCATAGACTCGAGAGCAGCGACCTAACTCAACTCTGAAAGCCAGCGAATATCCGTTGTCGATGATTTCCAGCGACTCGGAGAGATGCCATGTGCACGAAACAGCCTGCTGAGCGGGATCGCCAGCGGCGCCGGCGTCGGGGTCATTCGCGCGATGAGTACCAGTAAGTGGACCTCTTCTTGACGAACCCTGTCATCGACGTGGTTGCACATGGTCTCACTGTTCTTACAGGCCCGTTCGTCGCTTCTAACTGGGCAGTTGGCACGTTCATGGTCATTTCCCTCGGGACCTGGTATGAGTCGTTTTTGGAACGAACGACTAACGTGGCTAAAACATTAGCGTCCCATCCCCCTACTATTTCCAGGACGGTTTGTCAGAAGAACATGGAGGCAGAACGTCGGAGACTGGCGAGGGTGGTGGAGGACATGCCCAGGCGATTCGTCAAGCAGAAAGAAGCAACGGATAGCATTTCCGGAGGGGCCAAGGACTGACTGGGATCTCGCATGCATGATACAGTCACCGGCTCGTAGTGCTGACGCCCTCAGGCTGCGCTCTCAACCATTCACCAGTATTAATGATCTATCTGACAAACTACAGCTACGTTCGTTCTGTATACGACAGCATATATCACCAAATGACTGCATTCTCGTCCCAATTCTCCACCAAAAGGGGGTCGTCCTATACGTGCATCAGACTGAATAAGGATCTCGTTTCGTGAAACATTGAGGGATGGAATGACCTTGAACTTGGTAGCAAACGTGTTGAAACCGCCATACAGAACATATACTCGTTGATTCTTGTACTCGTCCGCTTCCTGGAGCGATCGCTTGGCATCGTAAATCTGTTTCGACCGCACGTTTCAGTCGGGTCACATAAGCGCTGCAATGGTTGGAGGAAAATAGTCACCCCAGCAGCAACAGGTCCACTAGTTTATACGCCCATCAAATCAGTGTCGTTGAAGAGATGATATAGGGTCAGGAAACAGTAGACAATCCGCACCGTTCTTGGCTGAATTTGCAGTGAAAAACGACCATGGGTACACCTTTGGTCTTGCTGATAAGCTCGTCGACGCCAGCTTGGAATTTCAGCGAGGGGAGATTGTGCGATCCCTTTATGTTTCCTCCCTTCCAGTCACTATCACGAACGTCGACAATGAGATAGTCTGTACAAGTAGAAAAAAAAAACCGAGTCGGCTTGACGAATGACAAGTATTGACTACTGGCACATACCTTGCCATGGTTTCTTGTCACTCTTGATGATGCTCGCCAAGTCCTACCGGTTTCGGTGTTGGAAATCAGACCACTGACAGCAGAATGAGTAGTCGTACAGTGCCAGTGATACGTGGTGTACTGCGAGGCTCCATAATCGTTGCTACTCTAGATGCGCAAGCCCGAGTGTAAAAGTGTCTTAGTCTAAGCATGAACGGTGTGAATCCAAACTTTCGAGTGCGGACAAACAACAAAAGCTCAGTATTTCACTACATAGTAATATCTACGATCGATACGGCTGCTATCGACGACTAAGTGATCTAACCCGTGGCGCATCAACTTTCTTGAGATTGGGCGGACCAGGTGTCCGTCCTCTGGGGGCTTCGTGCGGTGGATTTATTCGACTTTCTAATCGCAGTGAATGGTCGAACTCTCGTACTCCATTTCCTTTCTGTTTGTCTCGTTTCACTTCGGGGGTCTGTTTGAGTGTCTTGTGCGCACTATGATGGAACTCGGGTTGAACGTCATAGTCCCGACTACCGACTTCCTCCCTGTCGAGCTTGAACGACACTCGTCTTCCCCGGGATTTGCTTCGTTCTCGAGCGCGTTGATCTTCAACAGGAGGAGATACTGAGGATCGGACTGGGGAAGACGGGGGGAGCCCGGATCGGGACATACTCGATGGGGTGTGGTAAGGGCGGGTATCATGAAAATGAGGGGTGTAGTGAATGGGGGAGCTGTGCACGGCGTGCGGAGGAAGAGGAGAAGGATGCCACGATTGACCTGGGTTAGGCGTATATGAAGGGTAAGAAGGCATTGTAGCAGATAGCAGATAAGAAAGCTGGTGCATCGCTTGTGCCAGAAGGTAGTGTGCCTGCTGAGCTTGCGCGGGATCCAGAGGCGGTGGTGGGTGGCCAGAGTGTGGCGCACTTGTCGTCCCTTGATCGGGGGACGAGAAAATAGATAGTGGATGGGAGGGGTGTCGCTGAGAGTACGGGTAGGTAAGAGGGATGGGTGGATCAGGTAGTAGTGCCCTGGTAGAACTATGGCTACATGGAGACGATTGAACTGATTCAGGTCCAAGGGATCTGTAAGTTGGTGTTGAACAGGTAGGTTGCCGAATTTTGGGTGCAGAGGCATATAAGGAGGTTGAGGGCGAAGGTCCGGCAACGGTGTACTCGACTCGGGCTAAACCGAGGGTCTGAATTAGCAAAGAGAAAGGCCCCTTCGGAACCCAACCCACCAGGTTTCGATAACTCCCTGTCCAAAATCGGTCTGGAGGCATCCGGTTGCAGAGGCCTGATGGAGCTTGGGGACATCGATCTGTGTCCTCGCGTGCTGCTTTTTGCCTCCGCTGTATGAAAGTTTCACGATACCTAGCTTAGGCACGCGAAGCGATGCAGCAGATGAATACCCACCTGGAGAGTGTACCAAGGGGTTGTCGCTTGTTGAGGACGCGATGCGTTTTCGCTTTCGACCCCGGGAGCCCAGGGCCGTATTTATCTTCCGAGTGAGGACGACTTCGGGTTTCCGAAGCACAACAGGCGGGCGAGGCCGATTCTCTGACTCGGATGCCACCTCAGCTGTTGGTGGTTTTCGAGAATGGGGACGTGCCCGAGACTTGGACCTTCCACGTTCGCTGTTCGGGGGAGACTGAAGTGGTTGCTGGGCCTCCTTTTTAGGTTGTGGAACGGGTATGGGTGACACTAGACCAAAACTAGGGGGGTGCGTCAGTATGGCCTCAAATTCTTTATCAGAATCCGTCTCTGTCTCCGCGAGCTCGATGATCTCCTGTTCCACCTCTCGCACATCCTGCTCAGATTCGTCACGAGCGACTGGGTAAACCGCGGTAGATTCGTCGTGTGCCCAGGGAGCGAGTTCGTCCTCGGACTCGTCGTCTGACAGCTGAACGCGGGTGGAAGGACACGTAGGCGTGCTATCCGCGTCGCCCTCCGAGGGATTTTCTGCATTCGGTGTCTCCTGAGCTTGTTCCGCACTGGCAGCCTCCTTTTGCTGTGCTCGCTCCTCGAGTGTCTTCCTCAAGGCAGCCAGCTGTTCCGGGGATATGTCGTCCTCGTCCTCTTCATCCCCTGCGAGTTCTCTTCTCTTCTTTTCTGCTTCCAAAAACTCCCTGAGATCCTCCGCGTCGGTGGTGGCCGACAGGGGTGGCACCCCACGCAATAGCTCCGTCTTAGAGATGGGAGCGTCGTCGTCTGTGACAGTCTCGCTAGGAGGGAGCACGCTGAGTTCTCCATCATCGTCGTCCTGTTCGCTATCCTCCTGGTCCTGATCCGCGTCCGGGTAATCTTGTTCTCCCTCCGGCTGGGCAAAGTGGCCGATATGATAGTCCCTGGATGCACCTTTGACCACGCCACGGTCCTTTATGATAGCGCCGCTGTGGAGATCGACGATGTCGTCTTCGTCGAGCCGTTTGTTGTACCGTTCGGCGAGTTGAGCCCAGACGTTGAGAACGCGGAGGGTGGACGCTCTGCGAGCTGAATTCACGTCGGAAGAGGAATTGGATTCGTTCGAGGCAGATGGAGTGGCAGATATGGACGATGACGGGGTACTTCTGAGACGGGGTCGCTTTGTGGGTGGACGGTCGGGGCCGACAGAGGGGGAGGGGGAAGGTGTCAACAATGCTCGTCGAGGCTCGGTGGAGAAACGAATATTATTTGGCGCGCCATTCGGCCGTACTGAGGGCATCGTTGTAGTCGTCGTACGCGATGAGCAAGCTGCTGCTCTGTCGCGGGAATTTGTGTGCGTAGTCGCGTTGATCAACGGAACGCGTCGTGTCAAAGTTGGTATTGCCAAATTTGGTTCCTGGACTCAAGCTCGATCACACCCCCATCGTAAAAACAAATTTTGGCACGTTGCCGTGTCATTTTTAGTACTATGATACATTTTACCACGTATTAGATGGGTATGATAACGCCGTCTCTCAAACGGCACGAAACGTTTGGTACAGAATGAAGCGGTCGGTACAGAGAAAGACACCGCCGAGACAGCTCATTAGCAGGGGAATTCGTGTCGAGTAACAGATACGAAAGAAACATCTGCGATCCAGAGGTCAGTACCTGGCCAGCGAGCAGTGAATCTGCTCCTGCTCACTAGTGGGTAGTGGGCATATCTAATTTTCGTCCTCGCAGATACTGGCAAACGCGGCAAAGTCGCCTACGCAGCGGATGTGTTCATTGTCAAGATGACGCTTGAGGGCATCGCGCCTGCTGAACTCTTTGCGGCAGCCTCCAATCATCTCCTCGCCTCCCCACATGTAGGACTCGGCGCTCTCTGGAATGTTATAGCTCTCTACGTCCTTGATAGGAACCCCGCAGCAGACCCATTGTGCAGGACGTTGGAGACGCGTGTGAGTACGGATATGGCGTTTGAGATCGGGCGTGCGGTGGTTGCGCTGCACCCACTTGCAGTAGGGACAGGCCCATGGGTTGCTCTTCGTTGCCGCGGACGCAGGAGGCATACCCGGGGTAGCCTGAACGTTGCGGGGCTGTGGAGAATGACGAGGTCGTTTGCGGGGTCCGCTTTCAGCACTCCGCTTCTGCGAAGGAACACTGGCACTGGGAGCAGGACGAGGGGATCTGCGACGTTTCCTAGCGCCAAGAGCAGGCGACGGAATATATTCGTCCTCGGACGCATCGCCATCATTCTCTGAGTCGCCATCGTCGTCAAGTATTGCAGGTGAAGGACGCCGTGCAGATGACTTTCGAGTAGAGCGAGCGGTGGGGTAATATGAGACGGAGGGGCTCCGCACAGGCGACGTGTCAGACTCGACCAACGGAGACGAGGATCTCAAGGGAGAAGGGGATCTTTCTTGAACCAATGGGACTTCTGGGGGACCAGAAGACCCCGTCACGGCGGAGTTGTCGCCGGATTGGCTGCTGGCCCGTCAAACATCGAACAAAGGAAAGGTACGGAGATACGAACAAAATCAAAGGCAAAAGTGGAGAGGGATCATAATCAGTGCAGGCCAAGTCGAGCTCGAGGGGCCCGGGATCGACGTCAGAGTCAGAATCAAGGCTAAAATAGCCGTCGCTAGATTCACCGTCGGAAGCATGATCGGACATAGAGGAACCGGAAGAAAAGGATGAGATAGGAGATGCAGAAGAGATGGTGCACAAAGCGGGAGGAGCGGGGACGAATTGGTCATCGGACTTGTCGTCTGGACTGTATTGGGCTAGCCAGGCCATGTCGTCGTCGTCATCCTGGGCTTTGAGCTTTTCGTAGAGCTGCGCCATGGACTGACGACGGTAGAGGGAGGAAGTCATGGTGGTAGAGATGGAGGAGATGAAAGGAAGAGGAGACGGAATATATAGATTCTGAGATCAGAGTGACATTCTTTCATGTCTTTGAGCTCGCGCTGGTTGCCGACCTCGTTTTTTGTTCTTTGTGGTAACTCCGACCGTAGTACCCTCGACAATCGTCACATCGAGGCTGCCTAGCCGTGAGAATGTGACTCTGTAAAGTGGTCGCTTACCAAAGGTTACTTCATCTTGCACAGCCATAACTATCCAAGTCACGCCATTCATATTGCATCTGGATCCGTGTATTTACATCCTGATGGAGATGTCATGCATCTCACCGTGCCCGCCGCGACCGTATTAACTTGCCATGTTGCACGCGCGGCCCACGTCTGCCCACACCAATCAGCACAATAGTCATCACGAGAACAACCGTTTAGCTCACCCTCGTATCTTCTTCTTTGGCCGCGACTCATGCGCAAACTCTTCCACCGGTATACGCTGCCTGTACTTTTCCATGCACCAGAGAACATATCTGTAAAGAATGAGATGACCGTGGCACGTTCGCAGCCTTGCGCCTTGTACCTGCCTTCGATCTTTCACGGTGACGCCTGCCTTTTTCAGGTCATGTCCCGAAGTATGCCAGAATGCATCCCAACTATCTATGGATATCTTGGTATCGGAAGCTCTTCCAATTGCGCTCAGAAACGCTTGCGGAGTTGTGATTTCACCTACGAGTCTCCTCTGTCAGCTCGGAGGTGCACTGTGGAGGCAGAGACTACCTTGCGGAGGTGGTACAAGTCTGAGAGCAGCCTTGTTTTGAAAGGACCTCGCAAACGTTTGGACAACACGCTGAAGTGAGGACCGCAATAGAAGCGACATCGTAGCAAACACTCCAAGTCTGGATGAGTTGAAATTTCTGTTTCAGAATATCACGTGACCATCATTTCATTGTCTACCCGATGTAAGTACGAAGTGAGACAGTGGTAACCAAGAACCTCAGAACACCGGTGCATCTCGGAGGAACAGCTTTCCTTCCTCCTTCTTGACCCACCGAGTCACTGAATTCGCAGCATTGATCACTGCTGTCTTAGGCAGTCTCGGCGACAGGACAATGTAGAGTTCAAATGGTTGTGTTATCTAGAAACTCGATTCAAACTCGGTTAGCTACTGAAATTGAAAGACTGACCCATCCCATCACAATCTCTTTCTTCGTGCGGACGTATTGTAGCTTGAGCGGCCCACTTTGGCTTGACTTGGCATGGATTGCATCGTATACAATCTGGTACAGTGTGACAATCCTGTCAAGCGACGTCAGTAGATTGACGTCAGTAATTCTCTGCGCACTACCTCCTCCTTTCTTCTATTTCCTCGTATGGATCCTCGAAAACCGGAAACGTGATTTGAACATGTGGTCTGGACTTGTAGATAAAGTGTCGCAACCCCGGTATGCCAAGCTGGGATACGGTGTAGTGTGCCCCCCCGGAATTTATCGCATCGCATATCGAATCGAGAAGACCGCTACCGTTCAATTTCTGCAAGGCGCAGTGATCTCGATTCAGAGAAGCAGACGGGTCTGGTAGGCAAATCACGAACTTCTGCGACGACATCACACCAGCCTCGAACCGTCTCAAAGTCCCCCCCTCCACTGATACATACGAGACCAATGCCTGCGTCTAGTTGACCTGTTTGCTGCGGGGCATTGGCTACAGTTCCGTTTGGACGTTCCTGGATGTCCAAGTTGCCAACGTCAGTGATTCTCATCTCGTTTGATTCTGGTTTGCGTAGGAATGTTACATAGGCATTCACGAACCCTGCGGGGTTGAACTTTGGGAGGCACACAGGGATCCATGATGCTGCTGCAGGAGAATTAAATATTGAAGGGGAATGAATAGTGTTGACGATGATGTGAATGTCTAATTGTAGAGCTCGTGAATCCGAGGCCACGAAACATCGGGGGACACAAACCTGTAGGATGTATGGAGTGCTTTTTCGGTCGCACAAGAGTAATTACGCGCCCATGAGCAACAAGAATAATGTAAAGGGTATCCTAACAGCATCTGAGCGTGGGAGCTCTGAGTCTCATTCATTCATACCTTCATCTTCGTTATAGGCACCAGCGTGTCAGCAACCCGGGTCCTCAGACTTGGATCAAGTTGCAGACAATGTAATGAAGATGTCGCCATAGCAAGATCAAATTCTAACCGCTTGAGTAGGGTGAATAAGAAAGGTTCTGTGCCTACAAATGTAAGTCGGCATTCAAACTTGTGCGATAAAACCGGGAATCAAAACCATTCAGCAATCGGCGCAGATCAAAGTTTGTCCGTCGTTCAAATATCCGTCGTAGCTGCGAAGCTGTGACGATGCTCAATATTTGCAGATGTAGATATTCTAGATGAGATCGAGTCTTGCTTTGATCAGCTCGGTTAGGTGCCGGAACACCACAAAATCTGGAGCATCACACTCACCACTGACTCCGGTTCACCCCAAGTGGATGCGCATACATAGTAGATTGGTGACCGAAGCAAGAATGTGATCCTTAGTGGACCAGCATTTATACACCGTATTTTGTCCCCGTCGTCGATAAACACGGAGACGAGGGCCTGAATGATGCCCATGGTAGAAGAGAGTTCATCTTCACTCCCCGACCCGCTGATAACAGATATGAAGATTTCATTCACATGGCACAACATTTCGGACACGAGACATACCTGATGAAGACAGGCTTTCCGGCGTCGGTCAAAACAAAATACTCTCTGGGTTTGAATGGGCCCCACGGACTGTCTTGAGGTGGCATCAGACATCAGGGCGATAAACGTCGACGATAAGCTGGATGACAGACCGAGGATGGTTGGACTCTCAGTGACGACAGCCACCGTAGATCGGCGCGACTGGAGAGCTGAGACGCGTTTAGATATGGAGGTGTCAGAAACGATGTAGTAAAACACCTGTGGCTTCCTTTTTGCTGAGGGTACGCCTCAACTGGTCCCGCAGAGTCTTCCTGGACTGCTCGTCGGAGATATCACCTATCTGGCCAATTGCTGTGGATTCTCCGTTGACCGTTGTCTCTACCTCTGCATCGACGTCGTGCACCAGAATTCCATCGCTTATATCAAGATTAAGTACTGACGATGCGGAGCTCTCGAGGCCAGTGGTTGGGTGGATGGGAGGAGAGGTAGAACCATGGGGCTGGAGTACAGGTAGGGACGGAGTGTGCCTTGGTGCTGGGGGTATTACAAGACGAGATGGTGACCTTGGAAGAGGTGTACCACTTCTGGAGGGTGTCGATGAACGTGGTATATCACTCATATGAGTCATGTCCTCCATGTTTTCTCCATCAATCCTGATAGTCCTACAACCTCAAAGGTTCTTGCCATACATGTACAAACAAGCATCTACCCAAGACGTTGGCCTTGCACCCACATTCCTACACGATTCCGAGTATCTCCCACGCACCACCACTTCTCAATCTTGTCCGTCGTGAGCCCGTCACCTTCCAAATCAAGCTCGAAGAAATCGAGTGCACCGACCCCGGCCTGTTTCTCCCAGTCAAACACAGAAACTATCGAACCGTTGGATTCCAGTTTCTACCATTTGCTGGTTCTACACTCACCTTGCTGAGCGTCGAAAGACGCCCCAACTTGAAAAAATCCCGAGTTTTCGAGGCCCAGTGCTAATGCACCACCACGTGTCGCAAGGAAAAGCGACTCTTTCCACTCAACCGCAAGTGATTTCGGTTCGTTGTCTGTTGGAACCCCAGATTTGGAAGTGAGGGCGCGAGCTCCCTCACGCACCCGGGAGGTTGCAACTGCATGCCTCATACTACTGAGGATGTCAATGCTGTACCCCCCCGCGATATCCGTGCCCAGGCCAACTGACACCTCCTTGTCCAGAGCTTCACGCAAGGGAAAAGGCTTCTCTGAAAAGTACGCGTTAGACAGGGGACAGTGAGCCACTGCCGTTTGGCTAGCCACGAGTCGGTCAAGTTCATCTGAGTTCAAGAAGGTGCAGTGTGCTTGGATGGTGCCTTTTTTCAAAAGGTCGTACTAAATCTCTCCGGATGAGTACGGACAATCTGGCGCAAGTCGACATTACCTTTTCGAAGACTTGGATATCCTCGATTTGACGTTCGTCCCTTGCCCACTTTGCTTCGTCGTATGATTCGGCCAAATGACTCTGGATGCGCGTCGATTCCCGCTTGGAGAGCTCGCCGAGCTTCGTAAGCAATTCGTTGGAACAGGTTGGCACGAATCTCGGGGTGATGACGGGTTCCACCAACCGTTGGTGTGGGTCCAACGCTGCCGTGGAAGCTCTACATATCTGTATAAACTCCTCCGCAGACCTGCACGACTCTTCGGCACTGGGCTCCTGATACGTCGGCCTCGATGACTTATCCATGGACAATTTCCCGACGAATGCTCGCACACCCGCGTTTTGCATTTCCTGAGCGAGAATAAGGCTGGAGGAAATTAGGTTCATGAAGAGATGAGAGGGAACACCATCACCTACTTCGTCTCGGTCTTGATCGTACCGAATAGCAGCACTGCACCGGTCCCAACTTCGATCAAGCGCTGGGCAAGCCGACGGTACACCTTGACGGCTAGATTCGGATTTTCGTCAAGACCTTCTTCAGCCTTATAAGCATATTTATCGAGCCATTCCATGAGTGGGAGATCGAGGCCCGTCCCCTGATACATGAACTGGGGTGCATGGAGATGCAAATCGCAGAATGTGGGGAGGAGGAAGCTTCCAGCGGGGATGATCTTGACAGACGAGTCATGCTGGCGGATATACTCCTGTGAGGATGTTGACGAAGATGGTGCTAGATAGGTAATAAAGCCACGATCATCGGTCACTGCACGGGGAACCGTTAGGTGACATGAGTAACGAGAGTAAACTGGACGGACGAAGGAGGTGATCCCGTAGAATATCCACTCTCCCTAGAGCGGGGCAATGCACGAGAGTTCCCCGCAATGCCAGTGATACACGTCCCATTTGTGACGGCAGAAGGCAGGATGGGGCGTGTGCATGCTAAGCTGTTTCTGCGATATATACTAGTCGTGCAAGAGGACACCGGTCACCGGTTCACCGCCCAGTTTCACCCCCTTACAGCCGATGATAGGTATAGCCGACTATGTCGTGGTCCATACGGGGTATACAACCCATACCGTACCTTCTCTGATATCACGTTTTGATTTGCGGGAGTTTGGCCTGGCCATAGGCAGAATATTGGTCGTGCGAAGTGGTCGCGGGTCAGACTCGGAACGCCAACCGAGAAAATTGCAAGGACCTTCTTACCATCGACTTCGACACCGACTCCGGCAATTCAAATTCTCTCTACCAACACGCGGTGTGCATCAACCCAGTTCTCCACGCCAAAACCTAACCTCCGCTTTCAACAAAATTGATCCTCGACGGCTGACCCTTGACGATGACACGGCGTCGACCCACGATCTGGATCCGGAAGACAGATAACGCTCCGCCTCGACTTCCCCCGCTTCCTTCTTCTCTTCTCTGCACCCATTGCGCGTTCCCGGCGTCACTGATTTGTTCTCCCTCGGAGTCTCCCCATCGCATGCACATGATGTCATGAACCAGTATAGTAGTTGTCTGCAGTCATGACTTCCTACTGATACTCGCGGCATCCACATGCATGGTCATACTCACAGACACGGATGGCCACCTTGCAACTGCTCTCTTCAGGCTTTATTCTGGTGAGGTCGACGACTTCGTTCCTATTAATGATCGTACAATGGCCATTACTATCACTGCACCGGAGTTGCAAATTGACACAGAGATGCAAACAGCTTGTAGTATACACAATAATGATGTAGGAGCCTTCATATTTTATTTGTAGGATGGTATAAGCATAATTAAGATGCTGATCTTGATGAAAAATCTACGAGCAATGAAGCTATCAGAGATTTAATAAGATAAACAACAAAATATGAGCATTGCAGGCACTCAGGCAAGTCAAGCATTAGATCTAAACTTCTGCTCTTCATATGGGATGTACTAGAGATACATTAGACTACACTGAAGATTTTTCCGAGGCCCTACAGGTTGTGGATCTATTGCAATTGGCAAGATCACATTGGAGGTATGATGCAATCATCGGCGTGACAGGACTAGTCGGAGCATGAAACCTTATGCCGGCTTGTCGGCAAAATTCACGCCTACAACAACGATTGACTTGACACTGGCGATCAGCGCTCGGTACTCGGCGGAGATCCAAAAAGTGGTGTGACAATGTGTGACACCACCGTTTGAGTCGCTCGGAGAAATTTTGCATCTCTGTGTCGATTGTACTTTTTACGCCGGCATCTCTCTGGCACACAAAGCTTTTGACGGACCTTTTCATTCTTGTTGTGGGCTTAAAGGTGAGGGATTTCCCCACCTTTGCATGTATTTTTTGAGTCTTAATCTATTGAATTCGTCAAACTACAGACTTTACATTGAAACTGTTTGCAACTCTGGTGCAGTGATAGTAGTAAGAGGCCGCGGTCTTCGCCCCATGCAGCGCCACACCACAGCCACCAGACGCGCGACTTCACCTCTCGTCCTCGGCGAAAACTTGTTCACAGCCGCCAGCAGCACTGGTACTAGCACTACGTAGGGGTGGCGTGCGTGCAGAATTCGAATTATAGGTGATAGCTTCGGAATCGCATGGCAGTGCTGCATAACACATGTCAACCGGATATGGCATCACTGATAAGTTTGATGATACAATTTATTTTTCTATGATGTTTCCTGGAAGAGCCCAAGGCTTACCAACAGCTTGAATCATATACCTCTGGGAAACTAGTCTTACTCCTTAAATTTACAACAGAGATCGCCCGAGTTGGATGCTCGTATTTTAATACGAATACGTTTACAGCCCATACACCAAGGCCTATCCCGAACGGTATGGGTTATCGGATATCGATGAAAAATATGACAAAAGAGTCTGACAATTTCACAGATCCGGAATGTTACACGCGTTGTTTCGCAACCAGTCAATTGTCACGTCCTCCAGATGATCATCAAAATCTCCAAACTTTTGGTGCAAGTGGTTATCCCGGACCAAGGCGACTGCGCGTGAAGGTGATTCAGGATTCAACAACATGACACGTGAACCTGGTGTGAAAGCTGGTGGCTGAAAAGATCGTGGGCGCCACGTCGTCGCACCAGACTGCGCGAGATATGGCTCGAGAACGATAAACGAAGGTCCTGACACGTATAGGATGGCAACTTACAATCAACGCCGCTTCACCTGATCCCAGCGCATCACCATCGATCTGATAGTACAATCGTAAGACGGAACAAGACACGATGGAGAACCTAGTATTACCACGAATGCGATCGCATTACTGAACTGGTTTCGAATCTGTTCTGCGACACGCTCTCCTACCGGGGCAAGAGCCGTATCATCTATTCTCTCGCAAGCCTGATAATATCCGACCAGGGAGAGATCGAGAGATTCTGCATGCCCTCTCGCCTGTAAAAAGTGTAGGAACAGACGCCGTGTAGGGCAAGACGCGTACCAGGTCGAGGCCGATCTCCATCATAGGGCTGAGGCTGGTCCAGTGATGCAGGAGTGGAACGATGTCTTGAATGATAACAACATCTGAGTCCAGTCTTCCTAGTAGTACCCCATTTACTGGTTTATGTGGATGCTTGGCGGCGTGGAGGAAGATCTTGATGTAGGCTTTGTGATGGATGGAATATGAGACCATTGTGTTTTTTTTGGTTGAAGGCTTGAGGCTAGGCCCACCAGAAATGGATGACAAGTCATATTTCCCAAAATTGATCGTCATGAACTCTGCTACGAGGTAAAGCAAGCATCGATTGAAGTGCTCAGTTAGTTCGCTCGTTTGACCCTAAGTACATCGTCCTGACTGTCAGACTCAAACGCGGGGCAATGAACTACCGGTGATACCACGTACATGTACAGCGCCACGACACAAGGACCGACGGTCGCCTGTCCATCTCAACCTCAATCCATCTCACGCAGCTCATGACATGGGCCCGATTGGACTGTTCACAACCTCCGTTTCCACAGCTGCGTGGGAACGGGGTCCAGGTTCATAACCCTGAAACGCAAGCTATGTAGTACGACATCAAGTGCAATTCATTCAACCTCATCTTTCGGCCCACAACCATGAGTTCCCTGGATCAAGTTTTCACTCTGACTTCTGCCGTCTCTCTCGCGGGAGTTGCCAGTGTCGGTCTCGTTGCAACCACAGCCGCTAATGCTTTGTTACCCAAAAATGCCCGATGGCAAGACAGATTCACGTTCATCTGGTTGGTGAGTAAGGGACTCTAAGTAAAGGGACTAACAATGAGTCGCGAATTTTCCAGGCCTTCGATGCCATGATTCACTTCTCCTTCGAAGGTTCCTTCCTTTACTTTTCAACCTTTGGGAGGACCGTGAATACAAGTACCGGTGTTCTTGTGGAAGCATGTGGGTGCTTGTTCTGCAGCTAGGACGGTGTCAAAGTGTAACGAATTGGCTCGTACGACAACAGTGAAGGAATATACCCTGGCAGACGCCCGCTGGGGTGTTGCTGACCCGACAGTCGTATCCCTCGAGATATTGACTGTCCTTGGTGTTGGTCCGATATGCTGCTATGTCCTGTATCAGATCATCAAGAACGACCCTGCCCGTCATTACTGGATTGTAGTACTGAGTCTCTCGGAACTGTACGGAGGGTAGGTCATCTTTCGGGCTTGCCGGTTGGAGCTAGGCTGAGGCATAGATTCGAGATGGATGACATTTTGCCCTGAATGGCTTATCGGCAGTCCTGGTCTGGATACTTCCAACCCGCTTTACCTCTGGGTCTACCTCGTGGTAGGTCTCTTTCCTAATGCCATGCGAACGAGTTTGACCCACGTTGAATGCTAGTTCATGAACTCAATGTAAGTCATTTCAAAATCAAAGATATTTTTCAAATTCTACGATCGGTGATCCTTCATCATAGTTGGGTCGTCATCCCCCTCTGGCTAATGTGGAATTCCTATGGGCACATTGCCGGATCACTACGCCTTGCTCAAGTTGATGCTCAGGCAAAGAAAGACTGACACATGTTCATGTCGCAATATCTTGTCTTGTAAAAGGAAATCTATTCTATTTCAGCATTCAAAGATCAAATTTAGGTCTGAATACAAAGAGCGATATACATCACAACACATCGGCGATGCTAATCTAATGTCCCAAGCGTCCTAAGTATAACGGTGTTCGCGATAGTAAAGTCCATGGTGTCCCGAGAAGATCATACATCCAGTACAATATCAACTCGCATCGAAAAAGGAAAGTACCGCAACATGCTAGATGTCAATGTGAGAGTCCAATTGCTCAGCAACGGGGATGCCGCATTACGCGGCAGATGAGGGGGAAGTGGTGATAGTAAAGGCTGGACTAACATCTCCAGAATCACCGATCACTTGAAACAGACGAGCTCAGAGTAGAAGGATATGGTGAATTGCTGGATACTTACCCGCGACAGTGTAGTTGGAACCCGCTGTGGCGTTGGCAGGAACAGTAACCATAGACATTCCAGACATGATCGGGACCTGGCTCGCCAATGGGTGTCCTGATTCACGGGTCAAGAGTTGAACGCGTCGGGCGAAATCGGTTGACTTACTGATATCCAAGTTCTCAGAATCGTTGGCGAAGAAGCCAAGCAGAATAGTCACAGTATAGTTTTGGGCCTCAGTTGGAACGTTGGTAGTGAGCCAGGCGACCTTCTGCTGGCTACCAGCGGGCCAGATATCGCCGGCAGCAGGGGCAGTGATAGTGGGAGCAAATGCGAGGAGTTCGGTGGGTTGGATGGGGGCAGCGTTGACAAAGCAAGCGAGACCCAAAAGAAGGGTGGAAAAGATAGAGAACAAGGAGCTAAACATGGCGATTATGATTATTCCGAGTCGTAAAAGAGCGAGGTTGCACTAGAACGCTGGTGGAGCCAAGGAGGGTGAGATGGTCGTTAGGGATAAAGCCAGAAAAATGAAGGCAGCTGCTGGAGGCAATTTATATTGTTGAAGGGGGTGGATTGTTCGTGTTTGGCGGACCATGCGTTTTTGTACGCGAGAGTGGTGCTCCGCAGATTGATCACGCCAAGACCTCGGAGTCGGCAAACCTTTCTCCATTGTCCCGTCGCTTTGTTCACTGTCACGGTGGTGCGTTGTTCGAGAAACGATACATATTAGCCGTCAACGCGGGTGTAGGTTGAAAGAATCTGTCAAATGTCGGAAGTACTACTTACAAGTTGAACCCGTTGTCCGCAGTACTACTAGTAGTGAGGCTGAGTGAGCACACTGATCCGGTGTCACGTGTTCTCTCACGCGGGCTCGGTTGGAGTTTGTATTGTAATGGAGCTTCATTTCCGTTTCTTGACATGACACCCCTACTACTACTAGAAGACCCTACTTACTTCCTTTCCGTCGTACAGACCCTCACTGATTCTCTCCAAGAACGATCCGCCATCACCACCCACGATCTCCTCGACGCATACGCGACGTTCACCAACCGTGTTCGATCTCTCTCTCAAGTCTTACAAACTTGCGATGCGTTGCCTCCCGCTCTCGCCCCACTCGAATCTCACACGGATGCCGTCGTTCGGGCATTTCGCCGTGATCTTCGGCTTGCTCACATTGATCCCTTCGTTTCATGCTCTCTTTTGTCTTCCGATGAGACACCGTCGCAACGCAACATTCATTTGAGCATTAACGTCGACGCGAAGCAGCGCGCCAGGGACGCGTCCTCATTGTGTCACCACGCCTTATGTGCACTCTCAGCCATATTTCGATTTCCCGCCTTCCACTTTGCATTTCCCGGTACGTTTCATCATCCTGTTATTTGCCACAGCTCACGCGACCCAGAGCACGACCTTGCAACATTGTTAGGCGATGTCCTAGACATCGCCCGTGCAGACCGACTATTGGTTCTCAACGAAGCGAAAGCGTACTCCCTCTCACTTTGGGCCCTGAGTTCTCATCGTCTCTCCGTCTCCGTCCTCAGTTCTCGCTGCGATCAACTGTATTATGCTCTTCAACGGAATTTGGATCGAACAACACAACCAGGCAGTATTGTCCTGGATGCCTTGAAAGTAGGATCATGCGTGCACTTGTTCCTTCATGCGCTCACGCTTTCTCGTCAGGCGCTTTCGCATACAATAGGGTACCACTCTGAATTTCACGACACTCTCTTCCCATTGTTCCCCCGCGTAATGTTAAACCTATACTCCGAGAGTTCTGAGCTTCGCTGCCACGCTGCCATCGTCTTGGGGAAGTTTGCAAATGCGCTGGTTCATCAATCAGAACTTTCTTTGACAAAATGGCAGGCCTTATCGAACCAAGTCACTTCTTTCTTGGAATCTTGTTGCGACGCCTCTCGGATCCCTCGAGTGACTTCCGAGAATTCGACGAGTTTCCCCCGCATCGTCCGTGCCACACTTTCTATCGAATCCCCTACTTGCACCAGAGATCCGCCTACATGGATTCTCGCCGTCCTCGCATCGTTGATAATTCTCTGTGGCCCCACTTTGTATCGGACACCCACGGTTCTACGCTTCATCCTCGACTCGCTCGCTATGGCACTCAAGCACAAGCGGTCTGTTGTACGCGCTTTGCATCCTCACGTTTGGAGATGTTTCGTCTGGACTTTCAGTCAGATGCTTCTTAACCCTGAAAGCGCGGAGTCAGCGTCAATTTCCTCGGCCTTCTATGTGATCGAGCAAGAACTCGGCGGTGGAATTGGTGTTGCACTCGTTAATGTCCTTTTATCTGACCGGCTGGCAACTGTCCGGCCAGGCGAGCGTGACAGGAGGGTATCTCAGGCATTGTCGGTAATTAAAGCAATGGTTCAAACAGAGTGCAAACACACTTGTCGAGAAGGATACATGTTTCTCCAGGCACTTGCCAACGATGCTCAGGCCAGGCGTCATATCTTGCAGAACATGTGTGAGATCCCTGCTTCGAGCTTACTCAACGGAGCCATCATTGGTACCAACTGGGACAGCCTCCCATCGATAATCCACTCTATTCCCAAAAGTCCGGTACCAGTGCGTTGGCTGGAGGAGACGGAAATTGCTCGACACTACAAGGCATTGTTGACAATATGGAAGCATCTTGCAATGAAGGCGGACAGAGAGGAAACGGACGTGAGTCAGTACACCGCCTATTTGTTCGTACATTGAGTGCTTGCACCTTGAAGTCTGGTCTCGTTGACGTCTGGCTCGCCGTCTTACTTGCATGCTCAAGTCAACTTGCGTGTGAACAGTGTGCTATCGCAACCACGGGAGTGCTGACAGATACATCTACGATAATCATCGAGTTTCTGCCGTCAACGCCTTTAAGGGACTGTGAACCCGATTGGGGGTCTTGGAATGTCAATGGGCAAGTACGATGTCTCACGTTCATGGACCAATTATGGTCTGCCATGCGAAAGGCTTTTGTTGCCATCGATCTCGCGGAGGCCGCTGCGGCTGTCCTGACCTCGGTTCTAAAATATGCCTTCCACGTTCTCGATCTCGGCGTCCGCATATTATGGGGCAGACTGTGCGCCAATCTTATGACGGCAACCTCACCTTTATTTCTGCGGAGTATGCACGACCTCTCGGCCTCACATCTGGTCATCCGCAGCCAGCGTGAGCTCTGGGGAGTCGTTGCGACATCGTTGTCCACTACTGAACCCGGTCTTGACTGGAAAGAACTCGTCAAGTTCCTTTCCATACCAATCTGGTGTGTTTCTTCCTATCATCCAGGGCCTATCGTTGATGTAGACTAGTGCCTGGATTTTATCCCAGCCCGAGCTAGAAGCTTGGGAAGCATTGCTCCGGAGTGCTATCACAACGTCAGGAAATTCCGTGGTTGTGATCGAATACCTCATGCAACATTTTCAAGGACAAGACGTCGAAAATTGGTATGATTCTGTACATCATCCTCGTAATATTTTGTTCATCAGTATTCCAAGGGAGTCGATCATAACCGTGCTTGGTTTCCTTCTGACCTACACTTGCGACGAGCGCGGCCGTTTTCTGACTGATGAGCTGTTATTCATGGTCAATGTCTGCTTGTCTGACTCTTACGGACGAGCTAGCCAGTTTCCGGAGTCGCTAACACGCTCCCTTGGCCTTCTCGGTGTTATCCGCCATGTGATAGTCTCAGCTCCAGGGAAGGTGACGCAAATACACCATGCACTTCGTGACTGCTTATGTCTTTGGATCGAGGATAACGCCGAGGTCATGTCAGATGACGAGTTTAACTCTGTTGTATGATCCTCCCTGGCGTTTTTTTTTTGGTACGCTGATCTCTTCCAGGCTGTCCCTTTGTATTGCGAGACCCTCAAGGTTCTCGAGAGCCTTCCATTGTCCGTTCTGTCTCTGCAAGACATGGAAAACTTTCTTGCATCTGCTTTCTCTCGCATCCCGACGCCGGCCATAGCTCCATTCGCTTTCGAAAAATTCTGGAGGGCAACGTACTATGGTCGCAACGAATTTTACAGCGTTCTTCCACCGAAGATCAAATCCTGTTTGGCTTGTTTTGCGGCCGCCTATGGAGGTGACCTTGCCGATGGGTTGTCATTGACCACTGGATCAGAGTCGCAGAGTATCGTGAGATGATTCTTTTGCAAGTTTCATCGCAAATACCGATGGTTTTCGTTGAAGGACGGTGCCTCCCAGGTTCACCTTGTAACTACCCGTCAACGTCGAGGTTCTTCCGAATTCAGTCCTGGGATTAGCCTATTACCGAGTGCTGGAGTTGTACCAGGTGCATTTAGCACGGGAGACGCACCGTATGGGTACCAGCAGACGCTTGCGGGTCCAGAAGACACCACCTTTCTTATGCCCTCTTTTAATGATGGTGCGTTTCAACCGACGATCTTGCGCCAACTCCAGGAGTACAGCAGCCAGACGAGTGCTTTCTCGGTTGATGAGTCTGAACACTCGACGAGCAATCCTCGCATACTCTCTTCTCCAACCTCTCTTCCCCGTGATGTGGCACCAAGTTTTCACTCGCCCGAAACGATTCATCCAGTCACCTCGTTGGTGAGCGAGAAGCAGAAGCCTGGGCTCCTGAACCGTGGTAGTCAAGTTTAAAGATTGTCGGACGAAGACAAAGCTGATCCGCTTGTTTCAGACTATGCATCTCGCAAGAGAAGTCGAACCTCGCGAGATTCCCTTCGCTCCGTCTGCAGATTAGAATCAGAGCCGATCACTCGCGGCGTCACGCCGGTCAGCGTTCGACGTACGAACTCTGCGCCGCCCAAAACGAGGATGGTGTTCGATGGCGTGCAGGTTCCTACGCTCCGACAGGTTTTGTGTCAGCAAAGGGCACCGAAGCCAGGGACGAGTGAGACGGCCGCCAAATCTGGGCAGGGTCTTGTCTCTGGCCGCAAAACACCCCCATCACGTTGCGCACAGAAAGAGTGCACGACACCACCGTCTAGCTCGCCTCCGCCCGATTGGTCCGACGAAGGTAACTTTGACTGGGAAGACCTACGCGTCAACGTCGCCTCGTCAGGCAAGTGGCAGGTCTGCCTTCCAAATCGACGCTCGCTCATCTTGTCTGCTGTGTGCAGAGGTCGACGTCGATCAGTCTGACGAGGACGTCCACCCCAGCTCCCCACCAGGAACTCGGCTACGAGGTAAGCCAGAATATCGTATGTTCCCCTGTCGGGTCGTTCAGTAAGACTATCAGAGCCCGATGATGAGCCGTACGTTCCCCCTAGACGGAGTCCACCAAAGGCAATGTCGCATACCGAGCCCTCGCCATCCGCGACAGCCCGTCCGTCCTTGCGAAGGGCCAAGACGACGTCGGTGAGGCTGGATGCCCTGCAAGATGTGTACTCCTCCGTCGCCAATGGGGGGTCTCAGATACCCATGTCCGAACTCGTGCAGGCAACAAGGCTGGTCCACCAAATCGGTGCGGTGCTGACGGAGCAAATGGGTAAGAAGATGGCTGGTTCTAGATAACATCCATTCCTCGTCGTTTCTGATACATCACGTACATACGTTTTCGCATCCTTGGCAAGTCAATGGTATTCTTCAGAGAGAGTTGGAAGTTGGAATCGCGTTGGGTTCTCGGCATATTATTGCTGGGCGATTTCAGGCATTCGATCCAGAGCTCTACTAACTTCTAGTGCAACGTGCTATTCAACCAAGTTAGATTTCCAGCGTTTTCTATCACTGATATTCGCGAGTGAGGGCTATGAACACAACTATGCGGTGATATAATACAAATGATACCATTGTTTCCCAGTAGACTAGATGGTAGAGCAAGAGGAGATGCAATAATTATTTCAGGCTGCTCGCACGAGAAGACCAAAACGTTGTTGACGTCGAGAAACCAAGTCCCTCGATGGACTAGATGAGGGTGCATCGTCACTTGACATATCGTAATCAGCACCCATATACCGTCGTGGAGCGGGAGAAGCCAAGTGACGAGGCGACACTTGACCCAGGTGAGGGTCATCGTCCGAAACTTCCGGACCGGGAATCCTGCCAGTAGTGTCTGGCAGCATTATCGAATCATCTGCAAAATAGGGTTAGGCGAATGCGTCCAACTCCACAGTCAAGTGCTTACCACTCCCAGCAATCACCATTTGTTCTAGTGCGGTCAACGAGGGGGACAAGTTCGAGTTGTCATCATCCCAGCGCTTTAATCGCTTCCTCGGCAGTGCTCCTGTTTCGTCGTTGTATGTGTCCTGGAGCCTTGGCATTGATGACGAACGATGTAAACCCGGGATTATTGTGGAGATATTGGCAGAGTCCGCACTGGCCCTCCTGCGCATCGCTCGTTGCCGATCTTGAACATCCGCCAATGACGGAACAACAACAGCTTCCATGACGATTCGCTGGCGTTTTCGCTTCCGGGAAATCGTGCTGGTTTGGGGAACCTCACTGGGGACTAGGGATCGTTCATGGCGTACTTGAATCTTTATTGTGGGGGGAGCTAGAGTAGCTTCTACCGCAAGCTCGTCTTCCAGATCGCTGTCACCAGCCGAAGGGAACTCGATGGAGGAACGAATAAATGACGTTCGACCCCTCTTAGTTACGCTTTCTCCTAATGACTCGTCGTTCGTTTGGCGCTTTCCAAGGACAGGGGGGGATTTGCTCTTGCATGGCGTGGAGTATACCCCTCCACCAGAAGGTAACACAGGGAGTGGTGAAGCATTTTCTTTGTCCCCCCAACGTCCCTTGTCTGGGGATAAGCTCGAACGGATCTTGCATGTCGAGCGCAGCGTTTTCGGGATGATGGGGTAAACAGGGAGCGTTCCGGCCGGTGATTTAAGTAAAAGAGATTGGAAAGATTCTGGTGTGCTTGTGGACTTGTGCGGACGAGGTGGGGTGGTCACACGGGAGGATCGTGAACTACCAATGGGGGTGGATGGCTCCGTAACAAGACTTCCAGCGGGGCTAGCCGACAGTTTAAGATCCGCAAACGGAGTAAAAAGTGCAGGTTGGAGATGACCCAGGAATGGCGATGATCCTCTGCCATCCTCCGAGGCGCATGGGGTATATACATTGCACAGCGAACCGGAACCCAACCGACACGGCGACGAGGGTGGGGTGCGAGGAAGATCTTCGCTCTCGGAGATGGTCGCACACGCCGTCGCACCTTCAGTTTCTTCGGGGTCACTAGAAGGTTCGATGTCAGGCTGGAAGATGTCATCCTTGACAGACAGCAGACAAATCCGGAGATCCTTGGGCCAACCGTCCTTCGGCTCTTCCATCTCCGCAAAGGTCGTAGTCCAGAATTCAATAAATGCCTCCCTAGCAACCTTGGGTTTGTCATCCCGGCCGATGAAGACGGATTGAAGGAGAGGGGAAAGCGCTTCGAGAACGCTGAGGCTACGAGGAAGTTCTTGAATGACCAACAAGGCAGTTTGGTAAAGAGGGAGCACATCGAGCGTGTATTCATCACGCGTGAAAACGCGATGTTCATCCGATAACCAAGTGCTGACCCCGTCCTGGGTAGCTTCCAAAAGGCTAAAGCGCAAGTCCGCAGGACACGCATCGAACGCACGCGTGAGAGATGTAATGAGCCACATAGATGGTCGCAGGACGCGTGGCTCCGGGGGATATGTCGATAGTAGCGTGTCGTTGATAAGTTCGAATAGGTTGGCGGGAAGCTCTCTTACGTCGCCCATCTCACATTGCGATAAGAGAAGGTCGGCGACGCGAGTCGAGGAAGCAAAGGCAGGGCAAGGAGAACGGGCCACCACACTGGCAACATGGTCTAATACCACTGTCGTGTCCACCCCGTGATCGTTCGCTTTGTTCGTGGTGTGTCTGAGGAACATATCCCACACACCGAAGTCATCATTGTTGAGCTCCCAAGCACTGCGGTTACTGCCCAATCATCGATAAATGATGCGACGGACAGCATGATCAGAGGACTTACTCAAATGGTACCGCAAGGAGAGTGGTAGCACCCTCCCACGACGCTTCATGGTCTCCACTCCAGGTCTCCACGAAGCAACCCCATACGAGACTCCGCACTCCGGGTTCATAGGTCATCGTATCGGACCGCGACCATTGTGCCCAGAACTTCTCCAACTCCTCGATATCACAGACAACCAAGGTGTCTGAACAAAACCTCGCCCATTCCTTCCTCGCGGTATCTGGAGCATCGCTCTCCCAGACGAGATCAGATTCGTCCTCAATGAGGCGCTCTAGTAGCTTCGCACCGCCTGCATGAAGCAGGTTGTTTGGAAAGATGGTTCGCGTGCATGCCCAGAGGTCTCTAACAGCACTGAGCCTCATCATAGAGTTGGATCGCCGCAGCGTATTTTTGGTCGCTTTTGAATGTGAACCAACTTTTAGAGAAACTGGAGAGGCAATCGCGGCAAGATCAAGTTGTGAATCACCAAGAATCTCTGCGAGGACGCTGGCAGCTTTAGAAGCGAATTCGATGATACCGTCACAATCATCAGCATCTGAACCCCATAGGATCAGCGAGATAAAAGCGATGACGAGTTATTACTCACCAAGAAGTGTGGTCACGTTGGCTCTAAGAAGACCATCCCAAGTTGCGATCGTTTCCGACTGGCCGAATTCGTGAGCGACAGAACTTTGCTAATTAAATGGAGCCTACCGGTAATGAACAGTCATCAGGTATTTCCAAGCATCCAAGGGTAGCTCTCCAGATCTCAATCAACTCATCGAATACCCAATCCCGACACAGTTGCTCGCGAGACAAAGGTCGGATATCATGCAATTGCGGGCATTCATCGAATATTGGTTTCACGGCGGTGGAGAGGGTCTTGTAGTCAGCAGTTAGCAATCCAGGATTTGATGAAAATAACGAATGGGGTAACAAGTTGTTTAGGCACCAGGATTCGCCACTGTTCTCACGGCTGACAAGAATCTTTGCCATATCTATGGCGTCAAGAGTGGTTTGGCCACCCTTGTTGACCATGACTTTGATAAGCCGTAGAGCTTTCCTTAGCCGATCTTCATCATCCCAGCCGTCTCCCAGGAGTGCCGCCACGGTCGAGACACCTGTCCCCATATCGACTACGGACTTGACCAACTTCCAGAAGCTTTCTCGAGCCAATTGAACGTCTTCCTCTGTACTACCCTCTTCCTGATCGTCGCCGCCTTCAGAATAAGACTCCAAAGGTTGGCGAAGGTATGCCCAAGTGACACACCTCCACAGAAGAGAGGCGAGAGCACGGACAGAGCTCTTTTTGTTGCGCATGGCGAGAGAAAGAAGTGCAGACACGGTGCGAGTAAGTCGAATATCTGTGCAGACTACAGGACCGAGGAGCACGATTAGGGACGCGAGGACACTCAGGGTCCACACGGGACCCTGTGCGACGTGTTGGGGATCAACAGTGTTGAGAGTCGTTCGGAGAGTTCGAACGATAGCAGGCTCTGTTACGGGCTTTACGGGACTCCGACGAGGAGACGGAGTAGGGGAAGTGGTCAAGAAAGTAGAGACAACGTGTGATATACGAGCGTGGATGGGTGCGAGTGGGAGATTAGCGCAACCCAGGACAAACCCGCCAAGCGCATGGCAAGCCTGAGTTCGCAAGCCTAAGGTTGGTGCTAACAGGTTTGCTAGGATAGACGGTAGGAGTTCAACGAAAGCGGGAATAAAAGTAGTTGGTTGGTGGAGGGACAGATCATGGACAGCCTAACGCAGCGAGTTGGAGAAGGAACCTTTATTGAAGTGAACGCGTACCTTTAACCCATCACATGCTGATCCCTTCTTGCCCTCTTTCCCAAGCTCACCTTCCATGCCGCGTCGCAGAGCAAAAGCGATCCGGTCACGCGCGGGGAGCAAAACAGTTTCAGGAAGCCGCTGAACTTGTAAAAGCCAAATTGAGAGTGCACATGTTTTTCGTGCATTTGGAGTGGGCAATTCGTCGGCCATAGGAATAGCTAGCACTTGTGAAAGCATGTCGCGTAACTGATCATCTACAGAGACCTGAGTCGACCGCAGGGGTGATTATCAGTAGACCACACCTTCAAATATTTGATGAAGGGGTGGCAATGTGAATATGGCACTAAGGAGCCGCAGAACGGCATGAGCCGTTGTGCAAAGATCTCGAGCAAATTTGATTTGGGAAGCTGACATGCCCTGCTTCTTTTTCCTGGGGCTTTGCTTCGGAGAAGGTAAGAGAGAGAGAGCCTCTTCGTCCTCGCACTCCTTGTCGCAGTCGAGTGGTACGTCGTCGTCTTCTGGTTCTGGATCCGACTTGGGTTCGACGAATGCCTTGCCAAGATCACGAACGAGGGCTTCTGTGAACGCGTGCTTATTCTTGCGGAGGGGCTGAAAGAGGGGCCAAGAAGCGTCCGCATCTGTTGAACTGAGGACCGCGGCTCGTAAGCGGGCATGCAGGATGGAATAGGCTTCGATGAGTTCACGAAGGGTGGAGTCTGGAGAGATTATTTGCTGGACTGGCCTGGAGAGGTAGGCAAGGTCGACTAGAGGATCTTCGGGCTCCGGAGTGATCTGCCTTTGGCTCTCTTCGGAAGGGAGAGTGGGATAGTCGCGCTTCTTAAGGATGGACTTGGCTGGTTGTTCTAAGCAAGACCGGGATGGATGAGAGGCGGACGATGTAGGAGTATAAGAGAGGATGAAGTACTGATTTTGCTGAGCCCAGGCGACGCGGGAACCAGGAAGGCGAATGTCAGTATCGCGATGATGAGAGGTGGCGGGTGGTGTTGGGAGCGACATTAGTAAAACGACGACGACAAGGAGGAGGAGGAGGAGGAGGAGGACGTCGAAATGTCGTCGTCAATGTCGTGGTCCGGTGAAAAGACGAAGAAACGCACCAGACCGTCACTAAATACAAAATAATTTGTAATGTGCAATTAAACGCGCTAGTTTACGCGTCGCGTCCAATATTTACAGGAATTTACTTACGAAAAGATCACGTGACCGCGGTGTCGGAGTTGACATTCCTTATTACTGGGGTGGACTCGATGATCCAATCATACTCGACCAATACAGATTCTTGAATGCATCGCTAGTTTGTTGGGATCTTCAAGCTTCAAGCACGGTGTCGATTGCGAACGAATCACAACCGGTCAATGCTTCGGCCTCCCGGCTTGGCTATACCGTCGGAGTTTTAATTGCGTGCCAATGGCGAAGCCGTGCCTGCTAGTCGTAGATGTTATCCGCATCGCAGTCGTAACCAAATGGCCCCCGACCGGGTGACATTGGCATATGCCAAAGCACGCATGTCCTAGTCCCGCCAAAGTGAGTACAAGAACCGTTCTTTTGAGAGATTCAACAGTTCAAAAACTACGTCGGTTTTCTACATCATGACCACAGTACTAGTACCACAATGCCCCAAGCTTGACAGTTAATTCCAAACAACCCAACACTGCAAAAACAATTGGATGCGAAGATAGGTATGTGTGCGATCTACCTTGAGGACTAGATGAATCAATAACTGGCAGCGATGCCACCTCGAGTGTTGCCATACATCTGGCTCGTCGTGGCTCGTAGTCACTCCTGCCAGGTCATGTCAACGATTGTCAACGTTGGCTCCCTGGAATTGTCTAATATTGAAACATGCGCTACTTCTACTGTAGCATTGGAGTGTTTCCTTACCTCTGGCATGTCCTACCTGTCATAAAGATGAATGAGTAAGTCAGAAATGTGTGACTTGCCCCCATCGATGTCCTCCTGGCTTGAACTGCGTGAGCCCTGATGCCCTGGCGATGTGCAAGTACGCATGCATGCCTTCCAATTCTTTGTAGCATCTATCTATTTTCCAACTGTCTCGTCAACTTGCTTGCGCTTGCAATCTCATGCTCATTACCACGTGCGTCACTAGAAGCCTTGGTGTACGGAATCCAGAGATTGAAGCTCCCAAGACAGGAGACACAAGAGTTTGGAAAATCCTACAATGTAACCTCTTTCGTGTTCTAGTTGCTCATAAGATCTTCTTTATAGGATACTGGCAACCCTCCAGCGTGGCCTGACAACATTGTGGCCACGGTCAAGCTGGCTGACGGCGGTACCGTAACTAGTACGTCCCTTACTGGATCAGGCTGCATCAAGGTCTCACTAGCTGAACGTGTCAGTCCTTCTGATGGCTCTGCTTCGGTCATCGACACAGCCCACGGACGTTGACGAAAAGAATACTCACCAAGTTGTTTATGAGTAGCCATCATCCCAGTTGACATGTTCCCTCAAGTGATTTGGTGATTCTATGAGGAACCATTACTGACCCGAGGGTAGGACCCTACTTGAGTAATAGACAAGATTGTGCGGATTCGGGCTACAGTCACTGGCAGCATCATACCTAGTGCAATTCAAATTACTGTACTGCAGCAGGTTCATATATGGACTGGAAAAATGATTTGCTTTTGGGCTATGAGACTTGAGTGCATATGTTTGGCGAGCGCCTTCCTTTACGTAAGTAATCCGAGTCTTTGGGACTGAGTCGGCGAGTACGCCAACTTAGTGATATGGCCCGTCGACCTCGTACCGGCCACGGAGTGGTGACTCCGCACAACGAACGTCATGTTCGGCAATCAAAAGCTCAAGCGTCCAAACAAAACCGACCGAAGGCCGTCGGTTTCTTCTCAGAACCGGAAGACGGCAGTGACCCAGAACTTGCCCATGTCACCACGGCGCGTCCTTCACAAGCTCGCGCTGACCAAAACGCCGACGTAGACTCGGACGGAGACTCTGGTGAGGGCGATTCGGACGCCCCACGAGTCGCCCAGTGGATCGACGACGACGAATTCGCGTTGCATGACCAAACGGACTCGGACGACGCCTCTGCCAGTCCTCGCTCGGGCTCCGAGGACGCAGATGCCGACGCCGACGGTGATCGTGCACGTGAAGCGGGCCCTTCTTCACGGCGACTGGTGAGCACGTTCGCTGTGGTGCCAGTCTGCCTTTGCACTGACGCAGCAACGCCCTTTGCTGAAGCAATCTCTCGAATACGGTCAGCGTGTCCGCTACGTGTCATCATCTCGGAAAAACTGACATCGCCTTCGTAGACCTCTCTACACTACCCCTTGGTACGTTGCGTAGTGCCCAACGGGCCCTTGCCCAATCACATACACTCAGCGACACCGAGTCGGATTCGGACGCGCAGTCCGATGACGATTCTGACGATGCAGAGGACGCATCGCCGCATCCCGCCAAGAGAAAGGGACTAGAGCAACCGCCAAAATCAAAAACCGATATTTCCAAACGGACCAATAAGCATGCGTAGGCACCTCATCTCATCCCCGCTAATGTATTACACACATACGTATCTACAGGCCCATCGAGATCACGTCCAAGCGACCGGTGAGCCGCCGGAGAACTGTCGTTGACGATAAATTACCAGTACGTGTTTCAGGTGGTATGGACGTCGACCCAGTAGGCTTAGTTTCTTTTTGTTAGAAACCAAGGGATCCGCGTTTCATGCATGCAACGGGTCGTTATGATTCGACTAAATTCAGGCAACGATATGATTTCTTGGCAGAGTTACGCAAGGATGAGCTCTCAACGCTGCGTGAACATACGAAGCGCGCACGAAAACTGATAGCGAATTCCCCCTCACATCTGAGAGAGGATCGTGAAGAAGAGGTAAGGCGGCTCGAGCGTGCGATAAAGAGGACGGAGAGCACCGTCAACTTGGACAATAGAGAACGCGTCGAACTTGAGGCAGTACAGTCCGCCAAGCGAACGGAAAAGGGAAAAAGGAAGCAAGGGAAATCAGAGTGGTGGATGAAACGGTGTAAGCCCGGCTCACAACCTCGACCTTTCTTCTCCCGTGTTCACATGCTCGCTATTTGTCTTTAGCTGCAAAGAAGGAACTTTTAGCCAAAGCCCGCCTTGATGCCATCGCATCGGTTGGCGGGAAGCAAGCAGTGAAAAAGGCACTGGAAAAGAAGCAAAGGAAGATTGGTCAGAAGGAGAAAAAGATGCGCCCAATTCCACGGAACGAAGGCGTCGAATTGTCGAATGGCAAAAGACGACGTCCGGTAGGATCAATCGACTCAGGACGAGCGAAACGACGCAGATTTGTGTAGTTCCATGGATAATTTCAGATCCATATTCGACAATACCGCGGCATCGCTGATCACATAGCTTGGATCGTGATGTGGTATTATTGATTCGCTATGGTATTCGTTCTGTTGTTTACTGCTACTTCAAATTCACGGCCAGAATGCCGAAGACCCGTCAAGATGGAAACAATGAGGGGGTATACTAGTGGAAGTGATTGAGAGGTAGATGTCTAGAAATAAAGCGAAGAACTAGGCCGATGCAGTCGTGATGCCGGATAAAATGTCCTCCTGTTCATAAAGTGGGAGATAAACGCCGAGATGGAAATGTGCCAAGCGGGAAAGCCGCTCGGCGAGTGAGCGTATCTCATCTGCAAGGGGTTCCATGCCCGAGGCCAAGCTTGAAGGTGCGGATGCCCCATTTTCGGTGGCCTTGAGGTGAGGAGGTAACGAATCTCTAGGTGGATAGGCAACGGCAAGGACTTGGTTGAACACTACGTCACGAATTCTGTTTTTGAGCATCGTGCTAAGTGCCGAACTCGGCCGGACATGTGTTTCCGACCATCGTTCGGCAAGCTTAAGCACACGTTCATCGGGAGCCTGAAAACGTGGTATATTACCATCCTGTGACGAATTTGAACGATTAGATGCGCCAATTTGGGCTTCTTTGGCCCGGAGTGCGACCTGGAGCACGACATCCTGATTCGTCTTGATCCATTTCTCGCGGTCGGCATCGGAAATGGAAGACTGGTCCATGTTCCCATATTTGAGGCACTGCCCGAGATGTGTTGACGCGATATCTCTTATATCCTTTTTGAGTTTGAGGAGTTCAGCATCGCTCACGCGTGACTGATCTCGCGGGACGGCTGGGTCGCCGGTATCCGAGAACACGAGTTGGCGGTACAGCAACAGAAACATGTACACGACAACTGTTTCGGATGCATCGGCCGCCAGAAGCAGTAGGCGTGCGCTGTCCAGATAGGTAGTTTCGGGGTACAAGGGCAAGGGGCACATGGAGTGGATGGCGGCGGATGACGAGCTTTGCGAACTTGATGGCGCAGATGGAGGGTTGAAAACGAGGTCCGTCAGGCCCTTGAGCACGCTGACGTATGTTTTCTGTGTACGCGAAAGGCTGGCATAATGGAGTGATCCGGATGGGAAGGAAGGGTGAGCGAAAATAGGTGATGCGAGTAGCTGATGGTGAGATGACTTGATCCATTCTCGTGTGAGATCAAGGGATGAACTCAATCCTCTGCGGCTTTTGAAGGCCTTGAGCTCATACTGACCCGAACTATCGATGAGAAATGGGCGGAGGGTTTGTAATTGATGGTTGGCGATGTCCTAATCCATACGTCAGCATGGAGATAGAAAAACGTGTCAGATGAACGAACAAGTTTCATCAGCTCCAGAATGTCAAGACACATTCGTACTGCTTTGACGGCATCCGCCTTACTGCCTCCACCTCCCGGTGCGCAAGCCCTTGCGACCTCCACCATAGCATCGACGGCACGATCGCGCATGGGTGCACAGTGGCTCTTGAGGGTTTGACCGATGACGATAAAGAGACCAGATGGATCGAAAAGATTATGCTGAAGTTCCTGATAGATGAGCTCCGGGTCAAAGACGGATCTGAGATGCGCAGCCTGGGCAGCATGTCTCTCGATCTGTGCTTGGAAGGTAGTAGGATTAGCATATGTGTCTGAGATACTTGTCAATGGTTGAATGACGAAGAGAAGAACTTCCAAGAACTCGTTCAGTAGTAGGCGGATGCGAGAGGGCATTCGGAGAGTGAGAACGCGGCGAGAGGTCGAGTAGGTGAGGACAGGGTTCTGTGGTGGGAGAGGGACACGACGGCAGACACAAACACACTCGGATGGCCGCCACTGCATGTCAAAGGAGACACACGTGCAACCGTTTTCAAGCTCCAGCGCGACGGCCCGCCAGTACCTATCTGAGAGCTCGCGCTTTTTTCGTCCAGAAGTGGGCCTGAACTGCAAACCGGCGTCGAAGAGGAGATCATGACCTGTTGGAGGTAAGTGAGCGGCGCAGTGGCAAGCGCGAGAGGGAAGACGCACGAAGTTGTGGATTGCGCAAGATAGCACTCAAATCTAACTCCTTGAGCGTCTGTCGATTGATCAACGGTTGTAGAGATGGGATATGAGGAGAGGTAAGATCGATGTGCGGAAAGGGAGGCTGCAAGGCTGGGTGGAGGCTGGCTGCGGAGGGGAGATGGGGGTCGATCCTAAGAACAGGGGGTTGGGGAGAGGACGGGGATGGGGATAGAGGATCGTGGTGGTCGGTTCTTCTACGGGAGCGGCGGGTAGGAGTGTGAGGGGGCAGGGAGGCCCGGGGAGAGGGATGTCTGTCGGGTGTGCGAGGGTGGGAGTGGGACTTTGGAAGGTCATTGGTGTCGATACGTGGACGCTTGTGCAAGCGGGCATGAACGGGATCGCTGTTGAGCGGTGAGATGGGAGGCGAGTCTGTCGGTGAGTGTTCAGAAGGCCAGACTGCATGAGCGGTGTCGGTAGAGAGCCAGGGACTGGTAGGTGGCTGTCTTGGGGCATGCGAGAGACGAAGAGGGGATGGAGGACGGTCGACTAGGATTGGATCATTGGACTGGGAGGGATTTGGGATCGGATGCTGGGTGTCGTCGTCCGAGTCCGCCTTTCGTTTTCTGCAGTTCAGCTCTTGAAGCGGGTGGCCAAGGTCGCTCATAGGTGACTTTGTGGGGGCTGAAGAGCTCGAGATAAAAAGAAGAACGTGAGCGGTGTGGAGGGGGGGATATATAAGTGCCGTGAAAAGAAACAGCCGAAGTTGGTGAGACTCAGGGCGAACACATGGGATCAAGACACGACGGAAACAGACCTGGCGTGCTCCACGACTAGTGGACAATTGCGAGGCCCTGGTTGCCTGGCAGATACCTGGTGGTGGTCAAAGCGGGCAACAAGACAAGGTTTTGCGGAACTGGCAGGCTGCCACGCTGTCCGGGTGAACCTGACAATAAATAAATGAGGATCGCACTATCCTCCAACCATGCCTAATTCGTTTCGAAACGTGTCCTCCTACCCCCCGCGGATTGTCATATCTGAAACGTGCTCTGATTTACTTTCCATCTTATCGATCCTTATGACTCTCTGCTGAGACTCATCTCCAGCTTGATTATCTACGCATCTATCAGCTTCTCCTCCTCCCCAACCTCCTCCTCGTTTGCCTTCTTCGTCGCCTTCCGTCCATAAAATTCACTTATAATCTTCGGGTTGATGCGATTCAACTGCTCCTTCGGGAAGATGCGCAGTAACGTCCACGCCAGGTCCAGTGAATCAAATATCGTCCGCGATTCATAAGGTCCTGCACATTCATCACGTGACATCTCCATACCCAAAAAAAAAATCCGACACACCGCACTTACCTTGCCCGACAAATTGCCGTTCAAACTTGTCCAAAAATTCAAGTGCCAGCTTATCCTCGGCTGATAGCGCCTCTTCTCCGACCACCGCCTTCATCGCGGCCGCGTCTCTTCCTATCGCGTACTTCGCGTACTGTACACACGTGGTCTCGTGAATAAAAAAAACACCTCAATCAAGGCACAACGTACCAGCTGGTTCGATACGTCACCGTGGTCTTTCCTCGTGAGTTTCTCGCCGATCGCACTCTTCATCAGCCGCGAAAGTGATGGCAGCACGTTAATGGGGGGATATATTTGTCGGTTGTGCAACTGGCGATCGACGAATATTTGCCCTTCGGTAATGTATCCTGTCAGGTCAGGAATGGGGTGCGTTATGTCTGCGCGATCGGTGTCAGTCAGCGGACCATGGGAAATGTAGAAAAGAAGCACCGTCGTTTGGCATGGTCAGAATGGGAATTTGAGTAATCGACCCGTTCCGCCCCTCGACACGTCCAGCACGTTCGTAAATTGTCGACAAGTCCGTGTACATGTATCCGGGGTAGCCTCGACGACCAGGTACCTCTTCACGCGCCGCCGATACCTGCCATGAGGAATCGAGTAGGCCAAACAATCAATGAAACAATTCCAATCCCAATGCCGCAGAATCAAACGCACTTCTCGCAGCGCATCTGCATACGATGACATGTCGGTCAATATAACCAACACGTGCTTTTCCAACTGGTAGGCGTAGTACTCGGCCGTCGTCAGCGCAAGTCGTGGCGTAATGATACGCTCAATGGTGGGATCGTTCGCCAGGTTAAGGAACAGCGTTACCCGATCAAGACTTCCATTAGATTCAAAATCCTCCTTGAAGAAACGTGCCGTTTCCATGTTGACACCCATAGCGGCGAACACCACCGAGAAGTTGTCTGCGTGACCGTCATGCACATCTTTCGTGGGTCGCTTCACCAAGCCGGCTTGACGTACAATTTGCGCAGCAATCTGGCGTGGGCGTCAGAGATAGGCACAATGAAGTCAACATTATGGCTACCTCGTTGTGTGGTAAACCTGCGGCTGAGAAGATAGGAATCTTCTGTCCGCGGGCAATGGAATTCATAGTATCGATTGTCGAAATCCCAGTTTGGATCATCTCCTCAGGGTATATCCGAGAATATGGGTTGATCGGTGAGCCTGAACTAAACCTTGTAGTGGACGAGACGCGTTGGTGACGGAGTGCACACACCGTTGATGTCGAGGTAATCCTCTGCAAACACCTTCGGACCTTGGTCGATGGGATTGCCGGAACCGTTGAAAATGCGGCCCAGCATGTCTTCTGCTACGGGTAGTTTCATGCTGCTGCCCGTGAACTCGACATGCGTCGCCTTGACGTCCACTCCTGATGTGCCCTCAAAGACTTGGACGATAGCTTTCTTCCCCTGGACCTCCAGCACTTGGCCGCCCCTCTTGGAACCGTCCGGGAGTGTCAGCTGCACAATCTCATTGTACGAAGGGAACTGATCGGGAATTAGCCCCGTTATTGCGTCAAGCGACTCGTGGTGTGCTTACTTTGACATTGTCCAGCACGACAAGCGGCCTGTTAGTGCTCAATTAAACGATACACAGACACACTTAATTTAGTATTTACCCGTTGATGGCAGATACGGTGCGATAATCTGGGGAGGAGTGTCGGAGCCACGAAGCACTGAGGGCCAACTAGTAAGAGGCATACCGAGATGAGGTTGCACGCGATATTCGCGTGTCACTGCGGCGGCATTTATTGCAGCCAATTCTTTGTCGGTGATGTGAGGGTCGACAGTCATGACGAAGGGATATGTTGCAGTCAACTTACAGTAAGCTGGCCAATCCCCGAGGTGGATGGCCCCCCAGCATGCAGCCGAAACTCCCACGCCTAAAACGGCTGGCACTCCGCTGGCGAGGCAGGCATTTGGTTTTTTTTGCTATTTCACAAATCGTATTACATTACAACGCGTTCATTCCTGACGCAAGTGCATCCACCAGGCCGCGCGCCACATCCTTCACCTTATCCACATCTCCAGACGACCTGTAAAACACGCCTTTAGCTCCACATTGACCAGAAACAGTTCTTCAGTCGATCATACCATTCCGTTTCGAGAAGAGCTTCTTCGACCTGTTCGTCCGGTTCCCAGCCTATATCCTTGCTCTGCACCACAATATATAAGTACTCTGCGGTACTCGATCGGACCTGAATAAGCACGTAAATGGCTTAGTATCTCTCCCTGACGATCGAGAAGGATACATACTCTGGGGTAAGGATGCGCAAGGAAGTCGACCATTTTGGATAGGCACGCGTTCGCAACCGAAGAAAACGTGAGGAGGTTGACAACTCTGTAGCAGCGTCATCCGACTGATCGTCTCGGTATCACCCGCATTAATGAAATGTGACTTACATCTTCATTGACTCCTGAATTCTCTGTACGTTCTTGACACGCGACACGTTTTTAGACGAAACTGACAACAAGGCCTCGAGACTGCACAATGTTAGCTAGCATGTGCGCCACTGGAATGCAGCCTGCTTACCATGCGGCACCTCTCTCAGACTCAGAAAGAGACACCAAAGCATCCTCCTCAAGCAGCATGTTGAATGTCTGCAGAACTGGTATTACGACATTGTTGGATGTCGGGTTTGATTGGGCCAAGCCGATGAGATCGCTTGCAAATTCCGAGAGGCTGTATTCCCCCTCGAAGACAGGGGACAGTGGCAATGTTTTGGCATAACTGGCCATACTGGATGATGCGGGCCGTTGCTACATCAAAGAGGTGAGCCTACGGTCGTCACCAACGACAGCGGAAACTAACATACCGTGCTGCCCGTCCTCGTGGCGACGCTCAACACTAGGCCGCTCAACACTGATCTCCGATACTCTGGTATTCGGAGGATTTTGACGGCCCTTGGAAATAGCCATCCACCGTCACTCCAGCTATTGTTGCCATCACCGTTCTCTCTGGAAAAAAAATCGTTCATCAAAGATGTGTCTTGCTTCGGTAAGTTGCTCACGTGGAAAACAGCTCTCTCATCAAATCGATGTCTTTTACTTCCCACCTTTCTGCATGTTTTGTAGCAGGGAGCTGGAGTTCCAGGAGGCGCAAGAAACATTCCCCGGAAATATGCCGAACATTGTCGAGCCTTTCTACACCTTGTCGAAGAATACGTCCAATGGCAGCATGGTATCTGTGAGGAGGTAAAAAAGAAGCAAATTCCTGGAGTCTGCCGGAAACGCGGAATAGATCTTCGGTAACTGAACTCAAGCCGCGGATGGAGGCGATGCGTATCCACGACCCTACATCTCCACGCTCGTCCGTAGTGTAGTCATCCAACCCACCATCCAGTGCACTGAACAAAGCGCAGACTTCACTTGATCGGAAGCCTGGATTAGGGTGGTGAGAAGCTGAGTGCTTCCACATCGGGAGGTGGAGCGTACCTTCCGCTAACATCGGCGTTATGTTGGTGAGGAGCCTCGGGATGGCCAAGTAACAATTTCGGCGCGCTTCGACATTTGTCATTCTAGCTGCAGACTGTAATCACCGGTTTAATGAGGGTACCATGCGGATACTGTGGGCGGAATCCGATTCCTCACCTCCGAACTGATGCTTTCCAGCAAGCAATCCACAACTTCAGGGAGAACATGTGGGTGCGTATTGTAGTCGAGGACACCCAACACATGCCCCAAACTCTGCTGCAACGATGGGGTCCCGTGTCTGAATTCCTTGATTAATGTGCAGGAAACGATCCAAACTCAGCATACGCACACGGAATACGCCCACTATACAAGAAACACTTATCTTTGCACCCAGGCGGAGCAGTCCACGAGAGAACTCGTCGCGGCCACCGCCATTGCAGCTGCCTTCTGTGCATTGATACCCCTGTGGCGGAGCCCTTGATCGACAAAGTAACGCCAATCTGGGGCAAGTGATTGGTCTTGGGCTTGTTGTGCCTCCCGTTGGGTGATACAAGCCGCAATGAGACTGCAAGTTGCACTGAGCACTTGTTCATTCCGAGGCGCGAGGATGATTTCTTTGGGGATGTCCTTTATGAGTCCGAAAATCTTGCAGATGAGTTCCGATAAGAATATGTGATACACTGATAATCGCACTGGCTCCACTGACCTCCCGCCGTTTCTCATCCCCTGCCGGACCAAAGTGTCGTTGATAAGCATCTGTGAGTTCTACGAGCCCCAACATTGCGCCATGGATATCTGTGGTATCTATCGAATGCAGTAATTGTGCCTACCTCTCTGAGTCAATATCAACGCTGACTTCGGAATCATGACTTACCAATCGGGGTATGCATGTCGGCCCCAGCGACACGAGGTCGATCTCGCATATCAGCCTCAAGGACTTGGCACCCAACTGTCTCATCGTAACATCCCAGTGACGCAACGTGATCGAGATCAAATGGTCGATGAGACCCGACCGGTATTCAGTGTGTCTGCCGCAGAGGTTCTAAGAATGGCAGGACTACGAAATTCGCGGGAAGGGACCCACTCAGCTACCTGGGGGGCCGCCGTGAGAAATGCAGTGCGCCGTATGCTCACAGAGTAAAAGTCCGTTTTACGCAGCACATCAATACCATGAGCAAACAAACCCTGAGCCCGAAGGAGAAGGGTCAGAATGCTTGAATAGGGATCATTCGAGCGCCGCACCATCCGGCCTACATGTTCTTGAAATGCAGCACTTGCGGCTCTGCGGATGGATACGTCACGATCAAAAAGAGAAACGGAAACAAGGCTCTGCGCTAGCCTGGCAGCATGTGGGGAAATGTCGGATGGATCCTGAGCCCTTGCCAAGGCCCAAAGGACGTAGGCCGCAGCATCTCGCACGTTGGAACCGATCGAATGTGCACCCTTGCGAATGTCGAAGTAGAGGGCCTGTTGGACGCCAAAATAAACTCCTGCACCACATCGAGGCTCATGCCCTTGCCTTGGATAACCAATCGAGTAATTGTGGTAACAATGATGGTTCCACGAGGCCTCTGCGTGCCATCTCGGCAGTCGCCAAACATGCACCATGCCATGTCGCCTCGGCGACAGTTGGCATATCGTAGATGGATGCGCCCACAATGCTGTGTATGGAGAATAAGTTCAATATGGTTTCGAGGACTTGCGCCGAGAAATTGATCGGTAGACGTTCCGCAAGCCTACCAATGCCTTTGGCCGCTGACCACCGAACCACTGTGTCCTATCAAGGGGAAGCGTTAAACAATAGGTGAGAGGCAAGGATAGCGAGATACCTTATCTTGCAAGCAATTGAATAGTGCCTGCAGGATATTTTCGACTTCCTCCGGAACGTCATCGTCATCGTCGTCGTCATCTATTCGGATTTCCTCCGGAGCTTCCGCGATTTGCAATACACGAACTGTGAGAACATTTCAGGCTATACTTTCCCTGGGCAGAAGAGTGTACTCGCCACTGATCCTCGAGTTGCTAGTTTTGGGAGGAAGAAGCCGGAGTCCGACCCTTGATAACAGTTTTGCTCGGTATTTGCGAATCAAGGTATTGCTCATCAGAGCTCCGCTCTTCACTATGTTCTCTGATATCTCTAACAGCCGGGACGTGGCAGAACGGGACTCTTCCAAAGCACCAAACTTGATAAATTCACACAGTACTTGCAAGACACCGATAGCCTGGCTTCGTCAGTCCGGCCGGGTGATAGTCCTGGCCACTCACTAACAAAGGCTGCCGCGTTTCCAGAAACACGGAGGGGGAAGATGTAAGAAATCCTGATAATTGTTGTGTGGCATCTTTTCTACTTTCATCTTAGCGCTTCCTGAAAAACATACGGTAATACCTACCGCATGTACAAACGTGAGAGGAGTTCCGTTGCGCCTTCACGTTCTAGACCCGCATAGTCCAGGTAACGTTTGCCGATGGATTCAAGCGTATCGGCCGTTCGCCCTCTGTGACTAGGTTCGTCGAACTGTTCCAGATCAAAAGGAATTCTGCACACAAGAGAGAGCCACAGCAACACGACATAACGTAGCGACCATTGAGAAGGATGAGCAGCAGGCCCGGTTGGCAAACCAATAAAGTCGATGGCGGTAGTCACGTCCACGATTTCATGAGGGAAAAACCTAGCTGCTCATTCTAAGGACACAATGTTGATTGCAATACAAGAAACAAAGGACTGACTGATCGTTTTGTACCCTCTAAACTTGATGTAATTGTACATCAATTCAGCCAGACGTCCTACCCGCATCATGGAGGACGTCATGGATCTATCGGATGTGCACACTCTGGCATGCGTTCTCAAGCGTTCAGCAACGGGGATGACGAGGTCCTCGAGGTAAGGGTCCAGGAGGTAAGGTTGTTCTTGGTATTCGGCTAGCTACTCGACGTTGGATTGTGGACGCTAAGAGGCGTTATCGACGAATACACATACTATCATGCCATGCTTGCGTAAAACGTCAAACTCGGTGCTGTTCTCCTCACGAGTGGGTTCGGTGGTCAAGTCGAGCGAGAGTAACGCATTCTGAAGGGAAACAAATTCATCCCGGCGCTCAAAGGATGCGAATAGTTTTCCATCTTCTATGGGTTCCTCCGACATCACGAGTACGAGATGGTAGTGACTGATCAAGGTGTCACAACAATTAGACCCATTAGGTCAGCGAGGCTGGTTGAACACATACACCTCGTGGCAATGAAGAATACGTTCGGCGTCAAGCGAAAACGCCGGGATGACAAGGAATCAGAGGTATTTTGAACATTCGGGTCATCCAAGTCGTTTTACATGCGAAGTTGACGACATCGCCAGGAAGACAAAGTGGCCAAGTTGCGCCAAAAACTGGCACGTCTTTCACGCCCATTCCTTCAACAATCAGTGGACCAATACTACCCATTCTCAAGCATCACGCTCTTAGGGAACTTCGCAAGGCCGTCAAGAAGGCGAAGACTTTCGAGGTGCAAAAGACCTTGAAGAAACTTAAGGACGCTCGGTGAATGGCTATGAATCTGGCATCTCATTTAAATCTCACTGAAGGTTCAGACGCCAGGATCCGGAAAGCGATGTGTCAAGGGACCTTGAGACTCAAATGGAGATGTTGAAGGTTGGTGCAATGAAGGATCTGACTACCGCCTGGAACTCAATCTCAGGGATATAGTGTCTGAACTACGAACAACTTGCTCGCTCTGCTCTCGCAACCAAACTCAAGAGGGACAAGACACTCTTTGCAGAGCAGTCAATACAAGCCATTTCGGCGGAATTAGCTTCCGATTTGGTTTCTCCCGCGATGTCAGGAACTCCGATGGCTAAAGTACAAGCCCGCATACTAAGCTCCAGAGTCCTTGCATCAGAGGTGACGTCAATAGTGGATACGCTGAGAGCCTTCTTGTATCATTCCGTCGGATCGGAAGATGCTGCGAGAGCCCCCTACAATTCTGATGTGTCGCCTAGGATCTCAAAGAGGCGGAGAACAGAGACGGGCCACGAAAAGGCCATAATGTCATCCAAGGTCAGTATCGGGACTTCCTCCAGCGAGAGGAGCGGTGGAGAAGATGAAACGTCCGCTAGCGATCGCGACGTTGCAGAAGCGGACGACGGTTGGGAATCTGGTACAGTTGGCGTATCACCAGGGTCGGATGACAGCGATGGCGAAGCATATGACGAGAGCGGCGTCGAAGGTGACGCCATCTCGGAATCCCAGCAGTCCCAGCACCATGAACGCATGGGTCAATCGCAGTTTCTCCCTTTGCTTTCGGTTGGTTTCACTCGAGGCGATTCGGATAGCGAAATCAGCGATAGGGAACTAAAGCTGGTTGACAGCTCTAGGAAGAACCGGCGTGGCCAACGAGCACGGAGAGCGTAAGTGGTGTATCATACTTCTATTGCTGTGATCGGATTACCTCTAATTCCCGGTGGCGCTCAGGATATGGGAAAAGAAATTTGGAAAAAACGCTAATCACGTCAGGAGAAAGAAAGAGCAAGCAGCGTCAAAACGGCGTCTGCCTGGGTTCATCCCGACTGATCGGACGTCTGAGGTGGGAAATCCGTCTTCCCGGCGGACTCCAGCTCAGTCTAGTGCATCCACACGTCGCCCTCAGGCGGGATATCAAAACACCAAGAATCCAACGCCGAAGCAAAAACAGTCAGCGTGCCTTCAGCACCAAGGCGATTTGCGGAAGAATCAAGAACGACCACTACACCCGTCATGGGAGGCCAAAAGAAAACAAAAGATGGCCAGCATTGTTCCTCCACAGGGAACGAAGATCGTGTTTTCACAATCATAGCGTTATCTCATTATCAGCCTATCTTTGATGGCTATATTTACCCGCAGTCATCGTGGACAAGTTTCAATTTGAAACTCGCTTGCACATGTTCAATGTATTCGAAGGGTAAAAGCCTATAACGTCATATTTTGGGCGTGGTGTCAGATAAGTACTCCAGACGAAGTCGAATACAATTTGGACACGCCAATGTCGAGGGACTAGATCTAGCGACTAGGACAGACGTGCTTTTTACCCCCTTGCAGTCTACACTCACGGGAGCACCAGGTTGCATCGCAACGGGGACACCGCGGAAAGTTTGTGCCCGCTTTCATGCATGCAGAACATATGGTGCTGCAAGAAAGCTTCGAGCCCTTTTCGAGGGCTTTCAAAACTGGGTGGAGTTTGGGTGGATTGTCATCATTGTCTGTCACCGGCGATGGGGGAGAAGTGGTGGGCGGAGATGTTACCGGACCCGAGGAGGACCGACCCCAATCAAAGTCAATCGACAAGGTGCGGGTGATGGACGGGCTCCGCCTAGAACGCGAAAAGGGCTGAAAGAATGAGAGGGGTGAATCGGGAGGTGAACATCCACAATCACGATCAGGCTGCCTTGCGCGGCCCTTACCCGAAAGTGGGATATCGAGGCTGAGACGGGTTCTGAGCCAAAGAGCGGCAGGGATAGTCGTTGTGAATGATCCATAAACGTTGGCATGACCCTCAGTGGGCTCTGCGGGCAGAGACCCTTGGTTTACATTGGGGTATATGGAAGCGATGGAGGATTGCGATGTCGTTGAGGAGCATGAAGTGCTCCAAGTTCGACGACGGCCCGTCATGGTCTTGGATGGGAAGAGAGTGAGGGAAAAGACAAGGGAAAGGAGGGAATGCTTACATACATGGTTCGGGGAAAACGACGAGGCGAAGATTTGAGCGTGGAGGGTAAGTATATATAACGCAACTGGGCGGAACAAAGCAAGTGGAAAGCCGACGGAGGGAAGAGCCGAAAGAAAAATGAAGTAAACTTACGCCCGGTAGCACGCCGGGGGGGAAAGAGAGCCGGAAAGGATGAGGAATGAGGGAAAAGTTGGGCACACGACACAAATTTATACGGTAAGCGTAATTGGATGTGCTCACGAGACCAGGAGGTCGTAATTGAAAGTAGATCTGGGAAACCCGAAACGGGCAAAGGAGATAGTACGCGGGACGTTGCACATTATTCAAAAGGATCAGTACGGATGTCAACTTTCAACTTTGAAACGAAAGCCGACTCGGATAGATCGTTCGTATGTAGTACTCGTGTGGCAAATTAGAAAAGACAAACAAGACAAAATACGTTACCCTTGGGCACTGCGGCGACGACGATCCAACATTTCACAAAAGCGCATACAAGCACCTTCCTGTGGACGACTCTTCTTCGTTCCTTACCACCACCATCTCTCGGCACCTCTTTTTTTTTACGTCTTAGCAAGGCATGGTGAGCCCTTCTGATTCATATTTACCTTCTCTCTCACATTCACATGCCCTCGCTGCATTCTAGGGTCAAACGCTCTCATCGCCCGGTCAGTACCCCTCTTCCCCTCTTCCCCCTCTTCCCCCGAGTCTCCTTTCGTCCTTTTTTCGCTTATCGGAACACCTTAGCGACCGAAAAGAAATCCGACGTCGGTGAAGATGATCGTCTTCTTTTTGCTGTCTCCGAGATGCAAGGATGGAGAATCAGTGCGTCTCCTCACTTTCCTCCCCGATCCTGACGACATCTTTTTCCTGCGTATCCAGCCATGGAGGACGCTCATGCCGCCGTGTTGACCCTGGAAGACGGCTCCGATGAAAAAAATGCATTCTTTGGCGTTTACGATGGTCATGGTGGTAATTCTCCCCGTTGTCCTTTACTCCATTTCCTTCCCCAACTCTTTGATCGCAGGCAGCACCGTTGCAAGATTTGCCGGTAAAAACGTCCACAAGCGTCTCCTTTCAGAAGAAGCATATCGCGAGAAGCGTTACGAAGAGGCAATGAAAAAAGCCTTTCTGGGAACCGACGAGGATCTTCTCGCTGGTATGCCTCTACGTGTTATCAAGCGGTTATTATCAACCTAAATCTGTAAAAGACCCTGCTCATACGCGCGATCCATCCGGCTGTACAGCCGTTGCCGCCTTGTTGACTCATGATATGAAAATTTACGTCGTACGTCCCGACCTCGATCACTCCTCCCGCTTATCTTTATCCCCTTTAGGCCAATGCGGGTGACTCGCGCTCTGTCATCAGTGTCAAAGGTCAAGTGAAACCTCTAAGTTTCGACCACAAACCCTCGAACGATAGTATGCCATACTTTCTTTCCTTCTCTCGTTCTCCTTCAATTAACACCTTTTTCAGCCGAGCGAGCCCGTATCGTCGGTGCGGGCGGATATATTGAATACGGCCGTGTAAACGGTGTGTATTTTTGGATTCTCCCGGTCGCCCGGCCTTATGAATGACAATCCAGGAAATCTTGCCTTGTCAAGAGCACTGGGCGATTTCGAGTTCAAGAAAAATTATTCCTTAATTCCACAAAAGCAAGTCATCACCTCCGACCCCGATGTCACTATGCACGAAATAACGGATGAAGACGAGTTCTTTGTTTTGGCTTGTGACGGTTTGTCTGTTTGATATCCACCCACGCCATACGCTCATGTCCGTTTTATTCCACCAGGTATCTGGGATTGTTTATCCTCTCAACAAGTCGTGGATTTCATCCGACTGAGGGTCTCTGAGGGGAAAGAACTGAGAGAGATCGGCGAGGAGATCTGCCAACACTGTCTTGCCCCTGATACATCTTCAGGGACTGGCATTGGTTGCGACAACATGACAGTCCTCATTGTTGCGGTCCTCAACGGCAAGACGAAGCAAGAGTGGTATGATTGGGTCACCGATCGTGTGAAAGCCGGCCACGGCTTCAGTACACCTACCACCATTCCGCAGATCTACTCTTCTGCCCGACTCATGGCGTACAAGGCAAGGCGAGAAGCTCAAGAGGAACGCGAGCGATTACGGGGTCAACGAGGCGAAGACTTCAATGCACCACCGTTATTCAGCTCTACGGCACTCCAAGGTTTCGCCCGCGTCCTGGGGAGCACGGGCGGAATTTCCTTCAGTCCAAGCACTGGGATAGTGACTGATGGTGGTACTCGCCTCATGTTTGCCACTGCAGACGACGAAGATGATAGTGGTGACGAGATAGAGGTAGAAACTGGCCGATCGTTCTTCTCCGAGACCTTTGGTCTAGGACGACCAGTAGATCCCGCTGCATCCTTGCGGGATCATTTGGCTGCATATGAGAAGGATATGAGCGATGGACTTGATGACAGCTTGGGCGAAAATATTGATTCCGACTCACGGCTGGTGGAGATCGATGACGAAGACCTTGATGGCCCGTTTAACGACATCAATGGCGACCTACCCAAACCTCCTCCTGATTCCTTGCATCTGGAAGAGCAATTACCGCCATCCGATGTTCCTTCCCTTAAACCGCTCAAGTTAAATGGTGACGTCATTCCACCGGTTGAACAGCTGCGGTCACAACCATTGGGAGACGAACCTGATCCGGTCACCAAGGCCGAAGGACTAATGGACACCAGTGAAGATCCACTGGTGACATGAACTTACCGTTACCCCAGCATCCCTGTTTTCGCCCTCTACCTAATCCCTCTCCTTCTGTATGTCTTACCCAGCCTGAGATCGGTTTCAGGCATACGTTGGCCCCAGTGTGCTTCTTCATATCTATTGGTCCTGTAACCATCGCTGTCATCACCAACCAATCTCTTACGTCTTTCTAGCTCCAGTTGTAGCATCTATGGCAAATGATCGTTCATGATTACCCTCATAATGGTCACGATTCCCCATTCTTGCGTCTGAACCTCGGTAACATACATCTTATACTTCCTTACTGGTTGTACACTGTACTAGTGGTTCATATATAGTTGCTTGAAAACCCTGCTCTCCCCCATCGCCAACTAGCAGACATTGCGAAGAACGACGAGCTTGTTCTCGCAAAGACATACGATTGTAATTCCAGTGTCGCTTCCTGAGGCGATGGCACCGATTCCTAAAAGAGAACCTGCATCACCTTGTCCAACTGCAAGCACACTTTGTTTTGCCCACAACTCTCCTGAGGTGGAGCTGCGATATATGTAAACGTTGCCTCCCCGATCCTGCAACCCATTTTCAAACGCAAGGACCATGTGGGACGTGTGATACGTGAACCGGGTGTCACGTTTCGACGCCAAGACAAAGGCAAGGGCTGAATAAGTGTGTTCGTGTTTCCACCCAGGCAAACCATCACGAGATGTGTTGTCAGAAAGCACGTGTTGCGTCCCGTCGAGTCCGTTTTTGACCACCAGACTCAGAGGCCCCATCTCGGCACCTGGAAGGGGCGTCGAGAGGACGTTGAACGCAGAATCCTGTGGGCTAGCAGACCACGGTGGCGATGATCCGTCCTCGCCCACCCAAGTGATGAACGCGAGCCTTCCTACAGACGAATCGACTTCGTCATCCATCTCGCCTTGCTCAAGCGTGGGGAGCCCACGTCCGAGACCGAGGCCGCTGGGATCGTCCCCCTCTCTCACCGCCGCGGTGTATTTCTCCAGCGCTTCGCGGATGACGTAGAGCTCTGAGGGGTCGAGCGCCTCTGGGACGTCGACGTCGTCTACTTCCGTACTCGACGTGCCGGAGGCGGCAAAGACGTGGGACCACTTGAGACCTTCGGTTCGTTTGTCGAGATGGATCGTGAGGAGACCGAACGCGTGTCCGCCCTCGCGATCCCATGTCCAGAAACTTGTCGATGGGCGAATGCCGTCCCAGAGTTGCTTTGCCGAGTATCGAGGAATGGCAAACCCTTCTAGGATGGGGGGCGCATTGACGTGAGCAGTCAGAGTCTTTTGAGAAAAGGTGACCTTGATCTGAGACGTCGGGACGGTGGAAGGTAGGGGGAAGGCGACAGTGACGATGTCTGATGTTTGGGTCCAGGAGTAGGGGAAAGGTTTGGTGGGCTGCGGCGGACCCTCGGCGTCCAACGCTTCCTCTGCACGTGGGATGGGAGCGTACTCGTCGGGAGATGGTTCGTAATGAGGCGGGTGCGGATCGCTGACATTGCGATAGGGTGAGCTGCCGAGAAGAAAGTATGCATTTCTGGCTGGGGAACATGTCATTAACATTGGCACGTCTTCTCCACGTCTGCGCCAGACGATGTCAAGGGCGAGAGACTCCAAGGGCATCTCAAAGGGGAGGGTGAAACGGGCAGCCCAGGCATCGAATTCATGGTATTTCATGGGATGTTTTGTTGGTGGGTCAGAGGGTGCCGTGCCGTAGTGTCTGGAAGATAACAACGCAACGGCACTCGTATCGGAAGTTCTGATGATGTTGTGCACCCGGAATGGGATGCACGCCCTTGGGATCGCGCTATCGGGATCCACCAGTTCGAAATTTGCAAGCAGGGTCGCAGGGCCGGCGACGGGGATGTCGAGGACATATAAACTTCCTCGTCCATCACCGATGAAAACGACGGATTCGTCTAGAAAGGCAGCAGATGGATACTCTGGATGTACTAGATCAATTTGGGGAGCTGCGACAGAGGTTGGAAGTTCATATACAGGGGTAAATGAGGGGGGTGTAACAGTCTACTCGGCATGAGTAAACATCAGCCTGAGAGATCGAAACACGATGTCTCACATCCCCGACGTCGACGACGATCACCTGGTGATTTGCGTCGACATAAATACCTCTCCCCTTGGTCGCGGATAGCATGAAGTGATTATGGGTGATTCGGCTCTGTACCTCTTCGAATGTGAGAGGTGACTTTCCGTAGGAGGAGGCTTGAGTGATCTTATATGGGAGATTGTAGCGGTCAACATTTTCTTCGTCGAGAAGAAGGAGCTTGTAGCCCTCAAATTTTGGATTCAGGAGGCTGCGTGTAGGTGCAAAGTCTGCCATTGAGAGAAAGGTTGGTACGTGTAGTACGGATTCTGGACCAGCCTGACTCGGAGTCTCTCCGCTTAGTTGTCCGAGTCACTCGACTCTCAAGTTGGCTCGTCTCCTTGACTAGTACTGTCACGTCGTCAAGTCACTAAAACCCATTCCGTACAGAAATACCGGTACACATTATGTCGGTATGCTGAGAACACGTAACGACGTACTAGTACGTACACCGCAGGGTTGAAAGCCCGCCCATATGACTCGGAACGTACTTACATTAATCTAGTATGCCTTCAGAACAAGAGTCCAGTGGGTACGTGTCATTCACGCCAGGTACTATGTAGCAGCCAGCAGGTCTTCATCACCTTTCGGCGGAACGGGTGTCTACGGGGTCCCAAATGTTGCATCCGTTCTTGGGTACATGATTGGTTTCATCCTCTCTTTGCCAATTCAATCCGACGCTGAAACCTATGCTCAGAACACATATAAGCCCTACCTGCGACGGGAACCCGAAACTAGATATCCAACTGGATTACATCCGCACAGGACTCTATGTCTCTCCTTATACCTGTCGAAAAGCCCCAGAATCTTCTTGCTCGTTACCGTGCGTTAGCACCCTCCGCCAGCATTCATGTTTCCCCGTTGCAGCTTGGGGGGCTGAGTATCGGGCGCACAGGTGAACGAGATGGCATAGGCATGAACAAGGAATCCTCGTTCAAACTTCTAGACGCTTATTACAATATAGGTGGAAACTTCTTTGACACCGCTAATTCATAGTGAGTGTTGATTGGTGAACCACTTAATCCACTTTTTTAAGGTGTTTGAGCGAGCCAAAATCAGAGCTCTGAGGAATTTATTGGCGAATGGGCCGAGCAACGTGGAATTCGTGACCAACTCGTTATTGCCACAAAGGTAGCCCCGTTACTCGAGTTCCGGCGACGCGACGTCGTTTCTCATGATTTTTATAGTACAGCATCAGTTATGTACAAGCCGACAAGAATATCGACATTCTATACACCAGCGTCGAGGAGGTCATGAACGCACTTCATATCCTGGTTCAGCAAGGACAGGTTCTTTACTTGGTGAGCTAAAAAACATCAGCCGTTTCACATGCACACCACGTTGACTTCCATGATCAGGGTATTTCCGACGCCCCTGCATGGATCGTATCAAAGTGCAACCAATACGCTCGTGACCACAGTAAATCCTCGTTTGTTATCTACCAAGGCGCATGGAATGTCATGTCGCGCGATTTCGAACGAGATATCATCCCTATGGCCCGTATGGAAGGTGTGCACTTGTGGCAAATACCACCCCTGTGAATGCTCAACGACATGATGTAGGCATGGCTTTGGCTCCTTGGAACGTCCTCGCGTTGGGGAAGCTTCGCACTGATGCCGAGGAGGAGCGCAGGCGCCAAACAGGTGAGGAGGGCCGCACCTTCCCTTCCCCTGATTGGGAGCGCAATCCCTTGGAGCGAGAAATGAGTCTTGCTCTCGAGAAGGTGGTGGAGGGAGTGGGCACTCCTCACATCACGGCTGTCGCTATTGCGTGTGTCATGCAAAAGGCACCTTATGTTTGCCCTGTCATCGGCGGCCGCAAGACAGACTACCATGAGGCCAACGTAGATGCACTTAGGATCACCCTCACGGCAGAACACATCAAGTTCTTAGAGAGTATCGTGCCTTTCGACGCTGGATTCCCACATAACTTGATTGTGAGTATCACATCCTTGGTATTTTGGACTGTCCAACTGATATCAAATTGTCAGGGTAATGGAACAGATTATATGTTCGTGCTGAAAACTGCGGCCTACCTAGTGAAACAACCTAGTTTAGCGCATATCAGACCGTCTCCATAGTTCTTCGTGGTCACTTTAATCTATTTCGTCGAAAGTTTCACCATACAAAGCATTAAGGGCAATGTACCCGCCATCGTGCTTTCCCGATCAACCGCAGAAGTGAAGCGGAACACTTATCGAAGCTGCCGGCACTTCTCGCAAAGCTCATATTCAGATGTTGGGGAGGCATGCCACATCTCATTTGAAAATGAGCGTTCCCGCTTTTGCCCAAGTGGAAGCTGACTGACCAGGCTCGAATTCGTCAGTCGATATCATGAAGAGCATGATTGCACCTCCAGATGCTTGCAATCGCAGAACTGTATCATGTCATACTTTATACGACCTCGCAAATTACAAGTCCTGTGATCCACTACGCAGAATCGTCATGCAGTAGCACATATTCGCGATTCGATAAGCCGAATTTGATGACTTTCAACGAGGACTCAGGATGAGAGGGGAGAAAGAGAGGACGACGCACCATCTCCTGCTTTCAACTCGTAATACCTCGAAGGGGGTATGGTTTCGTCGTTAACGTGAGTAGCGTTCGTTGACTCGAGATCGATGATGAATGGCCTTGCAGGAAGGTTAACGGTATAAACAAGTCTGAAGGAAGAACGGACTTGACAACAGCTTTTGAACCACCGAATTCATCTTTTTCTTGTACCTGACGGTCTGTATCTCGATGATACCTGGTCAATCGAGGGTAAAGAAAAGCATTTCACAGCGACCCACGTTGGATAACTGCGTGTTGTTTGGAACAAGAGGGATGTTCAATGAATATGTCAGTAACAGTACGGTCTCTCCCTATTAGATAGGCGCTCTGTCGATGAATGTGAAGGAGTTCTGTCATAGAAAGTCAACGACTGCTGCGCTTGTAGGGGGACCAAAAATCACCTGTTTGTTCACTTCCTTTGAAAATATACAATCTCCATCCCAATGTGGGTTTTCTGGCCTCGGGGGGTTCGTTGTATTTCAGAATGGTGCTCGTCCCATCAGCTGCTTTGACAGTGTTGGTAGCTGCAGCGAGTAGTCCAGACGGCTTGAAATTTGGTTTGGCCTTCTCCACTGGGCTTTTGGAGTGTGTACGAGAGCGAGAGCGACGGCTAGGCGAGGCAGAACGGCGTGATCGTGCTGTTCGTTCCCTGCCATCCTCGCGCTGGCGACGGTCGCCGTGATGATCTATACTATCCCTGTCGCGATCTCTCCTGCTTGGACGGTCGTGGTCACGGCCGCCTTCAGGTTCTAGCTCTCTGTCACTTCTGCTCCTCCTGCCGTCGTAGTCGCGTCCGTAGGACCGTCGATCATCAGGGTAGTCCCGTTTATCTCTTCTCCGTTCTTCATCTCGCCGTGAGGTCTCTCTTCTCTGGCCGGAACCATGGCGGCGTTCAGGGTATTCCTGCCGGTCTCCATTGTCACCTTTTCTCCTCGGGTGGTCATCGTCGTCGTAGTCGCGTTTACGGTGATTGTCCTTGCGATAGTCACGCGAATATGCGGACATTGTGAAACGACAAGTTGTTGTGGGAAACCAAGTTCGAGTTGTTTTTAGGCCACTAGAGGAGCTCCGGGTCTCACAGTCATACCATGTCCGGCTTGCGTCGCTCATATACCTTTCTTAGAGACCTTTCAGCGCAGTCTCTGCCTCGGCAGAGGTACAGCACGCTTGCAGAGGTATTCACCCTTATCTGCATTGCATTTCTGAGGAAGCTCAGAGCACCCATCACACAGGATGTACGTTCTGATGCGACGTTCCGTATTCCGATTGTCGACTTTTCTGCATTCCGTGCCGCTTCCGCCCTTTCAGAAAAGCGTCGTGTAGCCGACGATATCGTCAATGGCTTCAAAGAGGTGGGCTTTGTATACTTGACTGGGCATGGGATACCTCAAGGTGTGATCGACAAGGTGTACAAGAAGGTAAGAGGCCTGTGAGAATGTCCACCAGCGAGCGAGCGATCATACATTTTGTAGAGTGCATCATTCTTTAGTCTACCCCAGGAAATCAAGGTGAGAGCTTTGTTTCCGAACGATATCTCTAAGTGACCATTGCAGGACCAAGTCGCCTGGGATGATCCTCGTGCCAACCGAGGTTATGTCAAAGTAGGGCGGGAACGTGTCACACAGTCTTCGGATGCATCCGAGATAGCAGCCCTGCGTGTCAACGCTCCAGACACAAAGGAATCGATGGAGATCGGTCGTGACTGGGACCCAATCTGGAAGAACAAATGGGTAAAGGAAGCTGAGTCACCAGGATTTAAAGACACCATGTTGCAGTTCTTCCAGGTAGGTCATGGTTTACTTCTCGACAGAGTTGTGCCTCACGATTTTTGAAAGACGTGCCACGAGTTGCACGTTGCCGTGATGCGCTCTATTGCGCTGGGGCTGGATCTTCAAGAGTCCTTTTTCGACCGAAAGATTGACCAACAGTACCATAATTTAAGGCTCCTCTCGTACCCTTCTATTCGTACCAAACTTCTCTTACAAGAGGGCCAGGCAAGGGCCGGCGCGCATTCAGGTATGCCCCAACTTATCCCTGGTACAAACAATGTTAAGTTATTGTAGATTACGGGACGATAACCTTGTTGTTCCAGGATTCTGTACGTGTATTGACATGTGAATAGTTTGGTGATCGCCGACTCATTCGTTTCAGGTCGGCGGATTAGAAGTTCAAAACCCACATACCCAACACTTTCAGCCCGCACACCCCATTGTATGTCTAGTTTCCAAAGCATGTTTGGAGCGAATTTTTGACGACGTCATTTAGCCAAGGACCATTGTCGTAAACGCGGGTGATCTGCTTGCGCGTTGGAGTAACGATGTGCTCCGCTCCACACTCCATCGCGTTGTGGCCCCAGCAGCACAGAAGATCAACGACGCGGAATGTATGACACCTGCCCGTCAATCGATCGCCTTCTTTTGCAACCCCAACTTTGACGCGACGATCAATTCGCTACCAACCTGTGTTAGCACAACGAATCCTAGTAAATACAAGTCGGTGACAACTGAAGAATACATTGTTGGACGCTTGGCTGCTACTTATGATTGACAGAACTGTACGTTACTCTTGTATACGAAGAAAACAGTGACAAAGCTATTCAGCGACAGAACCTCGCAAACACGAAACGGATGTGCGTACACCGAAATTTGGCCGCTCTTTTATCCGTAAGATGAGAACCATGCATGAAAAAGTTTACAAACATCCTTCTCCACCTAGGCACCTGCCAAAGCGCCGTAATCGTTCATCCCGCGGTGCAGCCCTGCCAGTGGGCGACCCTGCGGCTGGATACCATTCGTGACATCCGTCTCCTTCAGTATTTTCGAACTCCAGCCGGAACGGGTCGTGAGGGTTTTCGTAAAACGTGAATGGAACACCATCTGGTGTCTTGGCTGTAGCGGTCATGAAAAGGGGTTCCTGGACCAGAGCTCTCCCGTGTTCTGCCCCAACCAACTGAGCTGGTGTCGGATCTAGAAACGCGTTTTGTGGAGTGGACGCAGGGGACGTCGTGGTCGGCAGGAGTTCGTAGTTTCCATGCCAATCTACCATCACTCGGCTCATACCCTGCGGGCGCGTCTTTCGATTTTGGTCTGGCGGCTGACGCCACGGCGGAGAGATGGAAGAATTCCACAGCGCGTGCAAACTGTTCTCATCGCGCAAGTCTTCTTCGACGCCAAAACCGAGGAAGGCGTGTAGGAAGATGAACAGGGAGCATGTGAACATGAGGAGGACGACCTTATCCCAGGACGTCTGGGGAAGGTCGACATCGTATCGACGTCCCCCAGGCCCCGCTCGCGTCTTCGCTGACGATCCATCGGTCTGGAGTTTCTTGGGAGGTCTAGGGTTTGATCGCGCCGTTGGCTCAACAGTGGGTGATGCTCGCATGTCGGTGAGGTCGTGGGTGAGTTCTAACAGCCAGTAGCTTTACGCGGCTTATATGTGCAGAGTTGCCAATATTCCCGATATATACCTATGTAGATGACCCGCGGTACTTCCATCGTGAGGATTCCAACGTTATTGGCGAGTAATGCTTGCAACCCTGCTGATGCCAAGATTCGCCCCTCTTGACATGAATATTCTCACCGAATCTCCTAACTTGCGGCTCCTCTACCACTGCCACCTCGCGTCGCGGCTGCTACTGGTAATCCGATCGCACCTGGATCAAAGGGCCGAGTTGAAATTTCGGCCAATATTCGCCGCTAATACTCTGATCATCTGGTCTATCAAGATTCAATTACTCAGGAGCCGAGTATTAAATGGACACGAAACAAGATCTCTTGTCGTCCACGGCAACATGAACAGGCTGCACCCGTCACCCGCCGCACCAACGCCAACCAAGATTGGCACTTTGGGTGGCTTTGCGCCTTCAGAACCACAGATCACATGATAAACCGCTCCAATAATCTAAGACCACGCCGCCATCCAAGGATCGATGTGTTGCCGTCAAACGCGTTGTGAGCCTATCAGTGACTTCGTTTGCCAGAGGCAGTGGAAAGCCCTGAATGGAATCGTCCTTCTTCCTCGAAGGGCCCCCGTCTGGCAACTGGTCCAGGCTGCTCAGTGGGATCAGGGTAACAGGATGGAAGTAAGTCGCCACAACGCGAGGAGTTCGGCCCCACAAACCGCCCATCTATATAACCGCGCCGGCGTCACCGCAGTGTCATGTCGTATCCGCATGTGAACTCAACTCGCTTCCCAGCAATGTGAATAAAGAAGTACGCAAGAAATGACCACTTCAATAGCTATATCAGTACATCCAGTTCCCACTTTCTCCCTCCGATGGCGGCCTGCGTATTCCCCATCACTCAACCACGTCCTGTGGCAGATTGCTTGGATACACATCTGGTCGAAAGATCGCCTAAAGGACTCACCGATAACACCACACGCGGCTCTCCCGCCAGCGTTCCCAGTCTTGAGAGAATCTTCATTTCCCCCTCTGCCAAGGTCATCTTCGCCCTAAGGGGATACGTATGAGTGTGCGAATAAGAAGAACGGGAAGATCGGGAATGCGCCTACCTCGTGTACAACCACAGCCCGCCTATGACCCGGTGAGACATGTTACATTGTCAGTATCTTGGGCGGCGGTATAACCGACACGTACCCAAGGATGCTCTTGGGACCGCTGAGAGAGATAACGTCATCCGTGAATTTGAATGTTGCTGTGCCGTGTTTGTCACTGGCAATGTTACCTAGGTCACCAACATGCCTCGTGGAGTCTGTTCGGGCACCGTGCACTTGGTTGAATGGGTTGAAATGGGAGCCCGTGGAGAGACAGCCGTCGGTCAGGTCACCAAATTGACTGATATGATCAAACTTGAGAACTGGATTTGTAGAACAGATGAATTGCAAACCCACTGAATGTGGAACCCCCGAAGCGAGGAGGGGTCAAGGTTCTGGATAGTCCCCGAGACTACTACTGGTCCATCCTTTGTTACTTGCTCGAATGTTACTGTGCCAGAGACAGCTGAGCTGCCTTTGAGTACGACCACGGCCTGTTGGATCCAAATTTCGCTTCCGAGTCAAGGTGTTCGAATTGTTATCATTGACCGTTACCTTTTGAACTCGCTCGGCTTCAGGGCCCTTGAGAAATAACTGGTACAACGCAAAAATGGCTGCTATGGTGAGCGCGATGGTGAAGAGGATCGGTCGGGTCGATGTTTTCTCGCCGTAACGATCCATGGTCGGACGTCGTGGGTGGCTTTCAACGTTAGTCTGTGAGAACCGGTCCGATTCCTGGGGGGGCTGTTCACCGTTAGTGGGATCATACTTTCCCATCCACCGTGGAACTTATTCAAGCCATTAGTTCCGGTAAGAAGCCACCACATCCGCAGTGAGGATATGGCCCGCTGATCTAGCCTATTAGAAGACGCTCTGTTTCAGCTCCACTGCACGAGGCACCACCTTGTAAACGTCAGCGACGGCTAGATCCGGGGTTATTACATAAGGTACCGTTATGCGCAGCCGTAATCAATGTGTTTTTTTAGGGCGCATTGCAGGATGCATCATCCTGCTAGCGTACTACTAGTCCTAACCTGTATGGCAACTCGGCGCAAGCATAGTATAATAGGCGGAATGAATAGATATCTATGTACAGAACGCCGCCGTCACTAACTCGAACACAAAAGAGGAATGCTACTATAAGTAAAAGTCAACATGCGAGTACCTAATCAAAGCCGTTCAATCCATTCATCAAAGCACCAGCATTCATGTTGTTGTGTTCATATCGAAGCATGAAATCGCCGTGGTATGCTCTGGGATGCTCGGCTTGAGGTCGTTTGAAGCGACATCAACGGGCCCGGAGAGATCGAGAAAGGAATGGAATAAAGCGAGGAGAAGAAGTCTGGTTGGACACCTTGCTTAGAAAAATAGATACGTCGTGATAAACACGCCGAGCGCTATGATGATAACCACCTGTAGTGGTACACCATCCTGGTGTATAACAGTACCGCGATCCACCACAGTCTCCACCTCCGTCCCCCCGTAGTACGTGCTCGCGCCGTCGTCGGAACCCGTTGGGTATCTCTTTCGGTATTCGGATGGCGCAACGGACTCGGGTGCAATTGATTCTGGCGCTGTGGAACTTGGGTCTGGCACCGCGGCAAGCAGTGCACGCAAGCGTTGTATCTCTGCTTGAGCATCGCTGAGCCTGAGCTCGAGTTCGCGGTTAATTTGAACGGTAGCAGGGGGAGGAGGGGGGAGGGGAGGAGGAGAAGAAGGCGGTGATGGTTGGTGAACGTTAACGTTGACGATGCCTACGGAGTTATTTGGGGTACGATGGATTTGCTGTGATTCTCTCGAATCTTCACGGTAGGAGACATCAGGTTCTCGTAGGCGAGGGGGGGTTGCTGGACGCGCAGGAATGGGAGATATCGAAGAAGGTATCACCGGTTGTGGTACCCTCGTAGGTTCAAGCTAAAAGCAAATTCAATCAAATGGTAGGCCAAGACTCGAAGAATAAAAACGCACGTCGAAGCGTCTGGATGGCAGTACAGATTGGGGTTCCTCCACGTGGCCTTCTTCGTCTTCTTCGTCGAAAGGCTGGCCCTCTGGTGGGAGATACACGACACGCAGCTTCTGCTGATGCACTTTCCACTCTTCACCTGCGCTGCCAGGAACATTCCACTAGAAATACATGAGCTGATGTTTGGTGACGAAGCCGAATAAACACAGTTCTCACGATATCCTGGAGATCTTTTGTTTCCTTCTCGGAAGTGATGAGGGTGCTTTGAATCAAGAACTTGTCTTTGCATTTGACCGACAGCGGAGGTTCCTCCTTCATAGGCTGAAGCATTACTAAAAGGAGGTATTTGAGACGCTTGAAAATGCAAGGGCATGAGGCATACCTGACACCTCGACACTGTCACCAGGTTCGATTCTGCCCGAGTTGGGACGAACGCAATACAGCTGATGGACATTTCAATAAGGGTAGGAATTGTTCGGGGGGTATACCGACCTTAGGGGCAGTGGTTTTGACTTTGAAGGCGACAGGGGATGTGTTCTGATTTGAAACCAACAAGACCTTTTTGACGAGCTGTGTGAACGGTCCTGGGGAGAAATAAGTGAAGAAACGAATGTTTGAATGGAAAAGACGGACTATTGAAGCCCAACGCGTTGTTGGGGACGAGGTGGACGGACATGTTTACAACGAGGAAGGATATCAGAGGGGAGGGCGGACGACGTTTGACTTTTGAGCGGAGTTGGATCTCGGCGCTGGTCTTTATTCTTCCCGCGGCGAGGATCACACACCCTCAAATAACTCGTGTTTCCTGCGTGCCACTATCCACATCATTCTTACAACGTGTTCCCGCCCACATGCCCGCGTGCTATGTCATTCTCAATCATCCAGAGTACGCCTTCAGTTCAGCGTGCACAATCCAGAAATCTGCCCATCCCTTCATTCGGTTGATATGTTCCTTCAGCGAACCGACCGTAACAGCGTCCCAGTGTGCCTGCAAACCCACGTCGAGGCTCAGCCCAAATGAACACCCGGGGTCACTTACTTTGACGGTGTCCCAGCCCAGGATACCATGGTAGGTGTTGGGATTCCCAATGATCGGGGCCCAGGTGTCCCCATGCAACTTGAGAGTTCCCTCAAGCATCACATGAAGCTGTATGACCAAGGGGTAGAAATCACTCATGTCCTTTCCTTCCTTTACGGTTATCGTGACGAATTCAGTGACCGGTGCGCCAAGGGCACTCTTAGTGTCCTTGAACTCGACGTAGTTGACCGTTGGTTCAGAGCCGAAAGCAGGAAGGGAGGTTTCCTTGATTTTAGTGTACTCTGGCGTCTTGCTAAACATGTCGCGGGCCTCTTTCGACTCCCAGTCTGCGGATTAGGGTTTCGATCAGTGCTGTGCCAGACTCAGTCGATCAAAGGGTGTACCGTTCACCCAGAAAAGGATGGAAGAGTCCTCGGTTTGGTAGCCAACATAAGACCTTGCAACGTGGTCAAAGTCATGCGATAAGCGCTTTGATAATATGCGTCAAGTATGGTGACACCTACTTGATCAGCCCCGGTGCTTTGCTCAACTCCGCAAGGGGTAGGGTGACGTTGCCAGACTTGTAGGCTTCAGACGCCTTGAAGTAGGTGATCTCTGCGACGGAAGGCATGGTGAGAGTGCGTTTAGATCCACGGAAAGACTCGCCATGTTCAAGGTATATGTACCTTAGACCAGAAATAACCAGGAACTTGCCGGTGTATAATCGTGCCGACGTCACGCGCCACATCGCGGAAGCATCGAGCCGCTTACTACTTGACGTTTTGCTTAGCAAGTCATATATCACTGGTGTACATATGGGTGACCATCAAATGCTGAATCATTCTTGACCATGAAAGAAATCACCCAGTTCACCCCTAGGGACTATGCAGCCTTCTTCTCTGCAGGTAAGCCCGTCTCGTAGGTGTGGAAGCACGAAGGACTCACCGCCTTGCGTCAGGGGCGTTCTGTGCCACGTAAGTTGATTCCTTCGAGCTCGCAAGTGCGGTACTAGATATCTTTGTTTTAGAGTCACCCACGGCGCCATGACACGTGAGTACTTGGGCTCAAAGTGTTACGTTTTCACGCTCATCGTACAGATGTGGTACAGCCGTTGATGTCGTCAAGACTCGCATCCAAATTGATCCCGCCTTCAAGCACTTGAACATGATCTCAGGAACTCGACATGTCATCACCAAGGAAGGTGCACCAGCCCTGCTCACAGGCTTCGGGCCTACCGCAGTTGGGTACTTTGTTCAGGGTGGTGCCAAATTTGCTGGCTACGAGTACTGGAAAGCAAAAGGTGTCGAGTGGGTTGGCCCTGAGAACGCGGTCAAGTATCGCACTGCAATCTACCTCGGTTCAGCGAGCATCGCAGAGTATGACCCTGTTCAAGCTCGAACACCCGATCGTATGCTGACTATGACTTATGACCAGATTTTTTGCAGACATTCTGCTCACCCCCCTGGAAGCAACTAGAATCAGACTCGTCTCACAGCCAAGCTATGCGACTGGCCTTGTTTCTGGTTTTACTCGCCTCGCTCGAGAAGGAGGGGTTCGCGAGTTGTATGCAGGCTTCATACCGATCCTTTGCAAGTTGAGTGCGCGCGTTGGGTAATCTGTCTCATACTCAACATACAACCTGCGCAGACAAATTCCCTATGCTATCGGGCAGTTTACTGTCAACGAACTTTGCCACGAAGTCGCTTATCGTTCCATGTCCGAGGAGACCCGGAGGAATCTGTCCGGATCCGCTAGACTCACCCTCCAGCTGGGCAGTGGAATCATTGCTGGGTTCGCAGCTGCAATACTTAGCCACGTGAGTCTCTGTCTCCCGCACAACTAAACTAACTACTGGCTATCCCACAGCCTGCTGACACGTTGCTCAGTCAAATCAACAAGGGACACGGTCCCAGTGGCTCCATGGCTCACAGACTCAGTGTCTTAGCACAGCAAGCAGGTTTCCGCGGATTATTTGCTGGATTGGGGCCGAGGATGATCATGACCGCTGGGCTGGTATCTGGTCAATTTGTCTTATATGATGGCGTTAAGCGAGGTATGCACGTCTTCTTTATGTTTGGAAAGACAATGCCGATTCGCTTCTCCCAGTTCTTGGCGCTCCTCCAGGAGTTGAAATCCACAAGGAAAAGAATGCCGCAATTTGATTGCTCGATCTGAAAACGCCAATCCTGTACTAAAATAGTGGCTGTGGGCCACATGGAAGGAAAACCTGCCCACGGTACATTATTCGTTTGCGTCCCTACCTAGAACTTGTGCCAGTCGAGTCTTCACGCCAGTTTGGCACAAAGCTTCATCACTTGTGAGGTCCCATTCTAAAAAACGTCGCGCGACTTCCTCGGCAGTTTGAAGGTCCAGTCTCTCCTCGTCAGTCATCTTCTCCTCCAGCAATATGCCGAGTTCGTGTCTAGCCAGGAGCTCGCTCGAAGATACGGACTTTCATCACCGTCGGCCACACCCATGGACGAATTACATACCTGACATACTGAGCCCTGTTGGCAATGCGGCGGGGAAGTCCAAACATTGCCGCACATTGCGCCGCATGAGAAGAAAGCGAGAGACCTGGTGCAACGCTATCAATATGTCAACCATACGCCATTGTTCGATAGTATTTCCAATCACCGGTATAGATACATGATATTCTCGCCAGGTCCTGGTGCCCGGGAAACACTGCTGTTTTCGCGAGAGTCCGAGCCGCCCACTCCGTTAGCGTCGATTGCATCCCCAGTACTGGATGCGAAGAGGACTTTCATGTGGACGAAATTGATAGGAAACTTGTGCGGGTCAAGCAGGCCCTTGCGAAAGACTTCGTGAAAGTGGGACGCAGCGAGTACTTTGGGACAGTCTCTGCCACGCTTCAAGAGGTGATTCAAGACACCACAAAAGAGGCCGGCCCCATCTAGATGCTCAAGTGTCAAGAAATTATCGTAGTTCTGGATTAGGTAGGGGCTAACCTGTGGTCACAGTCCCTTTCCCAAATTCGTCAAGTAAAATCAGGGACTTGGAGGTGCAGTTTCGTAGAGCAAATGACACTTGATTAAGATCTATCATGAACGCCGACTGGACCTTGAGTGGAGAAAAGCAAGAGCGCAATCCACGAAGTTCGACGACACTACCTTTGAGACGGATTCTCTTGTCTGAATCCGCGTGAAAACTGCGGGAGTTCAGCACTTCACAACGTCTATGATTCATCGGACCAACTTTTATCGACTATCCCCAGTTTAGCGGACTCTGCAGGGACAAAACTACACGAGCTAAGCGCGAATTCTCAGCTGACTTGTCGCGACTTACCTCCCAATCTATGAAATTCATGTTGGCCTATTGGTACGCCCAACCTGCGACTCAAATGATACGAGTTTGGCACGCACCTGTGCCATATATTGAATCAATGCAACCTATGACCGAACTTAACGATTGATGGGTGTGTAGTATATCGGCTGACCTGTTTCAAATACACGCTCTACAGAGCCTAATGATCAGTAGTCGCTCAAGTAAAATGTGGTGGGACACGAACTTTACCGCAAGCGTTCGCCCCGGTACAGAGAACGACGCTACCCCATGCAGCATCAGTTCCTATGTCAGAACTACTGTCGTCCTCGAAGCACATTCCGAAGCCTACTCCGCCAACGAGACGTGCATCGTTAGCAATGAAGGTGTCCAAGATCTGCTCTTGAAGGGGATGTCTAACGCAGGAACTTATGTGTCATTCCACACACATAACAATCGGCATACCTGCCTCGAACAATGTCTATGATCGGATCTTCCACCAATTGCGGACGCCGGTAGTCAAACGCTCTTGCTACCTCTGCAAACGAGAGTAAACAGTCAAGTTCAGCACAAACATTAGCCGCATCTTCCATAGCTGGACCATATTGAAGAACTTTGTCCAGCAGTTCCTGAATAATCTCTATCTCCCGATCTAGTGGCGCATCAGCCCGGAGAATCTGAAAGAGGACGAACCATACCAACTATTGCCGGATGTAGATCCCCAATGTGGCTGTCCATGTCTGCGAGGAGTCATCAGATTTGTTTTCAAGCGTCTGACGTTCAGTACCTTGCATTTCCTTCGATTTGAAGTAGACATGGTACCTAGGGATGGCCGATGTTATTGAGGAAATGGAGAAGAACCTGAGGACTCACTCCGAAGAGAACTCGAGTAACCAGTGGGTCACCTATTAATAAGTGGCTTCGACTACACTCACCTGAAAACTCCATCCATCCAACACTTCTATTCCCGTCCCTGTCTCCCAATCCTCACGCATTGGCACAGTGATAAGAAAGCCTTTCCACGAAGCTCGCTCAGTAACATCATTCTCACGACAGACAGATCTACAAACCAAGCTGAGGAAAATATACGACATTCAGAGATTCAGCGTAATCCACGGGAACGGTTTGAGATATCTGTTCGGCTACGTTTGACTGCTCTCGTGTGTTTATTGTCAGTTCCGAGCCAGCAAATCAACTGACCAGGATAGAATCAATCCCTCGGTAAACGTGCTTCCGTTGGTCTAGTTCCCCGTCGACGTGGGGCCGGACGCACACTCGAGCCACTTCAGTTGATTCCTCCCAATCAATCTGTCACAATTAAAGTCAGAACGAAACCGCGCTCCAACAGGTCGAAATGTTGACAGTTTCGTTGATCATGTGGCCAACGTCCTTGAAAGAAGCCACTTCTAGTACGTTCATGAGCTACAGATTTTCAGAGCCTGCGAGAAAATTTGGGTTGTGGTGGATACTCACTCTTACTACAACGTCGACATGTCTACTTTGGTGCAACTCCGCCAAACAATCACGAATCATGGCAGAATGATAGGCAAACTAGGAGTAGCTCAAAACAGTCGATATAACGGTAGGAGGGACGGACCTTTACTAATGCTTGCCAATCAGAAATCATCCCTTTACCGGACCTTAGCACGCCTAAAATCCTCGGTATGTTCGCAATGCCTTTCAGCTGACTCTGTAGCGCTGCCACCGCTGGCAAATTCTCTGCACGCAGGAAACACTCCACTGCGTCATGCCGTGCTTTAAGCACGTGAAGTGACAATGATGGACGCATAAACCACGTGCGAAGTAGCGAGCGACCCAAGGCAGTGCTGGTGACGTTCAATATACCTACACAATAAGTTAGGTGAGGGAGCTACAGGCATGAGAAGCAAGGTAGACCAAAGAGCGACAGTCCTTCCTTGGTTTGGTCGGAGTGAATGGTAGCATGGTTTTCGCTCTCAAATACTTGTAAGGAGCTGTCGGAAGTCAGTAATCTTTGCGTATAATCCGACTAAGCCCACCAAACTGAAGAGTGTCCGCATTGACGTGCATCACCTGGTCACTAATAAATATTTAACAAGGGAAACAGACCAAAGAAAGTGACGTACAGTACCAAGGCTTCAATGCTGCAGATGTCCAATTCCATTGTCTCGTCAACATCACTCAACTCCCCGGTTGCTCGTTCGCGGGTAAGAAAATCAAGAAGTGCTCCTACCGAAGATATCTGTTCATAACGTTACTTCCTGATTCATGTTGCTTGTTATCTGACTCACGCAGATTGGCGCCGACTCCAATGAAGCAAAGTTTGCCAAGCGTATGGCTGCATTCCATTGTTCCATCGCAGGGTCTCCGATGACCTCTCTTCTCCTAGCCATGAAATCGTACGCGTTACTGGTTCCGACAGCTGAAGAACCATCCGATATATCTCTGTGATTGTAGTTGGAATTCGGATCACAGCTCAATCGAGCTAGTAGTCTCAACGACAACAGCTTATTCCGACCCTTGGTAGGCACAAATTCTTTGTGAGGTCTGATCTGGAAAACAGCACCCGAAGCATCCGCTACTCAACCCTGGTGTGAAACGTCCGTATATGCACCCCCAGTAGACCCGCTTACCGTGATTTTGTAATATTGAGATGAAGGAATCCTCAGCCTTTGAGCTTGTGAGTATAAAATGTGGGTCCGATTGTTCCAAAACTGTTGGGTGAGAATGGAGATTCGATATTTTAACACAAAGGAAATTCAGCGGTACGAACTCATTTTCGTCAGATCATAGTGAGCACCTTCTTGGGTATCTTCGAGCACATACACGACACATTTTACGGGGTCGTAGTATGCACAACCAATACGGCCGCTGGCAACGACATGAGACGCGACATAACAGAAGACAGACAACTCACTGCTGAGACAATATACTCAAGCAAATCTAGAAGATAGCCAAGTAAATGATATAGGTGGTAGGAATGCCGACACTACCTTTCCCTGTCCCGAGGAATCTGAGGTTGACGAACTGCGTTCGTCCGAATCCTCAGGTAGGTCTGACGCGCTGTGCCACCTGACGCGCTTTGGATTCAATCCAACTTTGAGGTTGTGATCTGCCCGACTCCCCTCACTCTGAGGTTCACGCGCCGATGTCGGTTCGTTAGGGACTGGCCTTGGACGTTTCAAACCGGACTTGGGCGACATCGTGACTACCTGTGAAGGGGACAACGTGCAATTCAGAGCGCACGCGATAATAAGCAAGGACACGTGATCGCGAATGTTTCACAAGAAAAGGGAAGACAGACTCTACGAGTTCCTTACGAAAGGTAGGGATGGCAAACACATTTATTATAATACCCTAGGGGCATGAGCTATGGGACAACAAGGGTTTACTTCCTCATTCGCAAAAGTTCCTTTGTGTCCTCCCCGGTTACTAAAGAACGATCAGTCGGAAATATACGCGCGTCACTCTTGGGTAAAAAGCGCACCATTTAATAACAGACTTTGAGCATCGAGCATCACACGGTTCCCGGATGTAGCAAGAACGTTGGCAATATCACGAGCGGCCTCTAGACGCCGAAGCTCAAGGAAACCTTTGTTTGCCCGCATGGCTTCGCCAATAAGCTCTGCACTGCGTGCCTCTCCCTGCGCCCGGACAATAATAGACTGTTCGAAGCCAGTCAGTACAGAATCGGCGGTCAGATGCGATGCGACTCACTTGCTTTTCCTGTATGGCTTGGTCGACCAAGAACGCGGCACGGAGCGCTGTTTGTTGCGCAACCTTCGGAGGTATTGCATAGTTAGACATGATTCTGGTAAGTGGTTGGAGAAGACTGACTTGTTTGGCTTCGACGGCATGTGTGAATTCAGGGGAGAACGCGACATGGGTAATAGACACGTCGTCTAGCACAACATTAAACCGTAGTGCTCGGTTTGTGAGATTCTCGCGGATCAGTCGTGAGACCTGTTACCATGGTTAGCAACGCTTTCACAACGTACACTCTGCATCACAAACCATTTCGCGCTGAGTGATGAGCTGGCTAGCGTTAAATTGTGCCACTACACTTTTGAGGACTTCATTGACGATGGAAGGCAGCACGCGTTCGTCATAATCCTTGCCGAGTTCACGGTAAATCTTGGGTAATGCAGAGACGGATGGTCTTGATAACACTCTGCAAGTGATATTCACCATTTGCAAGTCTAATATACTTCAGGAAATGGTCGTCATCCATCCGCGAAACGAACCTTTCGTGCCAGTCAAACTTGCAACACTTCGTGGTTTGGCACGAATGTCAAAAACAATTGGTGTCTCGAACCAAGGTACCTGGGACAACTTAGTAAATACAGTGTGCACAGCGCGGAATACACACCATAATGTGTGTCCCTTCGTTGTAAATTTCATCTTTGACACCATTCAAACTGAACACGACAAATGAGTGGTCTGATTCTCATGACTTGTCGTTCATACCGTGTGTATTTGATGGCTCGATGACCACCGTCAACTTAAACCGATTCCATCATTACCCTCTGAGAGATCGAGAGTAGAAAAACGACGTACCGTTGAATAAACTGGCATTGAGGAGCAATCCACCACCGATGAGAGCAGCAAGCAAACCTCCTCCGGCAAAAAAACGACCAGGCCCGCCAGAGAAACCACCCTGACCACCTGCACGTTGGACTTGCTGCGTAAACCTTCGGAACGCCTCTTGACTGTTCATGGAGAGGATGAATAAAGTGCACTGTTGTACTCCGAGTCGGTCATGAGCGCTTGGCTATCACGTGACAATGTCTACATATGTTTTCCTCAAGCTTTGACATAGATCTTCGTATCCCACCGTGACCACAAGGATGGTCCTCCATAATGACGTGGCGAGTAATGTGGTCTGTCTTCCTATCAATCGGGCCATACCTCTGATTATTAACATTACTCTCGACGATAGCTTGGCTGGATATCGATCGCATGCTGGTGAGTTTTTCCCAGATATGGCTAGACGCTACCGTTGACGTTACCCCGCAGGATCGTTGTATACTCTCCTCAGATTATAGAAAATTACCAACTTCAAAGTGGAGAGGGCTTGTCTCTTTCCTTTGTCTATATATGGCTGTTGGGTGACCTATGCAACGTATCTGGTGCTATTCTGGCACAACTACTGCCCACCGTAATCATTCTGGGTATTTATGTAAGTGCTCATATTAGTAGAATTCTATGTAACCTACTGAATCGGATGTTTTGACAGTATACACTTTGCGACAGCACGTTGCTCTTCCAAATATACTACTATCGATGGAAGCAGCGCTCTATGAGGGGTCTCCTTCGAGTGGAGGAGGATGGTCCGACGGAGCAGTCCTGCTTGCTTGGTGATAATGCCCTGGTGCACGGATCAGAAGCTCACCCGACCTCTGTAATAAGGGTGCTTGTACAATATGCAACTGCTATTGCATTTGTCATGGCCACGGGTGTTCTTGCATACCTGATCAGTGAACGAATAGAGCGCGAAGGATCTCCTGGTCATTCGCCAGCCATGCCACTAGACTGGAGAATACAAGTGCTCGGATGGCTAGGCGCATCGCTATACCGTGAGTTGGGAGCTGATATGAATGGGGACGTACGCTGAATTGTGTTCAAGTCGGGGCTCGGGTGCCACAAATACGTGAGTGCGGCAACCAGAGGGAAAGAGCGGAGTTGACATTCACAGTGAAAAACTTGAAGACCAGGTGCGAAGGACTTGCACCGGGCCTGTTTTTGTTTGCAATCTTTGGGAATATGACATACGCATTGTCGATTCTCGCTGTATCGATGGAGGGCAAGTACCTAATGCGGAATGCAAGCTGGCTTGCAGGTAGCTATAGCACTGCCACATACACGAGCAACCCAAGTGGCTGACGGGGGTTATAGGAAGCGTGCTGACTATATTCCTCGATGCGATTGTACGTGTCAATTGGGTGGACACGTTCGCGGCGTGGAGTGGGTGGCTGAATTTATTGCAGGTACTTTGTCAGTTCTTCTATTACGAATTCGTGTCTCGGCAGGTGTGCTTGGATGATAGAGAGAGGATTTGATGAGGTGGTGCCGCGGGTAGGGACTGGGGTTCTAGATGTGTATTGTGTGGGAATACTTTGCTGCCTCGTTGTCGCTCCTCGTGTTCGAGATGCTATTTTGCCGTTAACACGTTTCTGCCCAAATCGCCTCCTGGGGAAGGACATCGCGACATGCGCTTGGCCTCGTGCTCCTCGTCGAGCACCACATCTCATATTCCGCAGGTACATTCTTATCCGTGCGATGGTACTTCGTTATCAAAATGACCATCCACCGGACTCTCCGGGCGCGACTCGTCCCATCCTAGCTCATCCACACGTCTCGGTAGGTTCGCCTTGTTCTCTCTTTTCATACTTAATGCACAGCACCATCTGATTCAAATCCCCATCTCCGGTTTGACAGCCGCTCTCCACGCCCTACGACAACACCATTATTTAAACCTCCCGCCTCCCCCTTCGGCTTTTACACCTGCGTTTAGTCACTTCATCGATCGTCTCCTCTAGCGTCATTATGCAGTGCCCGTCTCCGTCTCAGCTTCGTCGTGATGACAGCGTTCTTTCGATCCATCGTCATGTCTCAAAACCTGCCGACGTCTCTTCATTCTCCTCTTGCTCGTCCAGTACAGTATCATCTGCTTCCAGTTCTCCTCCCCCTCCCTACGAAGACGTCCACTTCCTCTCGAAGCACGTCTTTGTTCCCCCTCTCTCCGGCTCAATCGGTTCCTCTCTCTCCCGTCTTAGCCCCCCGGCCAGTACGTTCTCCCCTCCAAATTCCACCAGTGGCCTTGCAATGTCCTGCAACTCCCAGCTCTCAATTTCACGTCTCAGGGAAGCACTCAACACCTTGGACACCCAGATGGCTTCTCTGCTGCATCAGCGGCAAGAACTCGAGTCGCATCTTGAGCAAGCAGTTCGTTCACAGTCCCCCATCTACCGTATTCCTGAGGAACTTCTTTCTTCGATCTTCATCATTGGAGTTTGCCAGTCCGGCGATCAAGATTCGTTGCTGGTTTCCAGTTTGATGCTCGTGTGTCGCTACTGGAGAGACGTGGTCGTTGACACTCCAGAGCTATGGGCCACTATCTGCATCAGCCCTCATGACTCTCTTGAAAGGGCACGTCGCAGGTTGGCTCGGTCCAAGTCCATCCCTCTCGACATCACCGTCAACTTTCCTCCTCGTGCTGAAACTCGTGCAGAAGACGCGACTAGTGTCACGGAGAACATCGTTCGTGCGATGGATCTACTTGCTCCTGCACTTTGGCGTGCGAGGTCATTCCGTCTTAGCGTGCCAAATAGACCTCAGGCACACGCCGCGCTCATGAAATGCAAAGAAGAAGACGCGCCTCTCCTTGAGTCGCTCTCAATATGTATTTTTCATTCCATGCAAGAGGATCACTGTTCTTCACCCTGTCTTCCGCTTTTCAAGGGAAAGACCCCCCGTCTGCGCTCGTGCTCCTTCACCTCGTTCAATTTCGACTGGGATAAGAGGATCGCATCTGGGTTGCGCGTCCTACAATTAGGCGGGTACTGGAACGGATTCTCTCCTTCTGTCGACAGACTTCTCGAGATGCTTCGTGGTTGTCCGCTCCTCGAAGAACTTGCGCTTCGTAATATGTCGGATGCCGATCCGGAAACTTCCCCGCACTCGGAGCCGGAGTCGATGTCCAATAAGGTTGTGAAGCTGCCTCGACTCGTCAAGGCTTCCTTCTATTACGCTGGAAATTTGCGCGTGCGGATGCTTCTCAGTCAGATTTCGTTCCCAGCATTGGAGTCACTCGAGTTCTGTTATCTCAACAATGTGACACCTATCCTCGAAACGATCCGACAACAATCCCTCACATCACTCCCTCTTCGTCATTTGCGCATCGAGTCCAGCTTTTTCAACGAGTCCAAATTTGTTACCTTGTTGAATCGGTTGATGTCACTCACAACGCTCGAGTTGATCGACGTCGAGGACGTGTCGAGTTCCCTCCTTAAAGTAAGCTTTCACTATCTAGTATCTCAGTCAACTAAACAAGTGATGTAGAACCTATCCACGCCACCCGCTGCGCACCCTTGGGTCTGTCCTAAACTGGAGCGCTTGAGCCTCGATGGATGTACAAGCTTGGAATGGGACTCCTTGCGGAGCTTTGTAGAATCTCGCCTCTCTGGCAAGTCCTCACAGCTGTCTTCTGCATCGACGACTGCGTTCCGGGCTATGTCAAGCGCGTCAGCTTCCGCGCACGTTCACGCGCTCACTATGGGACGTGCGAGTCCAATCTCTGCGCCGCATCGATTGACATCCATCGATGTGACACATTGTCACCAGATCAACAAAGAGATGGTCCAATGGCTTAGGATGTATGTCCGTGATGTTCACTGTGACCCGGCCAAGGGTGTTTGGGGGGAGGCTATCGTTCCGTGATACGATCGATTGCCTTCGTGCCCTTCTGACCTAGCTTTGTCTATTACGTTGATTGCATTGACGATGGAACGTGCACCTCTCCATTTCCCTATCAAGTCATTCCATCCGATGCTTTACTTCATGAATGACTCTTACGACCTATACGATTGTTCCAGCTGTATCAAATATGTTGCTCGTGTATATCTATCGTAGGAAGTGGAATGCACCATACTTGTGTTCACTCGTTGAGGTATGCCAACATCCTCTTCCGTCCGTCCTCTTCCCTCTTGTGGGTCTTGGCAAACCCCCGCCGTCCTCTCCCAACTTCGGCCTTCTTCCTACGCAGCTCCTCGGCAGCCCTGATGTGCGCAGCTAGGGCAGCTGCGCTATGAGTGACACGCTTTTTGGATTGCTTATAAGGGCCCTCCGTCTTCGCCTTGAGGCCGATACCTAACCGATCTGCCTTGAGGACAGTCGGTAAAGGAGTCAGCAACGACCTCTGCATATGGGGTGCAGACGCATCGTCCCTGCTGGCAGCAACCTCGATCCCTGCCAAATCGGATCGGACGACGTCCTCCTCCTCAACTATGTCTTCATCCTCGGTCACCTCCGAATCCGATCTCGTCAGATCAATCACCTCGTGCGCCTGGTCGATGCTTCCCGCATTGTCCTTCACCCTGATCGGCGACGACGCGGTATTCCCCTGCTGCACGACATGCGAACCTAGCCCCTCACCCTCCCTCCACCCACTCCGCTGCAACATCCCAAAACCCCTGTTCGACGGGCCAATGTGCAGCCACACGGGGGGCGTAAACCGGCTCTCACCCGGTAAGGGCGGTGGATCGCGTGCGAGGAGGTCCGCAAGGGACGGCGCAGGGGAGTTTGGCCCGCTCCCACTCGGACTGGCGTGCATGCGAGACAGGGACGGGTCGGAACGCAGGGCGTTGTGAATGAACCAGTCACGTTTCGTGGGCGGTACGACGTTGTGGGAGCGTGGCGTCGCGTTCGCGTCTGTGACGGCATCCTCAGTACCCGGGGTGGCGGTGTTGCCAGTGAGCGTAGGTGCGCTCGAAGGCCGCAGCGGTGCGGGCGGTGGCAGTGATGGCAATGATGATTGCGATGGTGATTCGCCAGTTGTTGCCGAATCGCGCGGACTCTTGGCTACCACAGCAGCGGTTAAAGACCGGTACCATGCAGCTGAGGATGTCGACAGTTGAGCCGGCTCGATTGATTCCGTCCCAGCGCCAGCGCCCGTCGTGGATGACGATAATCCCAATGACAAAGACGGGTGCAACGGGACCGGTGCGCCCCACTCGTCATAGGAGATGGTTGCGGGTACAAATGATGGGGCGGCACGGATACGACGTTGTGCCGAGAACGCGGACTCGGTTTGCCATGGATCAGAGGATGGTCCAGCGTTGTCGTTGGTTTCGATGCGTTGGCCAGTCTCGCGTTCGAGCTGTTCGCGGTCGGCAGGGTCATAGTAGGAACGGATGATATGCGTGACGGTGGCCATCTGCCAAGGCAAGGCGACTTGGTGGGTAAGTTAAGACCAGTTGATCATACGCACCAATATCCGAAGCGATTCTGTCCCTTATAATCAACTGGCAAGATGGCCGAGCGGTCCAAGGCGTGTGACTCAAGCTCTCAGAGCTTGCCTGCAAATGGCGGGTTTCTCATCTCCGTATGGAGGCGGGAGTTCGAATCTCCCTCTTGTCAATGTTTTTACTTCGTTGTTTGGATCGAAATCACCTTTCCTGCCATAGCACCGACAAGGACTAAACTTCAGCTCATTACGTATTTTATACACCACCATGCGCACAGGCAATGAGCGTGGCACCACGGTAAAAAAAAGTCAATTAATGATCATGCGGCTGTATGTAGGGTATAACATAATGACCAGATCGCCGACTAAAGATCTCCTTATCTACATCCAATTGATTTCGAGAAAGGTGATTGCTGTATATCGAGGGTATGGTGGTATTACAAATATTGGCGAATGCCGTGGATTATGCGTTGCTAATCGGGAGGTTGCCAGAGCCATCATACGAGAATCCTATAGGATACGTCAGATGACGTCAAAAAGGTTGTGGGTGTGATGCCGTCTTACCGGCAAATTGTGCTTGAACCGTCGAAGACAAGTGCGACCCGTCAACATAACTATCAATGGGTGCTTCTGTGGTAAATACGGTATCAAAGTTTGACACGTCCTGCAACACGAACGAATCATGGTCGTGGTACACGATATGACTGGGAGTAAAGCTTACCACTGGACTGGAGACGCTCGGTTTAAAGGGAGGTTGAATCTTCTTTTGCAGTAACTTTTTGAAATCGATGTGCTTCTCGAAGAAGGGATGCTTCTTAATTTCCTCGGCACCATTCACACCGAGTCGCCGGGTAGGATCGCGATCGAGAAGGCCAGTAAGGATACTTCTCGCTTCCGACCCGATTTCCGGCCCAAACACCAAAGGATCTGTGAGGATCTTCTGGTACATCTTGTCGGTCACCTCTACGAACAGTTGAGTTCAATCTCCAGGTCACTGTGACAATAACAAGTAGCGCACCGTCGTAAAAGGGTGGGAGGCCCGAAAGCATCTCGTAAAGCAACACTCCCAGTGTCCACCAATCAATCACCTTGTCTGCCAATATAGGTCAGTATCCAAGAAAAGGGGGATCGATGTTTAAAGTCTCAACTATATCCTTGGCCATTCAGAATTTCAGGCGCAAGGTACTCGGGAGTACCACAAAAAGTGTTGGTGGTATCGGAATCCTTCATGTTGAGTTTGCAGAGGCCAAAATCGCAGAGCGCAATATGGCCAGTATAGTCTAAAAGAATATTTTCTGGTTTCAGATCACTGTGGAGAGCTTTGAGTCATCACAACAAAGAGTGGGCATGGTTACGTACCGGTATACGACATCGAGTTCGTGGAGATGTTCTAGTGCGAGAAGCAGTTCGGCGCTATAGAAACGAGATCGCTCTTCATTGAAACGTTGTTCGCGCTGCAAATGGTGGAAGAGCTCTCCGCCGTTTACAAAGCTGAGATGACACACGGATTACCATGGGAGCGTACAAAGTTGCAGCAGACTCACGCGAGGACCAGATAGAGCTTCTGTTCGGATTGGAAGCTAAATTTGAGAGGAACGATAAAAGGATTGTTAACCCTTGCGAGTACGAGACGCTCGGCTAGTGTATGTGTTATCTCCTTCCTGTCAACAATATGGGCCTTTCTGATAGTCTTCAAAGCGTATATCCGCATCGTGTCACGCTTCCTGACTTGCATGACCTGGAAAGGGGAAATACTAAATGTGGAGGGGCGGATGCAGTAAGACGGGTGATATACCTTTCCGAAACTTCCCTTTCCGATGACGGTGGTAAGTTCAAAGTCATCGATTGTGAGTGATTGACCCTAAAAAAGTGTTGTAAGATTTAATAAATATGGCAAACACGTTCGACGACTCACGGAACTTGGCTGATATGCAACGCCAATCTGAATCTTACCTTTCCCGCCCGAGAGATCATGCCACTGGTCCTGGCCAACGGTACCAACGTTGTCAAAGTCTGGGGTGAATTTGATACCACCCATGAAAATATCATTACCCATGTCGTCGGCCATTCCGTCATGGGCAACTTTTGGTTTCTCTGCACGAAGGTAGCACTGTATGGAAATTTCCGAGGTGCGGGAAACGTCGCTAGGGAGGCAGTGAACAGAAAGTAGGAGGAAGGAGGGAGATACGTACAACTGTGCCTGGTACATGTAGAGGGGTTTCTCAAGGTCACCGCCCAAGGGGGTGATCAACACCTGGTTTACATCGAACTCCATGACGAGATAGGGCAGCCACCAGCACTGGGTGCGCTGAATGCTGTCTTTCGCGCTGTGACGCTTTGCAAGACGCTTCTGCATGACGCTGGAGGGCGATACGGAGGCGGCAACCTTTGCCTGCTGTGTAGACAGGGCATCTTGGACGGCGGTGGGGAGAGGGGTGGCGACGGGGAGGGCGAGGCCTTCAGCCCAGAGGACGCGAATTGTCAAAAGACCTGTGCGTGAGGTTGGTTTCCCATCAGGATTTGCGGGAGTAGGGGTGGTTGAGCGGGGCGGATCATCGGTGCCGGCGGAGAGAGTAGCGGAGGAAGATTTCTTTGCAAGCTTTCCGAGACCTTTGAGCATGATGGTACGATGTTTGGTGAAGAAGCGGTCTTCATTTTTCCCAACGGGTAAATGTAAAAGTAGTCACGTGGCAATAAAAGTTGGGTAGAGGCTGAGGCTGGTGCCAAGGTACAAAAGATAAGAGAGTAGCTGTGCCTACAATGCTGTGAGCGGTCTTATAATATATGAGTCACAGACACCGCAGTTCCGGTGAACGACAAGTACACATTCGATCTGATGGGGGGGTCAAACTGGCAGTGCACGCGCGTATGTGCTCGGGAGGGCCGGTGGGATTACGTCATGGTAAGTTATCCCTTCCAACGGGTTACTGCAAACGAGTCAGAGCCGAGTAGGAATTGATGACACGTTGACTAAGCACCTATGACCACCTCGGATCCCTTCATCCGTATTCAATGTGTTCCCAGCGATATTTAAACAACTCTTCCCCTTTTCTTCAAATTCAGTCGTTTCTCCCCCTCTCCGGTCGTCTACCATGACCGACAAACCTTCAAAGTCTGATTCGTCGCCCTCTTCCCGCGACGGTTCCGTCAATGTCGAACAGCAACCCCCTGCCCCGTCCTTCGCACCAGTGAGCTTCACTGAGCTCTTCCGGTACGTTTCTTTCACAAACCCTGGTTCCACCTGCTCACCCATCCCAGCTATTCCACTCGTTTTGAACTTTTTATCGATTCTATTGGCCTCGTCGCCGCTATGGGTGCCGGCGCTGCTCAGGTACCGTGTTCTCTCATCTCCGTCCTTTCTCCACCTAATACACTCCTCTCAGCCTCTTATGAGTATCCTATTCGGCAACCTCACTCAGGATTTCGTCAATTTTCAAGTTGCAGAGACCATATATTCCCAGAACCCCAACAATCCCGCCGCTGTCCAGGGTTTCCAGGAAGCCGCTCATACGTTCCGTACCACCGCCGCCAGCGATGCCTTATATCTCACTTGCATCGGTGCGTTCCTTCTCTTGTCCCCTCTTTCATTTACCCATATCTTTCTAGGTATTGGGATGTTCGTCTGCACCTACGTTTACATGCTCGTCTGGGTTTACACCGGCGAGGTGAACGCCAAGCGGATTCGTGAAAAGTATCTCCAAGCTGTGCTCCGTCAAGAGATCGCCTATTTCGACAATGTCGGCGCAGGTGAGATTGCAACTCGCATCCAGACAGATACACGTACGTCCCTCTCTTTCCACTCTTTATCCCCTCTCACACCACTTGAATAGATCTCGTACAGCAAGGCATGTCCGAGAAGGTTGCTCTCGTCGTCCACTTCGTCTCCGCTTTCTTCACTGGTTTTATCATTGCTTACGTTCGTGATTGGAGACTTGCCCTGGCACTGTCTTCTATCCTTCCTTGTATTGCCATCACTGGCGGTATTATGAATAAATTTGTCTCGAAATACACCCAGTTTGTATCCTCTCCTGATTTTATCTTTCCATCGCGAGTCTCATCTCCGCTCCAGACTTGCTCTTAAGCATGTTGCTGCCGGAGGCACTCTTGCCGAGGAAGTCATTTCTACCGTGCGCACTGCCCATGCATTCGGCACACAGAAGGCCGTTTCCGGCCTCTACGATGCGCACACTGAACAAGCCATGCGTGTGGAAGCCAAATCAGCCATAGTTAACGGGGCTGGTGTGGGTGTCATGATGTTTATCATATACTCCGCATATGCTCTCGGTACGGTGACCCATCTTTGGCTTTATTTTCTACCTTACTAACGTTCGCGTAGCCTTCCAATTTGGAACCACCTTAATCAATGAGGGTTACGGTAAGCCCCAGGTCTAATTGCCGCCATCTTTACTTACTGGCATTTCTCCAATCAGCAACTGCCGGCAAGGTCGTCAACGTGTTCCTTGCTATTTTGATCGGCTCTTTCTCTCTCGCCATGATGGCTCCGGAAATGCAAGGTCGATACTTTCCTTCTTCCGCGGTGCTATCACTCATTCTATCACACAGCTCTTACACATGGTCGAGGCGCGGCTGCAAAGTTGTATGCTACCATCGAGCGCATTCCTGAGATCGACTCTTCTAATCCTGCTGGACTCAAACCAGAGAAAGTCGTCGGCGAGATTGTCTTGGAGGATGTCAAATTCAACTATCCCTCTCGCCCGGATGTACCGATCGTTAAAGGCATCAGCTTCACCTTCGTCGCAGGTCAGACTGCCGCTTTAGTTGGTGCTTCTGGCTCTGGAAAATCGACCATTATTTCCCTTATCGAACGTTTTTATGATCCTCTGAGCGGTTCTGTCAAACTTGACGGCGTCGATGTCCGCGATCTGAACGTCAAATGGCTACGCTCGCAGATTGGTCTTGTCTCTCAGGAACCGACGCTTTTCGCGACGACTATCCGAGGCAACGTTGCGCACGGTCTGATCAATACCCCTTACGAAAATCTCCCAGACGATGAGAAGTTCAAACTCATTCAGGCAGCATGTGTCAAGGCTAATGCAGATGGTTTCGTCAGCAAGTTACCCAGCGGTTACGATACCATGGTTGGTGAACGTGGTTTCCTTTTGTCTGGTGGTCAGAAGCAACGCATAGCAATCGCTCGTGCTATCGTTTCTGATCCGCGAATCCTACTTCTTGATGAGGCAACATCTGCTCTCGACACACAATCCGAGGGAGTTGTACAAGATGCATTAGACAAGGCTGCTGCGGGTCGAACGACAATCACGATCGCCCACCGGCTGTCCACTATCAAGAACGCTGATTGCATCTACGTCATGGGCGAGGGTCTAGTCTTGGAAAGAGGTACACACACGGAACTCTTGGCTGACGAAAACAGCGCATATTTCCGCCTGGTCCAGGCTCAGAAACTACGGGAGATAAAGCATGAGGACGAGGATGACGACGAAGAGTCGATGAGCGCTGACGAAAACAAGGAGAAGTCTCTCGAAGCTATCCCGCTCGGCCGCAAGGTCACTATGACTTCCATCGCCTCTGAGCTTGCCCAGAAGAGGAACGAAGAAAAACGACAACAGGAGATTGACGAAGACAAGCTTAGCATGTTCTACCTCTTCGTCAGGATGGGAGCTCTTAACCGTCCGCAATTGTGGAGATATGCAATTGGTACACTTTTCGCTATGAGTGAGTTGCATCCCGTGAACTCGGTTTATCGCAAACTGAATTTGGGTCAGTGTCGGGAATGACCTACCCAGTGTTCGGTATTGTTTACGGTGAGTTTCCTCCGATCAATCTCGTCCAAATATTCATATTGGGCTAGGCCAAGCCATCAATGGATTCTCTCAGACAGATCCTGCCGTTCGGACGCACGATGGAAACACGAACGCATTATGGTGAGAGAAGTCGCTCTCTAATGTATAGTTTTTTAAGTCCGGCCAAGGTTCTTCATCATTGCTATCCTCGGAGGGCTCGCCATGGGTTTCCAGAACTATTTCTATGCATCCGCTGCATCTTATCTTACGTTTACGTTGCGATCACTGAGCTTCAGAGCTATACTTAGGCAAGATGGTGAGTCTTATCATGTGTGTTGTGTTATTTGCCTCATCAATCTCTCCAGTTGAATACTTCGACAAGGAGGGCAATAGTGTGAGTTATGATTTCAAGCGGCTTCACCAATCTTGACCGATTTGGGTAGACCGGTGCACTGACGGCTGGTCTGAGTGACAACCCACAGAAGATCAGTGGCCTGGCGGGCATCACTTTGGGAGCGTGAGTACGGTTTTCTGTCTATGTAGAGAAGACTTCTAACGGTCAACTAGCATTGTACAAGCCATCACTACTCTCATCGGTGGCTCTATAGTTGGCCTGGTTTATGCGTGGAAACCCGCATTAGTCGGCATGGGTTCGTATCCTCTTTCATTCTGTTGCAGTGTTCTTGATAATCGGTTTTATCGACTTAGCTTGCATCCCCTTCCTTATCTCGACTGGCTACATCCGCTTGGTAAGTTACGTCTTGTTTAGTCCGTTCTCGGATGCTGAGCAACCACAAAGCGCGTCGTCGTCCTGAAGGACCAGAAAAACAAGGCCTCCCACGGAGATTCGGCCCAGCTAGCTTGCGAAGCTGCCGCCTCCATCCGTACGGTGGCCTCCCTGACTCGGGAGGAGGATTGTCTGAGACTATACAGTCAAAGTTTGGACGAGCCCCTCAGACAATCGAATAGAAGTGCATTCTGGAGCAATATGTTCTACGCTCTCTCGCAGTCGATCGTCTTCTTCGTTATATCTCTCGTCTTTTGGTACGGCTCGCGGCTTGTTGCTAACTTGGAAATTACCACAACGGCGTTTTTCGTGTCCCTCATGGTAAGTCACTTGTTACCCGTCGGTCTCAAAGACTAAATATTCTCTATAGAGCACAACCTTCGGAGCCACACAAGCAGGCAACGTCTTCTCCTTCGTGCCTGATATCTCCTCGGCTCGTAGTGCTGCAGCTTCGATTATCAAGCTCTTTGACTCGGTCCCTGACATTGACGCTGAGTCTTCTTCCGGTAATACCTTTGAGGGTGAAAAGGTTCGGGGCCAGATCGAACTCGAGCACGTGCACTTCCGATACCCGACGCGACCCCGTGTCCGCGTGCTGCGGGATCTGACACTTAAAATTGAGCCCGGTACATATGTGGCACTTGTCGGGGCCAGTGGTTGTGGTAAAAGCACTGTGTATGTCCCTCCACGTCACGATTCACCAACTCAACTCACCATTCCTGTGCAGTATCCAGCTCCTCGAACGCTTCTACGATCCTTTGGCTGGTCATATTTTGCTCGATGGCAAACCCATTAATGAGTTCAATGTTCAAGAGTACCGGAAGCAGATCGCACTGGTTTCCCAAGAACCTGTCAGTACCGTGTACCGATATGCTACCGGTGTATGACTGAAAATTTCACGTCCAGACTCTGTATGCGGGCACCATCCGCTTCAACATCTTACTTGGTGCGACCAAACCTGAATCTGAGGTTACGCAAGAAGAGATCGAGGCAGCCTGCCGTGACGCAAATATTTTGGATTTCATCAAGTCGTTGCCCGAGTAAGCCTTATTCACGTTCGTGGCCTACATCTGTTAATATCATCACAGTGGCTTCGAAACTCAAGTTGGTGGCAAGGGTTCTCAGCTCTCTGGTGGCCAGAAACGTGGGTGGTTCAAAGCATATGTCTCGAGTATGACTAACGACCAGCAGAACGAATTGCTATTGCCCGTGCACTGTTACGCAATCCAAAGGTTCTCCTCCTGGATGAAGCCACGTCCGCATTGGATTCGAATTCGGAAAAGGTCGTCCAACAAGCTCTTGACCAAGCCGCCAAGGGTCGCACAACCGTTGCTATCGCTCACCGTCTATCCACTATCCAGAATGCCGACTGCATGTAAGTTGTAATTTTTCTAGTCATATCCTGTCACTGACAACGACACCTGCAGTTACTTCATCAAAGAAGGTCGTGTCAGCGAAGCTGGCACACACGAGGAGCTCTTGTCCCTACACGGAGATTACTATGAATACGTTCAGTTGCAGGCTTTGAGCAAGAAGTGAACACTTTTGGATCACGATGTGCATACCCCATACGCATAGATGTACTAACTAGTTGACGTATACGGTCCTTGACAGCCAGCCATGCTCACGAGCTCCGCTCTATCGTTGACACTTTACATTATTATTTTCGTGACGTTGCATAATGTCATTCATTTATAGATCGCATCCTTGTCATTCGGAAATTGCTCTACGGACTTTTGATACGGACGTAAATGTACATCTCTCCTCGACGTTCTTCGTGGCAATTCAGCATATTCCATCATCCGATCGTGGGTAATTACAGATGCCGTGCTGAGAACTACTGAACTATCATTCAAGGCGCTGAGGTGATTATTCGGATCAATAGTAATCACATCACGTTCATGTCCACGAATTCACGAAGCCCCTTCTGGTTGCCTGTTCCGCGGCCATCTTTGTCAGTATGAAAGATGACAGCGGGGGAAGATAGTACATGACGCCTGAACATTTGGACCGTCACAGCCGCCAGTGGATTCTAGGAACTGACATATATCGGACGTGGTCCCGAATCTCCCGATAGTCCAATTCCCATCCGGACTAACACCGCGAGCGACGCGCTCATACAGCGGCGTCGTGCTGAGAAATCATTAAGTATATACGTATCGAATTACGCGTTCCCGGTGCCCGTGGTCATCGGGAAGACGTGTCGTACCACGGCAACGGCAGCAGAAATTTGGCAAAAAATAACGGCCAAACGAACGTTTCGCTGAATGCAGTCAGTAGCCACGGCGTTGCGGTTTACGACATGGACTGACGCCGACGGGACTCCTATCAAAGCCACTGCCCGTTACCGCACAGGCCCTGGACTGACCACGCGGTGTTGAATCGCTCCGAGACATGGTTCCATTCGTAACAGGGTTTCCTGTGCTATCATTGCCCCGCATCGATGCACTCATGTTGCTACCTGCACGATCGAGGCCTTTCTGCAAGATGCTGTAGGACCTGGGGGATTAGCACGATGGGAGAAGCTGAGGGTATTGCAAAGGATGCGCGGCCAGTTGGGAAGTGAATGGTGCGAGTTGTTGATAAGCTCGGGAGGCGGTGAAAGGTGGAGAAACTGGCCACTACCTCCGAAGGCGTCCACCTTGTGCACAATGCAATGAAGCAGGCGATGCATAAGCAAGCGGGATTACACAGGAATCAGGGACGCAGAGAATGGGGCGATTTACGTGAAGCTCGACAGTAAACGTTCAGGGATGTTATGTAGTTGGCAGCTGATTGCTACAAAGTCAAACCAAAGCACTGTTTGATCATACTACAACCCCTTACACAGCCAAAAGGATCATACAATGGTCATCCGAGAGATTGCTACTGAAGCCCAAGAACCGGTTCGTAGGGTAACATAAAATCATCTTACCAGGTGCATAATGAATTCGACTACTAAGTGAGCATTATCCCGAAACCCGTAACCATGGGCGACGTACTTTCGATAATTAGGAGGGTTTGGCGGAATGTTTTGCGGCGTGGGTATATACCACCTTGGCTCTTCCTCCGTTTCGAGGACCGCTTTCCACGTTGGCAGCCGACCCGCCACTAGAGGCTTCTTCTTTGGGTTCCAGTTGTTGGCAGTCGACAGAATGTGGCTCCAACCGTAGGGATCGTTTTCGTCCTCGAAAAAGTGGTGTTGTAGCCCTGGCAGCCTATGAATCAGGCGCATGAACACGACACTTTCGAGCGAATCGAGGCTCATGCCCTCTCGCTCGCGGCTGTGCTTCCTTCCAAACTCCTGTACCCATTTGTGTGTCACCTTGTAGCCATAAACACGGTAAGGATGTCTGACGCGTTTCCTCTTCGGAGGTATTACAGCAGACTCCGGCGCGGCGTCAGCAGAAGCTGGGATAGGGGGCGTAGGGTTTTCTGCTTCAGACCTAAACGGAGTTGACGTGAGGGAAGAAAAGACCATCAGGACTCACATGACGGGGGAAATTAACGTGATTGCAAGGAATGCGGTCCACTTTATGAGCTGGGAGGGGTGAACTTATTACACGCATGTGGTGGGTCCGAACCAATTGTTATGGGTGGACGCGCTTTCAATGAACTCGCGCCCTGAGTCGGCAAATAACCGCGTCTAAGCAATATTATCGCATCCACCTTTCAAATATCGCGTCCGGTGGTGTCAAGACAAATGTGGATACAAAAGGATCCACATACCACGCTGGAGATTGACGGGACGTAACGACCATGCTTGACGGGCCTCGCCGCGTAGTGGAGGTGAACGATGTCGCCAGACGTCGTGTTCAGGTTTGGCGACAAGTGCTGGCACCGACACTCGGGGTGGGCACGAAGTTGGCATGTGGCATGCTCGACCTGGTCACTTTTGCGTTCACATCGGACGTCCCTATGCGTGTAGACGGTTCACAGGTAAGATAAATCCAAAATTAGCGAGCGTCCTACGCACGGCCCGGACGCTTGCAAACGGTGTACTAGTAGCGTCTGTTGGAAGGATTGCACAGGGAAACTGTGCCATAATCAATGAGAGGTGGTTTATCCCAGGTTGCAACCGGTGTCCTGGTCCATAAGATGGTGCAACTGGCGGCAACACGCATGTGCGCGAATTACGTGTCAACGGGACTCGCAGGTTCTAGATTGTCTTGGAAACTCGAGTAAGTGTGCGTTGAGATCTCGATTGGTCGGAGGCAAGATTAGGCCGTTTTTGTAGTCCTGTGAACATCGACTTGGAGGCGAGCTCACCTGCGGTGTTGATGACGCACCTCGGGATACGTAGGAAGTGCGCGGCCGCATTTTGAATCTGGAATATCGCAAACTCGGATACGTGTTATGATGTTCTGTTAAAACGTGTGATCCCCATACAAAACAGATACGAACACAAAAGACGACTACTAGGCAAAGTACATCAAATCATTCTTCTTCTTACTTTGCACTATACGCGAATGGGTATCAGTCACGAAACGCAACAGACCAAACCTTGAAAACCTACCTTCCGCGATACCACTCAGGAAGTGTTCGTGCGTCAACTTTGTCGCGCCCTCCCGTAAAGCGATCATACCAGCCTCCACACACGTTGCCTTGAGTTGTGCACCGTTGAACTCGTCCGTACTGCGAGCGAGTTCTTCAAAGTTGACATCGGGACTGACCGTCATCTTGCGAGAGTGGATCTCAAGAATACGAGCTCGGGCCGTCTCGTTCGGTAAGGGGAACTCGATCTTGCGGTCTAATCGTCCAGAACGGAGGAGGGCAGGATCGAGGATATCGATACGGTTCGTAGCAGCAATAACCTGAACAATTCATGAGTTCGATATCAAGCTGTTGCCGAGGATGGTGAAGAGGCTTCCCTTTATACGCGAGTCACTAGAGAATCCATCTAGTTGGTTAAGAAGCTCTAACATCGTTCGCTGTACCTCACGATCTCCGCTCTTCTCAGAGTCAAATCGCTTGGTACCGATAGCGTCAAGCTCATCGATGAAGATGATAGCTGGTGCCTTTTCCTTCGCAAGTTCGAAAGCATCACGAACTAGTTTGGCACCATCACCAATGAACATCTGCACGAGCGAAGGACCAGCAAGTTTGAGGTAACAAGCTTTCGTCTGCGCGGCACAAGCACGGGCGAGAAGTGTCTTCCCGGTACCTAGATGATTGTCAATGCGTCGAGGGTGATGTCGAAAGGAACGGACGTACCAGGTGGACCGTACATGAGACAACCTTTGGGTGGTTTTATACCGAGCGTCTTGAATTTTTCTGCTTGCTCCATCGGTAACACTATCGCCTCTACCAATTCTTCGATCTGCTTCTCCAAACCACCAATGTCCGTATATGTTTCGGTAGGACGCTCATCAACCTCCATAGCCTTCACCCGAGAGTCGAATTCCGTCGGAAGCTTGTCCAGAATGAGATATGAGTCCTTATTGACACCGACGAGATCTGAAGGCTTGAGTTCTTCGGGGGGAACGAGACCGATGAGTGGGAGGAATACGGTTTGTCGAGTCGATGTCTTGACGACGGCACATTTGCCCTTGCGCATCGAGTCAAGGTCTTGGTTTGCACCATCCTCTTCAGACTCGGGGTCGACGTCAAGAATCTAACAAAGGGGATTTAAAGAGAACGAAATGATGAAACAGGGCATGTCTACCTCGACAACATTCCCAACGAGGTAGGGAAGAACCTTGTTCTGTTTGATCTTTTCGCCGTTATCGCGAATCTTTTCCTTCATGACGCTCTGCTCGTGCTGGAGCCGTAATGTTTCCGATTTCATAACCTGGTTGTGGATCCACAGTCAGTCGATTGGCGCGCTCGATTGAACGTTGGACGCGGACCTTTATATCGTTTTCGATGAGACGTATCCTGGTCATGATTTCGTCGGTGCTCAGCGATAAGATTTCAGCGGGGATGTCGTCCCAGGTCTCTTCCGGCGGGTGATCTGGGGTCGTGTCCATGGGTGCATCCTGCGCTGGCGGGTTTGCAGTGGTAGACTGTGATTCTGGTTGCTTGTCCTGAGGAGGTGCTTCTGGGGGTGGGGGAGGTGCCGAGGACATGGTGGACGACGATGAGGAAGAGGTGAATGACGCGTACGTCTCTCTGACTGAAAGAGGAAAGTCGAGTTTTGTGGCGGTGCAGTAGCCTTCGCGGACGTCGTACGAGCAGCCCGGCGAGGCATGGCAAACAAAGACCCACCCGCCAGCGCTGATGAGAAAGCGCACTACGACAAGGTCAAAGATGAGCTCGCAAAGATGCTTATGAAGAAACGCGCCGCTGACCGTCAGCTGGTATGTCCTGCTTTCCAACAAAGACTGTAACTGACCCGTCCAGGCTCAAATCGAATTGTCCATCTATAACCTCGAGACGAACTACCTCACAGATACTGCATCGACCGGGAATATAATACACGGATTTGACGGCTACCTCAAGCCAACTCAAGGCGCAGCTGCACGACGGAAACATGAAATAGGTGATGGCGACCGTTGGTTCTCGAGCAGTAGCGGAACATGGTCAAAGGCATGTACGCTCAATTTTGCTCTACAACGCTAACCCTTCCTCGGAACCGCAGTCACTGGACCTTGTCGGCGACGGCGAGGAGTCCACTCCTGCACCAGACGACTTTAAGCATCCAACTACCCCTGGGGTCACCACCGTCGTCGTTCCTCCGGCCCCAAGGACCCAAGAGCTTACCGCTGCTCAGCAAAAGAAGAATCGCGACAGAGAGTATCAGAGGCGGAAACGAGCCATGCGCAGAAGTGCAGGGACAGTGAGTGACGAGGACTCTCAAAGTGTTGGTACAGGCAGGAGAGCCCTCAAGAGAGCACGTCTAGCAGACGACGAATAGGTGACCCCACTTACATTATTAGTGTACTCATGTGTATCATTGTCAAACATACCAATCTTCATCTCAGTCACTCACCGGGAGCTGCAATTTGAGGTGTGGGATCACCAGTCCGCCTTGGTTCATCGAAAGCTTATATTTCAAGCCTATTGAAAAACTTTTTGACACCCGCTTCATCCATCCTGCCACCATCAGGATCGACAGCCTCGATACATCGGACGGCGATGATCGTCTGTTTTACTTCCTTTGTGCTGATCCAGATCCTGCCGTTCATACCAACGGCCGCCTCGAGTGGAAAGCGTGAGCCTAGAAAAGGAAGCAAGAAATGCTTTGGATCTAACAGACTGTATACATATCGTCAGCGTCAATGTGGTACAGTATATCGCGTGAGGCACTGACAGTCGACTCATCCGCAAACTACATTGGACAACGAATCCACCAGTGAGCTCGCCGAAGCCTTCGGCTTTGTGTGTTTGAGCATCGAAACACTCTAGCTCGGGCTCCATGTCTTTGTGTGCGAGAGAGACACGAGCATACACCAGAGCACCAACCTACGCAGTAGATTAATAAATGTATGAAGGAGAGATTGAGTTGCGTACTTTGAGATTCGGTTTGCTCCTCTTGGTTGCACCTTCAAATGCGAGTCCATCGAGCATCGCAGGATGTGCGGAACCAATGTCGACACGATATCCCTCGCCGCTGCGACCGTGGACGACACCGATCACGCTTTCTTGGGGTGCTGGGACATACTGTGTAAAGACGTTGGGTGTTACTCCATGAGACAGTGCAAGTAACACTCACTCGCCGTGCATTGCCCTCTATCCACCACCGACTGTTGTTAGCAGAGTGATGAAGTTCTCCTGCGCGCGTCGAGATGACGGGTTGATCTTTCGCAGAGACACGATGGGCTGAGAGCTGTAGCAAACCTGGTCCCAGCTTGAGATTGACGTGCTGTGCTGGGACATGTTCACCGGGCAGGACGATGGAAGTCATGAGAAAAGAGTCTCACACCAATTCAATTCACAACGACGATGGCGACCCCGCTCATGGCAGAATTTCCTGAGCTGTCTCATCTGAGGCACGCCGACCTCGTTTTAGACGTTCCCGACACTCGCTAACTTGCTCGTTGTGCTAGTCGAACTGATCTGGAGGATCTTCTGAACGATCCAGCGTACTTTCAAGCCGTCTTCCACTCCCTCTCGAGCGTCAAGTCACTCTATCAATCACGAACTGAGCTAGGAATGGCCAACGAGGCGATCGCCAGTCCGTCTCCGTGAATCCATCAGACGTCGTGACTGAAAGCATGTCCTGCAGAAGCGAGTCTGTCGCTGCAAGATCGACTGTATCAGTTACGGTCTGAGACCAAGGACGCCTTCGACGAAGCAAAGTCGATTGAAGCGCGGTGGAAAGAGGTCGAACGAGAACAAAAAGAGGTCTACCAAGTGGGTCTGCCACCCGACGTGCTCGACGTTGGTCTCATATGTGAATGCAGCGCTTCAGTCCCCAGTTCCTTCTCCTGCGCCTCCGACACGCGACGACGGACCAGGACAACGCGTCCGAGGCGCTTGCATCGACGTTCGTCCAATCCTCTTCATCGTCTACTTTCAACGACACCTCGGATGTGGATGACTTTGTCAAGGAATTCAGAGAGCTGAGAAAGACGTATCACAAGCGTGTCATGTGGGGAGACAGATGGGCTGCAGGACAAGTAATATGGAGGGACGAATAACGACTTGTTGACTTGTACTACCTTTTGTTCATGCACTACTCCGCTCACTACACCGAGCCACTCCTTGCACTCACGAACACCCAGCTTCCGCTCACTGGGCTCGATCTACGTGCAGAGCAACTCTATAGGCAGATCGACGACGTCCTCAAGCCGCCATTTGCTGCAGACACCATTCAGAACGTATTGACACTGCTACAAAACGATGCAGCCCTACATACCGGTGAGCAGCAAGAGGTAGTGTTGCAAGTCGTTCTCGCAAAAATTACCCTTGGCCTGTACGGGAACGCTCTCGACTTGTACTTGGACGAGGCAAGCGCAGCGCAAGACGATGCAGAGTGGTGGACCGAAGTCGAACAGTCTAACCAACTCGCTGCCTTGTATCTTCTCCAAAGTGAGTGCACAACTCCGAACGCACACTAGATCGATGTTCATGACTTGTCAGCTCTCCCCAAACGTATTCTGAATTTGCTACGAGTCCTGGGATCCAATGACGGTTCGCTTCGCTTGTCATCATTCCGTCCATCCTCTCTCCATAACATCTTTCTGTCCCGGAACGGACTGCAGCCCAACCCGTTCGTGTCTGTACTCTTCCCGCACCTGAAGAACGACCCTTCTGGTATGTTGACGCGTCTACATTCAGTTGTCCACGCTGCATCACAAGGATCCACCTCCACGGTTCTTTCCGTTCTGCGTGACGCCATAGAACGACTTGTAAACGGGTTTGCATTCGCTTTATACTTTCCTCTCCGTCTTGCACGCGACGAGTGTTGGCTAAGGCATCGGGAGCTCGACAAGATTCGAGATGACAGAGCAGAAGTGCTCGGAAAGCTGATTGGAATGAGACCTGCGCTCATGCAGGCATTGGTCCCAAAGGGCGAGGGCTTGTCGACACGGGCTGCCCCGAATCCCGATTTGCTCGCTCAATTCGTGACTGCAGTGGGCTCTGCGACATCAGTCCGGTTGTCAGAACAGAATGTACTAGCCAATTTCATGGAACTGTCCAGCGCGATCCTTGTCACCAGCAAGAAGGACCACGCGGCTTACCTTGATGAACATGACCTTCGTCGACCATCGCGATTGACGCTGTTGTGGCCGCGGTTGTTGCTCCTTCCGCCTCTTACTCTGTACAGTGTCAGGACGCTGTACGCCTCCCGAGCTACATTGGCCGATATGGCCAAATATACACTGGAGACCGTGCATAATTTCGTCACGGATTGGCTTCTTGAGCCTCTTCGTGAGGTACTGAGGACCATCCGAGTAGGTGGAGATGAAGGTGTCATTGTTCGTCGTGAAGCAGTGTCCGCTGACTTTGACGTATGTATCACCGTTCTCGTTGTGGGCCATGCTCAATGTATCCCCTCGTAGTCTCTAGAGCGGATGGCACTCGCGTTAGCACAAGACAAATTAGGTTACACACAAGCTCAACTGGCCGCACTCTCGGACCAGATACGTTTGGGAGACTTCACACCCATCCTGGAGATTTATGAAGAGGACATCAAACATCCCTTCAAGTCTGCTATAGGAGGCACTCTATTGAGGTCACTGTTCGTGCAAGTACAAAAGGCAAAGGTACGTGTCGCGACGGTTAATGTTTGAATTCTCTCCCACCTACTGGTGACAGGTTGACATTGACCAAAGTTTGACGGGTATCGACAAATTGCTCAAGTCCCAGGAACTTACATTCGCATTCGTTGGAGTCGCACCGGCTCTTGCAATCGTGTATGTGGCCGGAGGGTTCCTCAAGCGATTCGTGTTTGGTGGTGGCATCAGAAGATATGGCGGAAAACATGGCCAAACGAGCGTTTGGCTTGCAATGAGGTCAGTGCGGTAGTTTACGCCTTGGACCAAGCCGCTGACCATGAGAGTAGGAGGATCGAACGCCTGCTACTGTTCCAACCAAAGACGCCGCACAGACATGTGGACCAACCGCGCGAGGTCGAATCGCTCCAAAACGCGATCCCACCGCTCACAACTGGACTTCTTGTACTATCATTGACCCACCTCCGACAATATGCACTCACGTCGCTACCTGCACGATCGCGTCTTCGCGAGGGCTTTCTGCAAGATGTGCAGGACCTGGAAGATCCAAGCTTAGGTCGATGGGAAAAGCTGAGGGTATTGGAAAGGATGTGGAATAGTTGGGGACGTGAGCTTGGATGGTACGAAGTCGCTGGCAAGCTCAGGAGGCGGTGAAAGAGGAGGGGCGGGGTCTGATCTGTGGAAATGGTCACTTCTGGCGACATCAACCTTGCGTAGTGTAATAGACAACGGAACTGATAATACATAAGTAAGTGGATTACACGCTGATCGCAAATGTAGAGATGGTGTCATGTGAGGCTCGACAGTAACGTTTACGGATAGGTTAGGTGGAGATCGGCGGCGAAGTACTACGGATCATACAAGGGTAACTTGAAATCATCTGAGTAGATGCAATGAGTCCAACCAATGAGTATTATACCAAAATCCGTAACCATGAGCGACGTACTTTCGGTAATTCGGAGGAATTGGCGGAACCGTATCCGGCATGGGTATATACCACCTGGGCTCTTCGTCCGTACCGAGGACCGCTTTCCACGTCGGCAGCCGACCCGCCACCAGTGGCTTTTTCTTCGGATTCCAATTGTTGGCAATCGACAGGATGTGACTCCAACCATAGAGGTCGTTTTCGTCCTCGAAAAAGTGTTGTTGTAGGCCAGGCAGCACATAGATCAAGTGCATGAACGCGGCGCTTTCGAGCGAGTCGAGGCTCATGCCTTCGAGCTCGAGGCCGTGCTTCCTTCCAAACTCCTATACCCATTTGTGTGTCACCTTGTAGCCGTAAACGCGGTAAGGGTGTCTGACGCGTTTCCTCTTGGGAGGTACTACAGCAGACTCCGGTCCGGTATCAGGAGGGGCAGCAGGTGCGGGATTTTCTGCCTCGGACCTGGGAAAAGTTAGCATGAGGGAAGACAAGTGCTCAAAGACTTACATGTCAAGGAAGACGTAGCACGGATAAGATGGTTAAACTGCGACTCTCAGGTCCACTTATATGTTCTGAACAGACATCATGTGCGTGGTGGTGACACTGAATCCCACCAATCGCGATCCATCGATGTGTGGATCTTTTTGTTTTTCCATGTCCACGCTGGCAGCTGCCCACAGTCGATACTCTGGTCCGATTGTTCTCCCAAAGGAGAAAGTCCACCCGAACCCGACTCAGATCGGTGACTCGGAAGCTTCCCTGGGCAGATTGTTCCATCAAGGTCTGACTCTGGATCACCAACCGTAATGACATGGGTCTTTTTGTTCTTCTGTATCTACAACTGTCCACAGTACGACACTATGGTCCGATTGTTCTTCCGATGGGGAAATTCCACCTGAGCCCACTCTGTCGATGTATAAAAAGGTTGGTCATCGCCGTTCAGGCTAGTCATTCAAACACAAACATGACCGATCGAACAACCTTTCGGCTTCCTGGTTACGATCAGAATCCCTTCGCTGAACGGAAATGCCTTCTTTCGTTGCTTTCTGCCTACAGCAGGCAGTGGAACCCCCGCAATTTAGAGGCACCTTGGTATGATCCTCGGTCCCAGATTCTTGCGAATCTCGTTGCTAGTCATCAGTCATTGTCTATCGCCCCCCAACCCTACCTTTGGTACGATCCAACTTCCCAACCTCATACTACCCCTGGTCCCGCCCACCTTCCATCCACCCACGACGAGCAGAACGATTCAGACGACGATGTACAGGATGACGTTGGAAACACGACACTGGATTCAATTGACAGTATATCTGTTCCTTCTCACCGCAACCGCTCCAGGATCCCAGACCTTGCGATCACTCGCAAAGTTTCCTTCCTCCGATCCAACAATGACAGTCAAGTCACACATCTTGATCGCAGGGTTACCTACCTTGGTTTTCCTTTACTGGCCGAGCTCAAACCGTCCGGTCCTCGCTGTCATGACATCTTAACTAGCTTGATCAATGCCACTAAACCCATGAATCTCGCACGCAATCAGCTCTACAAGCAGGCATACCACCTGCTTCAAATGTACCCCCCACCAGGAGTCGGTTATACTTCTCGCCATTTCCGGTTTTTGGTGGTCCTACTTTATCTGTTCCCGTGCGTCGGTGGAAGGACGGTCACCGCCCGTGGATGGACAAGACGAAGGTGATGATGATGAACTAGATGTCGAGCGTGGAACTAGGTTACCCATCGAAAACGGCATCCATACTGCCCTCCCACAAGACTCATTGAATTCAGAAGAGACACCAAACGAAGTCCTGCAAGAGCACCTTTATGGATTCCCACTCAGCGCCCTTCGGGGCAGTATGCCCCCGTCGGTACGCTTTCACACCACGGTGCCTGAAGGCGAGATGCGGCTCCTTCCGCCTGATCGGTGGTCAGATTACCTACTCTATGGTACCGCACCATCTAATCAGGTGTTCAGCCTGATTCTTGATCGTTTACACTCTGTGGTGCACGTCCACTACGATGGGACGATGGGGTAGCCTCTTTTGTGTTCATTCACAAAAACAGGTAGCATGCGATAAGTTCTTGTGTTCTACTTACTTTATGTAAACTATGTGGAACCCTCAGTCTATTGTCCGCAGCTGCGTAACGCCTATGTACTAGCACAACAATGTAGGGTGTTTGAACCGTGGATACGATAATGTTATGCTGTGATTTTCTGGGTTGACCGGAAGTTCAAGACGCGAACCCCAAATGGTCCATGGGTGATGTACTGAGGCCATGCCCAGGTAGACATGTCGCGGCACTTTGACGCGACCACGACGTCGCTGCCAGTGCCAGTGTTAATCTCATCCCCAGGTTTTCGGAATTGAATTCGAAGTCAGTTCTTTGGGCGGCTATGTAATCGCGCGCAAAAATCACTACGCTTGTCAAGTCCAAGCAGCCATTTGCGTCCACGGCGACTCCACACTTGACGTAGCCAACAGCGACGATCCAGATTCGCGGGCGAGGTGAATTTACCGCTGGGAGCCTCCTCTGGTAGACGTCGTGAACGTATGAAAACGGCATAGTAGTCCCTATTGGAAAGACCATGCTGGGGGGCCGTGTCGTGCAGTCATTATTTGCCAGGACTCGGGGATAGTTTGTCTCGGCCTGAGGTCGGAGTGAATGTCCGAGGACCGAGTGCTAGAGCCGGTGAGTCGGGCTCCAACTCCAAGGCACGCAGGTCGGCCAGTCATTGGAAACTTCGGTGGTAATAAGTATGGATTGAGGCCCCAAATGAGTGGTCAGGATCACGCCCTTTCTATGCCCTCTGAATATTCCACTTGGTAGCGAGCTCACCTGTATAGTTGAGGAGGCACTGAAATTTCTGTTGTTATACGCCAGGAAATCGGTGTGTCGCCGTATTTTGAACCTGGAGCTGCAGCAAAGTCGGATACACGTTAGCGGCAGCGTTGCAGAGCTGTCCTGTCAAAACATACGATTCCAAACAAAACGGACACAAAGCCAGACGCGGATGGTATGGACACTTGTGCCAACCAACCTTGTGAACAATGAGGACAAGCCTGAACAAGTGAATTACATCGAATCAGAAAGTTAGAAAATAGGGCGACGTAAAGCTCCGCAGTAACGCTCACAGATAGTCAGAGCGAGATACCAGTTGCAAAGTCGAACCAACTGCTTTATTGACCCGGTCAGCCCTTCTGGGGCGGAAAAAATCAAATAAGAGTAACCCGAAACCTGGGATTGTAGCCGAGGCCCAAGGGCATGAAATGAAATCATCTGACCAGATGTAATAGTAAATCCGACCAGTGAGTATTATACCGAAACCCGTCACCACGGACAACGTACCTTCGATAATTTGGAGGAATTGGCGGGATGTTTTCTGGCGTGGGTATACTCTACCACCTTGGCTCTTCCTCCGTTTCGAGGACCGCTTTCCACGTTGGCAGCCGACCCGCTACCAACGGCTTCTTCTTCGGATTCCAATTGTTGGCAATCGAAAGAATGTGACTCCAACCGTAGAGGTCATTTTTATCCTCGAAAAAGTGATGTTGTAGCCCGAGGCAGCTTGGAAATCAGGTACATGAACGCGGCGCTTTCGAGCGAGTCGAGGCTCATACCTTTGAGCCCAAGGTCGTGCTTTCTCGCAAACTCTTGTACCCATGCGTGGGTCACCTTGTATCCATAAACACGGTAGGGATGGGTGGCGCGTTTCCTCTTGGGAGGTACTACGGCAGACTCCGTGGCGACATCAGTAAAAGCAGAGACAACAGATGTAGATCTATGTCGGTCTTAACACCACCGTGCCAATCCGGGCAGCCCTGTCGACGTTAGTCTCCCACAGGCAGGCTGCTACTAGTAGCGAGGAAAACCATTACTTTGCAGAGGTCCATATATAAAGTTCAGGGAAGGGACATCTTCCATCAGCCTTCCAAGCAGTAATTGACATAGGTGTATGGAAACTTGGAGACGCGATGTCGATTTGTGGTCAATTGCCGGGTAAGCCGCGGCCCGGGCGGAGGTATGGACAATCTGAACTGGAAGCCGCTAGTACCAGTCTGAGCCTCGCTTTCTTCTTGGCGTCATGGACTCTCCAGAAGTACTACCAAATCTGTAAGAAATTGCATACCATTGAAGCGGCTCCTATCGTCCCTTCCGATTTTCCTTACGAGGAGCTATACTACGATGCGGTGAGAACGACGCTCACCAGTCTGGAAGAGCGCAACGTTCCTTTGCGACCTGTAGTGGACCTCATTCTTCGAAGGAAGAGAACTTCAGATGAATTGGGGATCCCGTCCACGGAGAAGCGAAGAAGCCCATGCGAAACTAATTGCTGTATGTCAGGGCCTTGTTGCAATGCTTCGATTAATCGACGTTCTCTGTCGTAGTACATTTTATACATTCTTGTCACATCAGGCAAATCCTAAAATCAAAACCAACCCTTCTTCAAAGTTTGGACGCCGGATCTTTGCGACGTTGGTTGTGACCACTGGCGGTGCGCTATCCGGTGGACTACCGACGGGCGTGGTGGTGCGCCAGGGACGGGACGGTTGTTGTATCTACTCTATGCGACTCCGGTAACGGCATTAAGGGTGGAGGTTGGGAGCAGGCTTGGAAGTCGGTGTGTGGATCCCAATCGCTGAAGACATCGTACGTCAGTCGGCCAAGGCGAAGCGCAGGACGCTGTGGTATTGGGTGCGTGGCGTCGGTTGCAAGCGATCGTAGTGGGGGTGGTCATGGTATTGGGCTCGTGGCGGTACATCACGTCGCGTGTACAGTGTGGGCAGATCTCGTGGTGGATGAGGCGACGCGCCGGAAAGAGACGCGGACAAGACCGTTGAGGGTGGTGCTTATACACAACGAGGTAGAGGAACGTAGTGTTGTACTGGCAACGGGGGGGTGCGCTCGGCGGCGAGTGGGGGCGTTGCTGAAGCGTTGACGAAGCCTGCGCTAGAATCGAGGAGTTAGTTCCTTTGACAGGATGTAATCTCGTCGGGTGTACTTGCAAGTGATGAATTACTCATCTTTCCCCTGCATTATCTTTTTGGCGTTGTGAGTGGGCACGAATAACCCAAGCGACCTGATCGGGCCTCAGGCAGGTGAGATGAATGAACGAGTAACGAGTTCCGGTCAAGTTTGTTGCCATTCGAGGATCGGGGCCTGGACACTCGGGCTTGGTAGCAGGACAGGTCACTGATGACGCACTTGCTTCGAGTCGGTGAGATGTCGTCAAACTCACCTAGGAGATCCACTGTGGGTAGATCGGACGACGCGCCTAGTTTGTTATTATCACAAGTTCGCTCATATTATCACCTCTCCCGCCGAAGGGACAATCTACGTTTGTTTCATTCTAAGTGACTATTACACGAGGTCTTGCCCACTGCGCCCATCTTCTCGAATAGTTCGGCACGGTATGCCTCGATTTCCTCTGGGGTCTTTTGCGGGGGCCACTTGACGACGAGGCCAGTATCCGCATCGGATTTATTGATGACGTGAAAGTGAACGTGGTCGACAGACTGGTAGGCTATCCTTCCGTTGTTCTGCTCGAGGAGGGATGCGCACAGTAAACACGATGAGAAGGGGGCCAAGGCTGGTGTGATGAACGAACCTGGATGATGTTGTAGTTGACGAGACCTTGTTCGATGGCGATCTTCTTGGCGAGGCAGATGACATCCGCGAGGTGGTCGTCTGGGACGTCGTGCATCTTGACGGCGTGACCTGGTGGCCGTTCCGACAGATCCAGATACATTCGGTGAGTGCAGGATGTGTAATCGGACACAAGGTGACACACCTTTGGGAACGACGAGGGCATGGCCATCCGTCACGGGTGGAAGTGCCAGGAACGCATATCTGTAACAGAAGTGCAGTTGAGCATTTATGGATAGCCGAGAAACGTGGCACGGACGATAACTCTGTTTCATCGATCTTGAAACTGGGTATTTCGCCTGCAATGTGGTGGCGTCAATATAGGGATATGAAAAGCCACTCGAAAGGTACTTCACCCTTGACGATCTTGCAAAAAACACATGTATCGAGAGATCTACGATGTGTCTATGGTCAATGGTGTGGGTCGACGTGGCGTGGTTGCCTTCTGTTGCTTGCCTTGATGTAGTCATGGTATACTGAGTGAAGGAGAAGTTATTAATTTGCTGGATACTTATACTCGACGAGTATCTCAGCTGTGCGACAATGTGTTGACCTAGATGCATGTTCCTTCCTACTTTCTAGAAGGATGGTCTTCACCCACAAATGTACCGAAAGCGGGAGCCTGAGGTTATATTCTGTCGCGCGTACGGATGCTAATACGAATTCAGTAGCTGACTCGCAACCATTGGTTCGGCGACTATTTCGTGGCATATGCTGCCACATGAGGCTGTTGCCAGTGACTAGGCCAAAGAGTGCTGTAAGAAGAAACTCACCTATAAATTCACACTCCAGTAGTGGCCTTTTAATGGGTGTCCGTTATCGATGATGTAGGGCGGGGTCTGCAGGCCGCATAAATCTGTTTTCGTGCAATGAGACCGCCTCCCGACTTCATCGCCTTATCTGCACTGCCACACATAACTATGTTTTTGCGGGGCAATGATGTTGCTCGGCCCCGTCAGTCACTAATCACATAATCACAGTGCCGAGCGCAGCAAAGGATGTGTCTATATTGACGATGAGAACCAACACAATGTCGCGATCTGCCCCAGTGTAGAATAACACGATTGCTCGCCAACCGTGGTTTACAGTTTTCCTTCCAGCTTCTCAACCAACGTGGCATGGTATGCTTTAAGGTCGTCCATGGAGGGCTTCTGCGCTGGCCAGCTTCCGGGACCGAAAACGAGGCCCTCGCCCTCGCTCGGTTTTGGGATGACATGGAAATGGACATGGTCCACTTCTTGGTGTGCTATGCGCCCGTTGTTCTGCAGGGTGTGCAGGCATGAAGAGGAATGAACCGATCAAATGTCGATGCAGGCTGACCTGAAGAAGATTGTAATTCTCGAGCCCCTGTGCGAGGGCAATCTTCTTAGCGATGGGAAGTGCGTCGGCAAGGTATTCATCTTGGAGCTCGTGCATCTTTACCGTATGGTCTGTTGCAGGTAAAGGATCAAACAAGTTGCGGGCACTGTTGTAGCTACCTTTGGGGATGATGAGGGCATGACCTTGAGAGAGCGGGCCGATGTCGAGAAAGGCGTATCTAGGATTCATGGGTGTTGGGGTGAAAAGAGGTGATGTGATGCATACGAAAGCCCTGTTTCAACGAGCTTAAAACTAGGTATATCGCCTGTTAGAAGAGTCAGGATAGACAACAGACATATATGATTGAGGTACGATCCTTTGACGATCTTGCAAAAGATACAATTAGCGAGAGATCTACAAGGACGTATGAGTGGGTATCACAGTCAAAGTTGATGTCGATCTACTTGCCGTGCTGCTGTCATCTTGGACGTTGATAGGAGAGCGCGTGCCGTGAGAATTTTATTGTGAATGCATGTCACCGTCGTACGGACATGCGTATCTGACGTCCTACGGATGGACCGGCGCTGGTACTGGCCTCCGCAAAGGCGCCATTAGCAAACCCCTCGCAATCCCACCAAAGAAAAATCTCAACGGACTGGGCAAGGACCGCGACGAAGCCTTCCCATTCTGGGACCAGTACGTCGCGTTCACCCCTCCTGCACGTCCGGTTGACCGTGAGCCATCCTAGCTTGTTCACCGCCGCGTCAAAGGCGATCGCGATCAAAGTATCAGGCGACGATGACCCTGATGCGACCGAGGTATGTGCCACTCGTTCACCCCACCTTGTCCGTGTATTCACGTCCGTCTAGAACCCCACTTCACACAAAGACGCATCCGTCCCCCTCCGGCGCACCGAGACCGGGATCATCTCCAACCGCCGACCCGTCTCGGGCACCCCCGCCTCCACGTCCGGCAGCACTACTCCCAACACCGATACGGATGTCAACGACAACGACAACACTGGCGCAGGTCGTCTGTCGCTCATAGCTACCGCCAAGCGAGGGGCCGCCAAACGCGGTTTATACGCGCGGTTCTTTAGAGGGCCTGTCTTGGGTCCGGGCGGCGACCAACGCGCGACCGTGAACACCGCGTCGCATTCGGCCCCATCGTCTTCGACCTCCGTTGACTCCATTTCGACACCCGTACTCGATCGTGCTGACGTCCAGGGCGACGTTAACATCACTGGGAAGGTCAAGAAGAGCAAAAAACGGAAACTGGAGGAAAGGGAGGAGACAAAGGAAGAGCGGAGAGAACGCAAAAGATTAAAGAAGGAGCGTAAGGATACGAGAGCCGCCAAAAAGGCAGGGAAAGTCAAGGGGGGACAGAAACTACCTGGTGATGTTGGTCAGAAAACTAGAAAGCAGCGGGACGAGGACGTTCCCTCCGAAGAGAACGAGGCATGTTCACAAGCCAAAAAGGCTCGCAAACGAGCCAGAAAATCTACCGCAGGATCAGAGGAGGATATTACACGTAGGTCACACGGCAACGTGGACCCAGTGGACTCCCCGAACGTAGTGCTCACAACCAAAAAGAAGAAAGTAAAAGGGAAAGATACCCCACACTAGATGCTAAACGTTGTACCTATCCGTGTCACAATCATGAAACATCGATTTATGTGATTCATTATTCTACATGGTCCTGAAAGTGACTGTACAGAAACTTGTCGTGTGGCAATTCAACTGCAATGGACAATACGAGATGAGTGGTGACAAGGAATACGGGTGAAATGTGTCTGTGCCAAAGACTGGGAATCATCCTCGGACGCCCCTCCAGGCGCTCTGCATTGCGATACGGCGTGCCTGGTTCATCCGGTAGGTCAGTACGGAGCAACCGTCAGAGGTGCAGACCAAGTACCTGCTCTAGAGATATCGAATCCTCCCGTAACTCTACCTTCTGTCTCCCGTCGTCGTCCTCTTCGTCGTCATCGGCATCAAAGATGGCCCTTCCGCTCGGGCTCCTGATTCCTCCGAATGCGGCCTTACCCCCTGCCAGTGAAAACGGCGTAGAAGCCACCGCAGTTCCAAACACGCTCGCGTTTGCCGGCGCACCAAAGGCCGCAAAGTCTGTGACAACCTTGCGTGGTGGAGAGGCAGAAGTACCCGGTAATGTACTCGGAGCCGGTGCAGGTTTGCTTGGCGTCGTTCTCGAGGGAAGATGTGGGGCGTAAGTGTACGAGTACGCGCTTCGATTGGAGGTTTGCCGTGCAAGCAGATACTTGTCCGTGAACCGTGTCCCAAACACCTATTGAGCAAAGCAGCTCAGCGCCATCACCCACGCCAAGAGCACTGATGGCACTACGTACCCGTTTGAGCTGGGGTCTGGCTTCGGCCAATGATGATGCATGCATGAAGACGGACACGTTGTGCGCCGCCTCCGGTGATTCCTTGTAGATACTTTCAATCACCACCTTCTTCGTGCTTTCGTTTCTGAGCAGTAATTTCTCGTGTAGTTCCCGAGCCACATCATCAACGCTCTCGTTATTTCCGAGTATACGTTGTGCGACTGCGTGCCCTACTTCGCGCACGAGTCTCTCCATATCAAGATTCTCCAGCACGCTGCCAACGATCGCGTGCGAGAGGAGATCAGCGGTGGTCAAGGGCAACATAAGACCCGAAGTGATGGTGGTGATGGCTTGGTAAAAATCAGTCGCATACTGTGCGTGTCAGGGCTTTGGGTCAGCGACCGCCCCAGGGTCTGGGTAAAGGGCAAAAGAGTGTGCGTACAGAGTAACCACTGAGCGCCGGCTCGCAAGCGACAAAGAACTGGGAAGAAAGCATGATCAGCAAAGTGAAGGGAGTAGCAGCGAGAGCCTGCGTCTTACGAGCGTTATACCACGGCTCGCCATGATGCGTACGATCTGTAATGGATCGTTTCCATCAGGCGAACCTTCGTCAAAGCCTGGGTGATTGAGACACGTCAGGTCTGATTCTTCCATCTGCGTAGCTTGGACGCACCATCGCCGTACTCGCCAATCCCGTGAGGCGGTGCATCAGCAATAAGCACCACCATCTTGCTCGCATGTTCCCTCCATTCCATGTTCAAGGCCTCCGCCAGGGCAGCAGTGACAGCTTCGGGGCCGTCACCGCCGCCAGAAGCATAGAGTCCGGAAAGGTCTCTGTGAACCTTGCTAATATCTGACGAGAATCCAAAATTCTTGACGACGTATGTGTGGTCCTGGGGTGGGTGATCGCGGAATGCCACAAGCCCGACACGTAGATCTTCCGGGGATTGAAGGCGGCCAGACTCGAAGATGTGGGCACAGATTTCTTCTATATTCTTGGTCGCGCTGGAAATGTAAGAACCTTGGCTGCCTGTACAGTCCTGCACGAAGACGAGATCGCTAGATTGTCGCATCGCGAACGTGCGGGAGGGTTAGTTGGCCCCTAAATATTGAATATCAGCGCGGGCAGGGACGTACAGCATCTTTCGGCCGTCGTCATAGCGCTGTCGAGGCTGGGGAAGGGGTACTTGATGAGCGTTGGAGTCAAAGTCCATGTCTTCATCCATGTTGAATGTAGTGGTACGTTTTTGGAGGATGTTCGTTGTGCGCAAAGATGGGGTAGTCCCGTTGTTTTTTTTTGTAGCAGCACGTCTACGCCAGGCGGCGACCTCAAGGCAATCGCGGATCAACTATCGGACATCGGATCTAGTCAAACGACAACGTCTTATGGGGCTACGATATCGATCCATCAAGGGTCCCTTCTACCAAATAGCCAGGTAGCCCATGGTGTCGTCCATCCAGGTAGTATCGGACCACCCGGCCTCAACAAACTGCGGTACAGCATTACCAGTCCCGCGCTAATACCTCCCAACAGCGCGGTCACTGTTACGTACATTCGGAGCCGCTCAGAAGCTGTCAATGCACGGTCAGGCCCTCCTGGAATTGCCGCGTGTCTACGTACAAACAGGTCAGCTGACAACTCATTCAATCGGCTGGAATCACTCACGGGTTCATGGCAATACTGCACATCACGTGGAAGACGTCCGCCGTCTGTCCCGTTTTAATGCTCACAGCAACTGGAACCTGAAGACCCAACCGCCTGCAGTACACATCGGGCTGAACCTCGTGCCGCTGAAATACGTCAACATCAGCCAAGGAAACCAAGCCCAAGAGCATCCACCTGTTGTGCAAGGTCAAGGTCCGATTTCGTGGCAACGAACAACGTGGGTATATGGTCCAGGCTATATTGTTGCTTCAGAACACGTGTCAGATGAGGGATCCATCTTGTCGTTTCACACATACCCGTAAATTACTTATGTACGAGAACGAATTGGTATCGCTCGAATCATGAACATAAACGATAAGATCCGCGAGGTCCGTCTTCTTCGAAGACCGCAAAGTTTCAGCTTCGTATTTTGAGCCAAATTCCTGCAACTGCAGAGAACACAATCAACTGTCCGCTAAGCTATACCAGTCTCCAAGAAGCTCACACATACCACAAGGTACTTTTCTGAACCAGCGATATCCACAGCATTGACGACATTGAACATCTTGCTCGTCGGTTCATATGCTTCTTTGAATGGCTTTCCAGCAAAGGCGCGCAGCAAAGACGTCTTCCCAGACCCGGCAGCACCGCAGACATAACACAAGAACACGTTACGGGTGACTTTACCCTTCCTACGGTCGACCTTGCGCGGTCGAGTAGTAAGGAGAGCGCTCGTACGTTGCTCGTCTGGGTACCCAAGATACGCAAGATATGCAAGCGTCGTTTTATGATCGAGTAACGTGGTCATACTAAAGGGTCACGTTGGTCAGGGCACTTCAGAGTTCGTACATGCTTACCTCCACTGAGCTAACCATCCTTGGAGAGTAACAGCGCTTATATCATCCACAAGGGTGTTGCCTGGAAACTTCTGGCTCGTCCAAGGGTTTCCGGGTGACGTGCTGAAAAGCTCGCCGAGCTCAGCGGTTTTCAATGCGCCATCTTGATCCTATAAAAGGTTGATCAGCGAAACTTTGAATTATGAACCTGGCGTGTGATATTGCCTTGTCAAATGTCTCGAAGATGTCGGTGAAAAACTGATACCCTTTAGGACTTAACTCGACCGAGCAATCATGTGGAACGTCGAATCTAAACTGATATGTCAAAACGATATATAGTCCTGCGCGCGAGACTAACTTGGGAAGGAGGAACGACTCGGTGAGCTTCAAATCTTCGCCATATCCAAATTTTCGAAGTACAGTCCATGTAGTCTCGAGGCGTCCACGTTGTATGAAGATAGTGTGAAGAAATAAAAAGCCGGCTTCAGTAAGACCATTATCCTGGACACCACCTTCAGCGTGTTCGCGGACCATGTCTTTAATGCCTTCTAGTTCCTGCAGTTGCAAGGGTGCATCAAAACATTTGCTCTATAATGGGGAAGAATGGCGTAATCACTAGTGCAGATGGTGCTCAATCAACGACCGACCTGAAACTCGTTCAATTCTGTAGGGTCAAGCACTCCGTCCTTGTTCGTGTCGCAGAGCTTGAATATGCGTTTCAGGGCACTGACACACGCAGGTTTGAGGACCTGAGGTGGTTGAGGACTTGGAGAAAAATAGGCTTCAGGGTCAGATGACATACGTGTTCTCTTGAGTCATAGAGAGGAGCAGTGGGGTGAAGGACGGCCTTTTGCGCGAAGTAGAAGACCTCGGAGACGTTGAGAGACATCTTGGCTGAACACTCTACGCATGTTTCGACTTCCTGGGAAGAAGTCTTTGTCGAGTCGAAGAGAAAGGAGGGAAACTTGCCTTGAAATCATTCATAATAGGTATGATCTCGTCCTCAAGAGCTTCATTCGTCACCTCACCACCGCGTAAGTCGATCTTGTTTCCGACGAGGATGACAGGGACCTGGGGAATGATGAGAAACACACTGCGAGGCGAGCAGTGGGACGGACATTGACACCTAGTTGACGGAAATGAGGAAGCCAAAACGCGGGTATACGGTCGAAGGAGTTCGGGTTATCGATGGCGTATACGACACATATGACGTGCGCTTTTCGGATCTCCGATTCGAGATGCTGTCTGTCCTGTGGGCCAGCTATGCGGGAGATGGAGAAGGGGTATACGGAGGATGAGAAGAGTACCTACCGCCGGAATCGACGATGTAGGTGGTGACATTCTCTGGGGTTACTTCTGGCGGAATGGTGACCTCCGGAACGACATGCTGCACCTGGGGGGGGTGAGGAGACGCAGGGTGGTGAGTGAGAAGGACGTACATGTGCGACGAAAGTTTCCTTGATGAGGGACGTGATGATGGTACTCTTCCCCACGCCGTCTGTATTGTGATCAGTGTACGATGGACACGACGAGGACGCGCTCACCGTCGCCGACGAGGAGAATGCGGACGTCGCGTCTCATGGTTGGCTTGCTTGACTTGACTTGTTTAGTCCATTCTCCGAGAAAGTCTACCTTGCGTTATGTCAGCACATAACTTCCTTCATCATCCTCGATGGCGTTGAACTTAGACTTGTTCTTCCTCATCATCGAGTATCTCGACCTCGACGACCTCCTCCGTCTCGCCTCTACCTGCAGGCTGTTACACCACATCGTATGTCTCTATTCTTGTAGATCTCCTCGCTCATCTTTTCCATCCAGGTACACCACTTTGGCTGGTCCATATTTCTTAGAAACAACCCCCGGCGTTCCCTCACTCTACATTCATCACTTTCCAAATGGTCTTCTTTCGATCAGGTCCGTTACAACACACTCGCAGACCGTGCGTGGTCGCATGCCAACTTTGTTGCACGTCCTCTCTCCCGTCCGTGGCACGGAAGTCTGCAGCCTGCAATCGCATTGTCCGTTTCCGCCCTGCTAGTCGCCGCAGGTCGCACCCTTTATTCCTACGCTGTACAAGATACCTCTGATGCCTCCCCATCTCGCATCGTTTTCGAGCGCTCATATAACCTTGTTCGTGGTAGCGCTACAGTCCAACCCGATATCACTAGCGTCACGTTTCTCCCTGATGTCAATCAAGACCGTACAGTTTTCCTCGGATTTGAGGACGGCTTCGTGGAACAGGTCTGTCTTCCTCACCGGAATCCCCTCGATAGACAACAAATAGACATCCCTCGCACGCCGCAAGGTGCTCTCCAATGTCATGGTTCGGTCGTCGTACAGAGCATATCTTGTTCCTCTCACGCGCTCCTTTCTCTCTCTCAATGGGGCTCAGTCTTCTTCACGAACCTCCTCTCCGACTCCCTGTCTTCCGCCTCCCTCAATTTGAGCACGAGGAGTTGGTCGAGCCATCTTTGTATGTCCTCATCCTCCCCGTATGCCGTATTCGGCACGACATCCTCTACACCTCTTTCTCTTTACCACATATCCCCTCACGGGTTTTCCTCCACTCCGTCGATCATCCTCCATTCCCCAACGAATCGACAATCAGCGGTGTATGGTATCACTTCGGCGCCGCCTTCCTCACCCCTCGGTCCTTCTGAACAAATTATTGTTTCTGGCTGGTATGATGGTTCCGTCCACATATATGACCTTCGTGTTCGTGACAATTCCCATCTCCTTCCAATCACCGGCTCGACATCCTCGACGCCTTCACCACCAGCACTCCTTCCCGTCCTTACCTTACGAGATCGTTGGTCCCGCGAGCCCATATATTCCGTCTCTTGCGGTGGCGGCAATGCCAGTTTCGTGGCCGCTGGAATGGCCCGACACAGCGTTGTCTCTTTCTGGGATGTCCGTCAGCCTTCTCGAGGCTGGAGTGTGCATGCCCCTGGGAATGATTCATCTCCTGTATATTCGATTGTTCTTGAGAGTTCAAGGCTCTTTGGGGCGACTCAGAGTCGTCCATTCGTCTATGATTTTGGTCCTGGGGTGACTAGAGAAACCTACCCTCCGATTGCTCCTGCCAATCGGAACGTTGGTAGGAGAGGGTTCACAGACGACAGACTAAAACTCGAGAGAAATGGAATTGGGTATCATGTCGCGAAGTACCCTCATCGTCGGACGAACAGTTCTTAGGTCGAGAGTGTCGCTTTATAAATCAGACACTATCACACGGCGCTGTTGGGCATGGATCATCAAGTACTAATGTTGCTGCATCTGAACCCGCGAATGCAGTAGGTCCTGGTTTCTTCGCGGCTCGCGGCTGGCGCTGCTCAACGCGAAATACCGTTACCTATGATACACTACCCTTTACACTTGTGCTAGACCGCTTGTCATGAAAATTGTGGCGCTTGTGACGCATGAACAATAGGAACAACTCTCGACTCTCCTCCTAATGTCCCTCGCGCAGGCATCGGTCCTCGGATGTGCTCGTCATCATCACGATGCCTTCGTCTGCCGCTGATGGATGCAAATCGTGGCTGTGGTCGAACCATGAACGTTTAAACAATCGATCAATATTCCTGAGGAAGCGGGAATGACGACTTGCCTTTTCCTCCCTCTTCTCAACCTTGACCCCATATTCCTTAAAGTGCTTTACGTAGTGACCTGTTACTATTGATTTGAATCCCTGAAGGACTTTCTCGTCGTACGCTGCATTTTGCCATTGTTTATGCTGAATGTGCCTAACTCCACGGTCCGCTGTGATACCCTTTGTGTCTTCTTCCCCGAGTTTATGCAAGTTGATTTGGTAATCGCATCCCTGCGAAGGACACCACCATCGACCATCCACGTCTGGTAACTGCGGCGGCAGTTTCAGCTGCCACGGTATTTGATCCAGTGCTTCCACATCTGCAAGCATGTGGTCCGAATCGTACTCGCTCTCTGAATCTGATGGCTCCGAGAAGTCTGACACGTATTCTGGAGCATCTGGAGCATCGCCCTCGCTGGCAGAATCCGATGACACGACCAGACGTTTGTTTTCACGTTCGCGCTCTGACTTGGCTAGTGCGAGCTGGACCTTACGGCCTAGAACCTTCTTTGGCTTGCCAATCACTGGGTTTTCCCTAACCAGCTTGCCGATGTCAAGGTGATTCCCATCCGCGTACCCCCCGGATTCTTCGGAGGATGATTCGTCTTCCTTCCCTTCAGGCCATCCCCACCTCACCCCCTCCATAAAAGCTTCTCTCCTCTGTTTTTTCGCGTTTCGCGCAAAGCTTTCCCAGGGCCCAATGTCGAACAACTTCTTCCTCTTCACTTCGTTGTTCGCGATCAACCACTCGGCGTGTGCGGCGAATAATCCCAGTATCTCACTCATGTGTGGCTTGCGAAGGAAACGCGGTGTGACAGTTTTGCCCTTGTCGTCAACGTCCGAATCGTCCTCGTCGTAGATGAGTCGTCGATGTTTATGTTCGGGTGTGCATGCGTATCCCGCGAGGTATTTCTCGACGAACCATGCCGGCGTGCGCTTGTGGGGAGGGACATGGCGATGTTGATCGCATATTTTCTTCATGAGCGCGAGGAGTCGCCATCGCCAAAAGAAATCTTGAGAGAATGAATAGGTCTCCACGTCCATGGTGGCCACCTGGTAATTACGATTGCTGGTAATCAGAAAACGTGTTAACAAAATAAAACATCGAGTCGCATGAAACTCACTGCGCTTTCGAGCTCCACAGCAGCCCATTTGGCACCACATCAGCTGGTAACGTAGATCAACAAAGTACGCGGAAACATCGCCGGGATCGGCGGCTTACAAGTCATGAAAAGCGCTGGCATATTCTTTTCTCCCTGAATCTTCACCGTCAACTTGGTTTCGTCGTCCGTGGACGCCGCGTCATCCGACAGTGCGAGGAGCCTACTGCCCTCGAACAGACCCTCCAACGTCAACGGCTGCTGTGGCGGACGCTCCCCCTCACGCAGCGCACGTACCCTGGCGCGCAGATTAAGCTCGGTCTCAATGGTCTTGAGCCCGGCATCGGAAAGCCAGTCAGGATCGGCGATCTTGAGGATACCACGGAAGCGAAACTTGCGGTTATCTGGTCCATCCAAGGGGCATTCGGATTCGTCGAGGCTGCATAGTACACGAATAAGACGTCAAAACCAGATCATTGGATAAAAGCTGAGGCCGTACCCAGTGACATGACCGTCGTGCTCGAGGACGAACGAGTACAGGACGAGTTTAGTGCCGCTTTTCATCTGGCATGTCTCGTGTAGAATACAGTGATCGCGATACGGTCCCAAAGGTTTCTCCAGAATGTCATCGAGAACTCTGCTACTGATCATTTGGCGCTCGCGAGTTTAACAGGGCGATTCAATGACAGTAGGGTTGTATGTAATTCTGGTTCGTTTCAAGTCTGGACCATGATGGAACGACAAGAAGCTATTGTGGGAACTTGAAGCCAAGCTTGAGTTGTCCCTAGGCCACCACTCTGCTCGGGAGCGAGTCATACCATGCCCAGCTTATGTCGCTCGTATACCCTTCTTAGGGATTTGCTGGTGCTACGGTCTCTGCCCCGGCAGAGGTACAGTACGCTTGCAGAGGTACTTAGCCTTATCTGCATTACGTTCCCGGGGAGCTCACCGGCACCCATTACATAGGATGTACGTTCTGATGCGACCTTCCGTATTCCGATCATCGACTTTTCTGCATTTCGTACCGCCGCCGCGCTCTCAGAGAAGCGTCGTGTAGCCGACGACATCGTCAGCGGCTTCAAAGAGGTGGGCTTTGTGTATTTGAGTGGGCATGGGATACCTCAAGGCGTGATCGACAACGTGTACAGGAAGGTAAACGCGCGTTAGAATGTCCATCAGCCAGGGAGTGATCGACCATACACTCTGTAGAGCACATCATTCTTTAGTCTGCCCCAGGAAGTCAAGGTGAGAGTTTTGCTTCCGAACAATACCTCCAAGTGACCACTGCAGGACCAAGTCGCCTGGGATGGTCCTCGTGCCAACAGAGGTTATGTCAAAGTAGGGCGGGAACGTGGTACACAGTCCTCGGATGCGGCCGAGATAGCAGCTCTGCGTGCCAAGGCTCCAGATACAAAAGAATCGATGGAGATCGGTCGTGACTGGGACCCCGTCCGGAAGAACAAGTGGACGAAGGAAGCCGACTCACCAGGGTTCAAGGATACCATGTTGCAGTTCTTCCAGGTAGGTCGTCGTTTACTTCTCATCAGAGTTGCGCCTCACGATTTCGAAAGACGTGCCACGAGTTTCACGTAGCTGTGATGCGTTCTATTGCACTGGGGCTGGATCTTCAAGAGTCCTTTTTCGACCGAAAGGTTGACCAACAGTGCCACACTTTAAGGCTCCTCTCGTACCCTTCCATTCGCACCAAGCTTCTGTTACAAGAGGGCCAGGCAAGGGCCGGCGCGCATTCAGGTACGTCCCAACTTATTCCTGGCGCAATGCGATGTTAACCGCTGCAGATTACGGGTCAATAACTTTGTTATTCCAGGATTCTGTACGATCATTGGCATGCGGATGACTCGGTGATCGCTGGCTCATTCTTTTCAGGTCGGCGGATTAGAAGTTCAGAACCCACATACCCAACACTTTCAGCCTGTGTACCCTATTGTATGTCTAGTTTCCAGAGCATGATTTTGGGCGAATTTTTGACGTCGTTTAGCCGGGGACCATTGTCGTAAATGCGGGTGATCTGCTTGCGCGTTGGAGTAACGATGTGCTCCGCTCCACACTCCATCGCGTTGTGGCCCCAGCAGCACAGAAGATCAACGACGCGGAATGTATGACACCCGCCCGTCAATCGATCGCATTCTTTTGCCACCCCAACTTTGACACGACGATCGACTCGCTACCAACTTGTGTTAGCGCAACAAACCCCGGCAAACACAAGTCGGTGACAACTGAAGAATATATTGTCGGACGCTTGGTTGCCACTTATGATTGACGGCGTTGTACGTTACTCTTGTGTATGAAGAAACGATGACAGGTATTCAACGACGGAATCTTGCAAACACGGGATGGATGTACGTGGACGTGTAGTGCGTTCGCATTACGCTGGCAGTCACTGCATCGCACGAGCCTATCAAGAACGGTTCCGTCTTAGGTAAGTTCACCGAAACCTGGCCGCTCTTTTACCCCAGGCTCCTTCCCATCCTTGTGCTGGAGGGATTGAGGGCCCAAATTAGGAAGTATGCTAAGTTCGAATTTTCGCATCTACACTAATAAACACAAACAGGATAACGCCCTCTATCCCTCCAGCACAAGGATGAGAAGGAGCCTGCTTTTACCTGTGAGGTGAAAACCATGCATGAAAAGGTTTACAAGCATACCTCTCCACCTTGGCACTTGCCAAAGCACTGACAGTGCATCCTGTGGTGCAGCCCCGGGCGACCCTGCGAATGCATGCAGCCCATGACGTCCAATCTCATTCATTGTCTTCGGACTTCAGCCGGGGTGTCTTGACTCTGGCAGTCATGAAAAAGGGTTCCTGGTCCAGAGCTCGCCCACGTTTTGCTCCAATCAACTGAGCAGGCATTAGATCTGGAAGCACGTTCTGTGGGATGGACACAGTGACCAGGGGGGATGTCGTGCTTGGCAGCAATTCATACCCTCCGTGCCAATCTGCCATCACCCGGCTCGTACTCTGTGGGCGTAACTTTCGATTCTGGTCTGATGGCAGAAGGCTCTGACGCCACAGCCGGGAGACGGAAGAGTTCTACAGCGCGTGCGGACTGCTCCCTACGCATGAGTCTTCTCCGTGGCCGAAACTGAAGAAGGCATGTGGGAAGGTGAACAAGGAGCGGATGAACATGAAGAGTGCGGTCTTATCCCAGGATAGGGAAGTTCGACGTCGCATCAATGGTACCCGCGCTCGCGTCTTCGATCCATTGATCTGGAGCTTCATGCGAGATCTAGGGTTTGATCGTGCCATTGGCTCAACAGTGGGTGGCGCTCACATGTCGATGAGCTCTAGCAACCGGTAATCCAAGATCCTGTTTACGTGGCTTGTGTGCGCAGGGAGTTGCAATTATGTTTCTGATATATAACTAGATGGCACCCCAGTCGATGAGGAATCCATCATTGGCAGTAATACTTGCCACCCTGCTGATGCCAAGGCAGCCTGAGGTTCACCAGCACCCTTCTGACGTGGCGAGCCTCCTAACTTGCGGCTCCTCTATCACACCTGGTGAGATGAAATTTCGGCCAACGTTCACCCGTAATTGTCACTGTCTCACTGTCAGTACGTTTGTCTATCAAGATTCAGGAGCCAAGTATGTATGAAATGGACATCAGGCGAGATCCCCCTACTTTTTCTCACATCTATAACATGAACATACTGCACCCAGTTCACTCGCATCAACGCTAACCACCACACCGAAAGGTTGGTACCTTGGGTGGCTTGCACCTTCAAGGCTGCGGATCGCATGGGAGACCGCACCAATGTTGACGATACTTCAGACCATGCTGCTATTCGCGTGTCGGTGTGTCGCCATCAAACACGTCAGTGACTCCGTCTGCCGGATGCGCCAAACGGAATGGACTCCCTTCATCCCGTCCAGCAGCGGGACCAGGTTCAGTGACGTCAATGCAGCAGGATAGAAGCATGCCGCCGCAAAACCGAGGTGTTCAGTCCCACAAACCGCCCATCTGACCACGACCTCTCGCATCGGCAGCGTCGCAGTGTCACGTCATGTTTGCATGCGAATTGTCCGCAGTATGAGTAAAGAAACACACAAGGCAATCACTTTACAATAGCTAACTACCACTTCCGCGCACTAGTACAAGACAGAAACAGCTGTCACAGCAAATGATATACCAAAGTATGCAATGAAGTCGAGGTTCAATGAGATATGAATGGGGAGTAATTTGCGTCAGGGAATTAGGTAGATGGGCGACAACAGACAATGGGTGGAAACAAACCGAAATTACATATAAACAGGACACAGACCAGAGTGGAAGACGCTCCAAGTGAGATTAAGGATGCAGATAGGAATGTCACAGGCGACTAGGCAGATGCCGTGGGCTGTTGCGCCTGCGAACGTGTTGCCCAATTAAAGAGGTGACGCATATCGCTTGAAGGCGGAGTATCAGCCGGCTGCTTGGGTTCAACAAGTAGACTGGACAATGGTCACTACGACGACAAAGTTCAACAATGGCGGGGGACACACCTCCTCCTGTATAGGTCTTGAAGGTCCCCATGGTGTTTAGAGCTCTCGAAAGCAACATTTAGATACTTCTGGACCTCTGGAATCTTCTTGAGGTTGTATGGCATTTGGAAGCGCTGCATGTCTATTGGTGACATCGATAACTCAAAACCACGTAGAAGGAAGAGAGATGGAAGTTAATGACCTTGAACAATACGAGCCAGCTTATGGTACTTGTTGAAGTTCAGTAGTTTTTTGCCTGGGGCCAACGGCGCCTCTCGGTGCGAAGGATTACCCTCTCGACAGAATGTCACGTCCGTCAAATAAAGCCCTGCCCATGCAACGTGGTGAGTACACAAGACGCCGGCCCGCACGAATATCTTACCCAAGAAGGGTACAGCAGGCGGGACAGTGTTCCGGAGCCTACTGCGATACTCATGATAGTTGCGACTGTGATCCGCCAGTCGTCGCAATGCCTCCAACTGCAGCTTGCTCTTCTGAGGAACACCCTGACAAAATGTCAACGTACAAACAATGCACGCCTCAGACGTTCAACTCACAAGCCACGTCTGATGCAAGCGAGAGATAGTCGAGGAATCAAGCGCTGCAAGAATAGAACGGGGTGTGCTAAAATTATGCAGTGATGTACAGCGCTGAGACACGGGTCAGTTTAACCCAAATAAAACTTGACTGGAACACTTACGTCTGCAACTTTGATAAAAAACTTGACCAAAAGTGTCCGTTTTTTCATGTCGTGCTCATTCAAGATATTCTCAGCAACCCAACCGGTGATCACCGTACTCAAGGAGGAGACTGCCTTGACGTTCACCGGCGGTTTCGCTCCTTCTTGCCCATTCTCCAAGATTTCTTCGGGTTGAATTGCACAGTAGAGATCGCACTCCATGATCGTTAGTTGTCTTGCGAGCTCCAAAGCGTCGAATTCGGTGACTGTGACAGTGTCGAAATTCTTGTTACGAAGATTTGCGAGCAACGCTTTGGTCATCATAGGTCGAGGGACCTCAGAAGAAGGGAAAGACGGGGGACTGAGAGACATCCCTGGGTCACGGGCTCGCTCACTCTTCGGGCCAATCAAGCTCGTACTTGTATCTTGGCGAATGGCAATGAGATCAAGGATCCGTTGGGACGGTCCGGAGAAGTACTGTTGCAGTGCATCTCGAGTGAATGACTCCAAGTGTCGGAGAACCACATCATCTACGCCCGGTCGCCAATACATCTCCAGCCAAGTTTTGACGAAATTGGACACGCGGAGGCGAATAGGGATCCCTTTGCATTGTTGCCACCGAAGCATATCTTCCTCCGAGAAACTGGCGGGAGGCATTACGTTATACCGATGTATGAGGGCCTGAACAAGTTCTGTTGGTGTTGAAAACAATCGGAACGTCAGGAAGAACACGGCGGAGAAAGCGGGATCGACGATGCTGTCGTGGGGTATCATCTTCTCGACAAGAACCTCAAAAGATGCAGCGACAAGGTGTCCATCAGCGTTGTAGCTGACATCCTCGGCCGAATGGTCATGACCCATAGGGTCGCGTTCAACATCGAGAGTAACAGGTGACACGCCTTCTTGCCCGAGCTGGTCTTCAAACACGTCTGTGGTCTCTTGGTCACCTCGAACGTCTCCGGAAGCTACGTCGGTCGACGCTAAGCACGGCAAAGCGACGCCGTCTGAAACAGCTGGGTCTGGTTTCGAACAATATGGGATGTGTTGTTCATCTAGGGAGGTTGGCGCGGTATCCTGCGAGTCATCAGACGACTTTGAGCGGCTGGTGAGTACGGACGAATCCGAAGAGGTTTCCTGGATCCGTGTCAGGGGTTTTGGCATATGACTCGATGGTGCTTGACCTTGAACAGTGAGATCCTCCTCGTCGATGCTGCTTCGATAAGAATGCCGCAGAGAAGATCCGCTGCGTTGGTTCCGTGAAAACTTGCTCGGTGTGAATGGAGTAGGACTGGAGCCTGAGCCTGACTTCACGGGAATCTGAATGATGAACTGCTGTTCCGAAGAGGTTCGACTCAGACAAATCTTGACCGCAGAAACGCAATCAGCACCAGCTTTGCAGGCCGCTGTAGCCGAACGGATCAATGATGCTTTCTCTGCTTCCTCCGTAACGTCCGGCGAAAGAGGGACCATGAGAAGTCGAACAGACTCTGCGAGCGAACTGGTCACGTTATACAGTCCCTCTTTCGCTGCTCTAAGATTACCAATTTTTTGTTTGGGAATCTCCGAGTGCCGCATGACCGATTCGACGATGGTAAGAAGCTTGCAAACCATTTCGACGATCTCTCGCACAAGCTCATACATATGACCTGTACTCGATGCATGCGATGATCGCGAATGGGAATGTGCGTGGCCTATAAATGCCGCGATGGTCGAAAGGTACTGATCATGGGTATGTTTGAGTGCTTCCATGACTTCCGCAGCGGTTGAGGGTCCCGAGGGTAAGGAGGGCAAAGCGTGGGGCCTGGGCGACTCGATGGAAGAGAATGACGAAGACGAAGAGGTGCTGCTTATCGATAACATCGCTGGCTTGTGACGATTAGTGAATTCGTAGGCGATATGTTGTTCCTTCTTCGCACGGGCAATCGCCGTCCGGTGAGGGAGTAAGGGAGTAACAGAAGAATTCGAATCACGGTTCGACGGTGATGTGCGCTGAGATCGGATGTCACCGAGACTTTTTGCACGGAGAGTTGTCCTAGCAAGACACTTTGCCTCAGGGAGCTGATTTCTCAGAACAGATAGTTTGCCTGATAATTGGACAAGATCCGCTGGTGGTATTGATGACCCTGTCACGAGATCCGCAGAGGCGCGTTCGAGCTGCAACTGTGTCGACGCGATGCTATCCGTAGGCGAGGACTGTCCCTGCCCCGTCTCCGGGAGTTCAACACCACACTGTACTGCCACTGCCAAGAATCGCCGAACTTGAGAGAACACCTGGCCGCCGAGCTTCAGCATTACTTCGATCTCTGTATCCCGCGCATCTTCGTCACATGTCTCATCCGATGCTCTCCTCGCCTGCGAAACTAGTGCAGCTAGAACGGACAAAATCTGTTTCCGTTCAAAAGCCAGAGCGGGAAAGCGTTTCAACAATGGTGTCTCGCGAGGCAGGCACTCCAGGGACGATAGGATGAACCGAACGCAAGAAATAATGCATGCCGTGGATGGCTGAAAATGTGTAATACGATTAGACCTGACCGCACTTTGCAGGAGGGATAAACTCTGCAACAGATTGACCATCAAGGGTGGACAATACGAGGCTATATCAGGACCAAGGGCTTCGGTAACCAAGGGACGGTGATCTTTGCGCGAAGAACCGCGCGAAGGGGTAGTCGCCCATGACGCAGCTGAGACAGCTGACATCGTATGGGCATGACGAGAAGCCTGGCGGGGCTGTGAAATCGAAAAGTGTGGTTACTCGAAAGCAATGGTGATAAAAAGGTGACACTCACTGATGGGCGAAGTTGGTCCTCTGTCAGCGAGATGACGCGTTCATCGGCGCTAACATAGTTGCTGGGAAACCACCCTCTCTGACCGTGTAGTTCGCCATCCCACCACCCACTAAGGTCACGATTAAATACACGGATAACCTGACCAGCCCGAAAAGAAAGACAAGTTGCGCTTTGCTGTTGAGGAACAAAATCGTGGAGAGCTAGCACATACTCGGGCACAGAAGGCTGGGCCCGAACTGTTTCATCTGCCGAAAGGCTCGGTGGGGTGGAATTAGGGTGGGAGGTAGACTGGGAGGATTCCGTTCCGGGCTCGGGTAAATGAACGGATGAGGAGGATGCAGACGCGGAGGAAGACGGACAAGGGGATACGACAGAAATTGAAGAACTGGTAGATGCTGTAGATCCACTGCGCGTGCGCGTGCGATTCGAGCGAGAATGAGAACGGAGGATTGAGGACGTTACATTTGAAGGACCAGCCGATCTTTTCGATGTTACAGCAATTTCTCTGCGTACATCAGTATTGACGTGGAGACGACTTGGTACCATTATCAGGGTGATCTAGGAGGGAAACGAGTCCAGTTGGTATCGGCCAGATGACCTACCGCCGGACTTGTCAAAGACTGGCATAATTGCCAAAGTAAGACGATGGGCGCACCAAACGTAAGTTTTGATTGATTGAAGAGGTGCTTCCAGTGCACGATAGGTACAGAAAGGAATAGGAATACAAGAGAAAATGGAGGTCGTGAGTGTCGTGAAGGGTGTTGGCAACGACCAAAAAATTAGGTCGAGTCCAACATATGCTGGGACGAGCAACTGAGTCGGCGAGGACGGTTCCACAACAACACACCAAAACAGATAACCTAAATTAAGAAGATCATATCACACAGAACCGTCTCATCATATACCAGCCAACTACGACCACGACGAACATCCCGACTATCCCCGCACCGATGTACCCAGAGTTCTCGTTCGCCTATACAACCATCACCTTGAGTATTAAATATGTCGCGCTCCACTCACCTGCGTCCATCCTCTCCACCACGCCCCCGAGACTCCACCACCATTGGGAGCAGACGCTGCTGCTCGACATTTGCCACAGTTGCCTCCAATCAGGCCCATAATCTCAATGAGGCAAACGCTACGTGCGAGGATCAGTCGTCGCTGAAACCGCAACTTCAATTCACTGACGTAAACGCGAGCAAAATGCTCAATGTTGTCAAGAGGACGCTCAGCTCTGACATCGTGCTCCGTTTCGCCAGTGTAGTGCGGTCAACGTACTCTTGTGTCGTCACATCGTTGTCTTTGTCGTGTCTCGTCTCCGGTGTCTTGCTTTCTGATTCATCGCACGACTGGTTAATGACCGCATCGATTACTGCCACTGGGTTTCTCTCCGTTCTCCGTTCCTCGGTCGAGGGAGACAATTCGCAGTGCGTGTTCACTGATCCTGATTCACCCGTCCCTGAAGGAGAATTACTTGCCTCAAAAATCCGCCACGAGTGGGTGACGAATCCGGTGTAGGAATAGAGCACCAATATAGAATCGAGCGAATCTACCAAGGTCATCCCCGTCGTGAACAAGAGCTTCGTGCATGCATGAACCACACCGGGCAAGGAAAAGGCACTAGGAAGATCTCACAGGTAGGATGATGACATCTGAGGGGGGTACCCGCGTGTTGTCCGTGCTGCCCTTTGCCAACGCGGAGATGGAAAGGAGCGCGATTGAAGACGCAGTATCGAATCCTGGGTATCAAGGAGGTCAGGACCGCGCGTCCAAGAATAATTAATACAAGAACCCGCCTAGGCCAAATAGGACACCCACAGGATACATCTACCAACAATCAAGCCAGTCGAGTGTTTCGTGATGGTGTCAATGCTGAATACTGCGCAGGCTCACCTTCCATGGACAATTCACGAAGTTGACCAGAGGGCCAAGTAGTCGCATCATGAGCATATTCTCACTTTGAGCAGGTTGGGGAACTACTTCTCCTTGCTCCGGATTCCGTTTCCGTCTGGCCTATTCGTTGGATGACACGTGAACGCATCAGCGGCCGTAGGTGGGCATACCTGGCGACGTTGACGCAGAATTTTGCAGAGAATGAACGAATTAGCAAGACCAACAATGAATAGAAAGGATCCACTGATGGCCGTTCCTATGCGCGGATGTGCGTGGCTCGCGTGTCACGAGCACTGACGATACACACCTACTATGGACCCAATGTTACCGACCCCATTTAGTTTGTCGTAGACGCTCGTGCTGATAACTATTGCGACATTCTAGCGCAAAGACGTAAGAAAACCCAGGGTGATCGATCATGGACAGAAGAGCATACCACTACAATCACTATTGTACTATGTCCGAGAGAAAAGAACAGCCCGCACGTTATTGCAAGTCGCCCATGACTGATAAGAGTTCGTGTTGCGTTATCGATCGCACTGACTCGAGGGATGAGTTTTGCCGCTGTCGCGGTCACGCATAAGCCGAGGTAGATTGTGATGGAACGTGATGTACGAAACTGTTTATAGATGGCTCATCAAAATGACCTGATGTGGTCTGCGTCAAGAGCTACGTGCAATTGAATGACAACCCTGGTCGCATAAGTGCTACTGACCAGCAAGCTCGTGCTTACCATGCCTCAAGCCAATCGTCTATAACAGGAAGAGTTAGCGCCAGTGCCGAGTGGCAAACGTGGTTTAGATGAGTACCCAGGCGAGAATAGCAAGGCCTAGAATGTGGTGCGAACGGGCTGCAATAACCCAGCAGATGGCATTTGCAGCCACTTCGGAGGAGACAAGAAGAAGAGACCGTCCGAAGACAGTAAGCGACCTTGGCTTGGGAAAGGCACGCAGAGCAGGAATTATCTTGGACATTGCGGTCTGCCAAAGGCTAGTACTAGTACTTGTATCGGCACAAGGCAGATAAGATAGCGGTTACTATACACTTTGCTGACTTTCAACATCTTATTGATGGCCCACGCTGTCACGTCAACTTTGAGCCGTTCCCTAAGAAAGTCTTTAAGTCTTAAGCCAGTTCAGGCCAACATTGTTATTTCATGTTGTCAGTCATCTATTATGTGTAAGTTCAATATCTCTTTTGATGACTTCCTCGTCCTAACTCATCTGTAGCGTTCATAATGCCTTTCGAACAATAATACCTGAACCCCAACATCGCATACCTATCCGTCTCTACCATGTTCCTCAACTACTTATGCCATTAGTCCCATTCCTCGTGATGGCCTACCTCTCCAGACGTCCAGACACATTCTATCTGCGGCTGCTATTCCTGCCTGTCGTGATTTGTCTCACACTCGGAACCTATTTTCGTCTCATGTATACGGATCCAGAACTCAATATTTACAATTGGGGTCAAGGTGCGCATTTGGTCGTCGCCATTCGGTGCCGGCATCGCATAAATTGAACGTTCTTCAGGTCTCTTTGCTGAGGTGATCTGCGGCAAAGCTATCGACCTTGCGTGGAGAAGAGATGGGATGCTCAAGACGGGTGAAACCAAACCTGGTATACTAGCTAAATCAACTTCTGTTCGTCACTCCAATGGCGGCCTCGACGCCACTGTTCACTGCAAAGACGTCTCTTCTTATTCCCCGTATACCGCCCCGCCAGGAAACACGCTAATGCCGCTTTGGCTCTACGACGCGTTCGAGGTAGCGTTCACTACTCGTGGACTGGGGTGGCAGTTTAGCACCGACGTATATGTCCCGGTGGATCCAAGGCCCGTCGAGCATGCCGCCTTCTTACGCGCTACCACTATTTCTACGCTCAAACACTTCCTTATTTTCGATGCCATGGAATCATTCCTCAAACTAGTGCCGGAAGTAGGTTCACCTCACGGAGGAACGATATTCAGACCTAGCTTACCCGTCCTGCAACGATGTCTACTCTCTACTGCAATTCACATTGCCACTGGGACGTGTCTCATCGCTGGTTTTGAAGTGGTCCATGGTTTGGTTACCTTGGTTTCTCTCGTAGCATTATCCAGTTCTCCGGAAGTGTGGCCTCCGGTCATGGATAATCCTTGGATTTCGGACTCCTTGCACGTCTTTTGGGCCAAACGATGGCATCAAGTGTTCCGGCAAACGTTTTTTATTTATGGAGGGTTCCCGGGTAAATGGCTGGCAGGTGACATCGGAATGTTGTTCGGGACATTTTTTGCTTCGGGAATGTTTCACGAATGCCCGGCATATTTACTTGGGAAGGGATTCGAGTGGCTCGTAGTGCTGTTCTTTACGGCACAGGCGCTGTTTCTTTTGCTTGAGAAGCTATGGCGTCGTGCGACTGGGAGAAGAGTATGTGGAACATACGGAAGGCTATGGGTCTATTTCTGCATATTCGTGATGGCGCAGCCTTTAGGTACGTTGGCCGCATGTTGCATCGTACGGCTCATCTGACTGTTGTCGCACAGTGGATTCATGGCATATAAGGGGACTTGCTGGTAGTCTGATTGTGCCACCCGGGATCAGCCCTGTTAGGCGGGTTTTCATTCCGATGATGCGGCGGGTCGAAGAGACAATTGGTTTTGGACCACTCTCGATCGTTCATGCATTCCTCAATGGGGCCATATAGTCGTGGGGTATTTGATCATATGGTCGTCTCATATTGTGGTTTATTCACGACGATAGAATGTGGTACCTGTCCTGTTCACACCATAAATCCCGGTATTTCCGTCACGTCAAAGAGGCAACGTATAGCCGATTATTAGCTTCGTCACTCGTGCCGGGCAAGATCAGTTCCCCCTTTAATATGAACGAACGGATTCGCCATTCACGTTTACATGCAAGTCTGCAAGGTGAATCCCCGAAACAAACGAAATGGCTGGCGAAGCAGCGCACGCCAGGAACGAAAAGTGATGGTGGACGTGGACTCATTCCGAGTATGTGTACGCGTGATCGTTGATACATTCGGACCACGAGAACGGCAGGCTCTCCTCCTGTGCCTACTCTACCGTCCAAAACAAGCAGTAGCAACGCCCTCTTCTTCTGTGACTTGATCAGTCCTGTGGCGATATGAATGATATGCATAAGCCAGCGAATGGTCGAACAGGAAGACGTCGACTGACATCAACTAGGAAAGGTGGTTCGTTGATGCCTCGTGGTATACCAGCTGGAAAGATGCAAGTATCACTAAAACCGGCCTCCGAGCCCGAGATACCTACCCACGTTCCTGCTCCCCGCAGTCTTGGCGACGCCCCAATTTGGATGGTGCCCGTTGGCCAGCCCGAGCACCAGGTACTGCATCACATGCATGGAAGGTCCGAAGCTCGTGATGTGAGTGTTTTTTTTTTCCTCCTCGATTGTCATATATATCCTTATGACCGGTCCATCCGGGGCAGCACAATAAACTGCGATCGGTGTGCACGACGTTCTTTTCACTATATTTATCCATACGGTCACTATGATCAGACCATCCAGCTGTTCGATCAACAACACACACGAGGGTCTGCATCTAAATCACGCTCGCAGCCAAAGCCCGGTCCAATCAGCAGCTCGGCAGCGTATCTTCTCGTTCACTTCATCACCGCAACCATATGCATGCCAATCAAACCTTGGAATGGAATGGAAGCATCTCACGGCACGCCCTGTGTCACCGGTCATCCGGTGACCGCCCCCCCCAGTTTGCTCGTCCTCCGTCGCATCCCCTCCAGCTCCCCCCTGTGGGCCTTGTACATGATCACTCTGCCGTATTCATATGACACATTAATATTCTAGACCCTCAGGTGACGTATCTTACGTATTTCCATTCTGCTATTATGTACTCTGAGTCGCAGCAGGGGAGTATTTCGGCTCTGATCAGAAACATCTACGCATAGCTGGCGGGTCGCCCTCGATCAATCACGAAAGTCGAACGGCTCTTCTCTGTGTTCGGATTTCGAGGCATAGATTCCTTCGCAGGTTCCCAGTATTCGGCTGACATGTTGTATAGTGCGTCTACGAAAAAAATTGTTTTTCTATATGGTTAGCAGATGTCCGACAGCGGTCGCATCATATCTTATCTGGTCATCACACTCCGTCTCTGATGCGCTTTCCCCCTTTTGTGTGAACGATCCTCGTGTCTTCATCAATTTACTTATGCCCATAAACCGAAAAAAAGGCGACAGGACATGGCAGTTGTATATAGAAGGAGACGACGGCTGTGACGTAAAGTCCGGCGGGCGTTCATGATATCCTGGGAGAACTGCACGTCTGTCCAGGTTCGAAATTGAATTGAAGCTCGACACCAGCGCCCATCTCTCAACTGATTCCTTGGTAACTCCGACATTCGTCGAAGGTTCGTACGAAGTAAAGAGAAACATGGCCGCACACAGCAAGACCCTAAGATGCGGCGGCCACGGATCCTGGTGCACGGCTTGCTGTAGCATCCTACCAACTAATCGATTCTTCATGTCATCCGGCTGCGGGACGGACAGCGTCTTGGCCGGGAGAAGAAGGATGCCTGTCCTTCGATGACAAGTTCCTCAACATGACTGAGTCATATCGCAGCCTTTCGTCGGACGAACTCGCTTTCGGAACCGATCGATGATCGGTGTTTATGCATCATGGGCGGTCAAAGAGACAGCGTACGTATGATCTGGATTACGTCGCCCTGCACACCTATACTTGTGCATGCTTAGTAGGCAAGACACATGATTGACAGCTAGGAACCAATATAAAGTAAGAACCCGCGTCCGTGCGCAATATATTCCTGTGTACACACACACAAGCATGCCCACACTCAAGGGATTAATTTACCGTCTCCACAGCGCGGGAGAGACGGCGAACAGTCAGGTTGAAACAGACCTCAGACTGGACGACGAGCCGCACTATCACTGGGCCCTGAGGCCTCGAGGCCTGAGTGTCATAGAGATGAGGTCCGGCAGTTACTGGAGACCGATGCCTTCCCATCAGAATCCCAGTAGCGAGGTCAAGAAAAAAACTTACTCTGATTGATTGGATGACGTCACCTGACATTGAGCGACGTGACTGCGTAGTCATATTGTTATTCATTCTATGGCGGGACTCCGTGTCTGGAGACGTAGCCCGAGGTGAGTGTGCTATGACGCTGCGGCGCCGCTCACGTAACACGTTTGGAATAGTCAGCGCGGCACTGCTCGTGCCATGTAAGTAGCGACAAGGAGGAAATAGTCGTACAAGCGCGTGAATTGGACTTATAACGCTATTATGGATTATGCATATACGAACGACGATCCCCAATAAACGCGTAACTCCATATTGCAAGGTGAACTTCGGACCACCGGGAGCCCCACTGCAAGGCAACTATACTACTGCGGATTCGGAACACCATCTTACTCGAAATATCCACTCCGCGAGTTCTACTCAGTCATTCTGTCTCGAGAAAAGAAACTTTGAAGCTATCGGCTTAGACAGAAATGTACATGCCAACATCGTACTGCGGTTTTAGTCAAGGGGATCAGCGATTACTTACCGTCTTGGGATGCCCTTCCAGTCCAAATAACTTTGGCTTCCCGATCGTGTCTATTCCAGTCTACCGAATAATATGTCCTCGAAAAAACTTGAATTGTACATAATGTAATGGCTTATAACCGATGGCATCTAACCTAATCTTAAGGACATAACCAAGGTTACATAGCAATCAAGACGGTCGTGCAGGGCATTTGATCGATTAGCGTACACTTTCGACGGAGACAAAGCGTGTGTGTAAGTACCGGAAAACGAAAAAAGAGAAATGAAGTCGAGGAGATAAAGAAATCGACAAGGCAAAAGAAGTGTGACCAAATGGCAAGGAGTGCATAGATTGGCTACAAACCAGTTTCAACAAGAGGAATTCATCATCTCAAGAACGCCGACCAAGCGGGCGCGAAAAAAATTCGTGAAGAGCCATCCAGGACCATGCATCATCTCCTTCCATAATGTCCGGCTTGTGGTGGCGGCGCCCAATGATTGTGCTGAGCAGCGGCCGCAGCAAGCCCACCCAAGGGTTGGCCACCCTGCCCTGCCGCAGCGCCAGGTCCTGGATACGAGTAGGGCGGAGCAGGCATCATGTGTCCGCCGTACATACCAGCATCAGTGGGACTTCCTGCGTGGTGCCCATGATGCTGACCATGGGGAGCATAGCCTCCCGTCGGAGATGGACCGTACTGCGGGGATGGGGGCACTTGTGAATGTTGCTGTTGTGGGCTCGTCGGAGAGCCAAGGGAAATCTGGGGCGGCGGCGGTGCCTGGGTTGCGGGTTGATGCTGAGAAGCACCGGGGATAGAAAGGGGCGGGGGAATGGTGCTACTGGGTGTTTGGGGGGAACCGGGTCCAGTACGACCTGGGGCCGAGGTTGCCGTCGTGGAAGGACGGCGACGGCGCTTGTCGCCGGCAGACGCAGTACGACCAGTATGTGCAACTTCATCATCGCCCTCTTCATCACCATCCTCTTTGGTGGGACCGGGGCCACCGACCGGACCGCCTGGGATGGAGAGACCGCCAGGGAGATTGGCAGTGCCACCGGGAGGCATGGCCATCGATTGGTTGGCACGGTTCATGGGGGCACCGACAGGCACGTTAGGTGGCATAGCACCGCCATGAGGACTTCCCTGGGTATTAGAATTGAGACAGGCTTGGATGAGGTTTTTCCCTTCAGGTTGTGTGACGAGGGGCTGTAACTTTGCGGTTGTGAAAGTGTATACGAGGCCAGTTTCCGAAACGACAAGGAGTAATACTTGGGTACCTGTGAGAGTGGAAAGTTCGTAGGCCTGAGGAAGTAAGATGGTTAGATAAGCGATAGGCGACGGCACGATGGACGTGTATACCTTTTTCATAATGCCTGCGAAAGTGAAGCAACATTTTCAGGAAAAACACGAGAGAGGCAAAGGAAGGTGATCGCATACCAGCTTTCCTTTTGGAGAATGTTATGTGACGTCGTGATTTATCCTGAATAAACTCGATCTTAATCTTGCGCCTTCCTGCCTTTTTGTCCTTTGGTTTTTCCTCTTCATCGTCATCATCGCCAGCGCTCTCGGCCGCGTCCTGATCGTTGATAAAGCCGTCTTCGGGTACGGCGCCTTGCTGGGGGAGATGCTGGGGCTGTTGGTGGGACGGTTGAGCTGGCTGTGGAGCGGACTGCTGCTGAGGATCGGGGACAGCAGGAGCGGTGATGTCGAGGCCCGTGCGCTGGCGCTTGCGCATCGTCGGTGAGGATGAAGCAGGGTCGTCCTGGATGTTTTGGCCGGAAAGGGAAGGCTGCTGACCGTGATGGGCCGCGGTCTTGGAATACGGATAAGATGGTGAGCTACTGGATGCAGATGGAAGATGGCGATAGGCCATGTAGCTTGCCGGGGAGCAAGACGCGATGTGCTTGGAGCGGAGACGAGGTCGGGGGAGGGGATGTGTTGGGGATGTGGACGACGATGAGCGGGCAGTGACGATGTCAGCGAGGGTACGGAGGGCGTCCTTAAAAGGAATCGCTGAAGTTGGAAGGAGGTGGAAAAGGGAGGGAGTGTCAACGGGGGGCGTGTGTTGTCTCAGTCTGGACGATCAAAAAAAGACTGCCCAATGTGTTTGTTTATTTGGCTACGTCGGAGTATATTTCCACCATCAGGCACGTCCCGGTAATCCCCGGAATCTACTTCCGCAGCCGCCACTCCCACATCCCCCTTTTGGGAATACACCTTTCCCCTTTCCGCGGATGATTATCAAATCATTACCCTTTTTCGGATCATTTGGCACACTGCCATATTCAACAAAATATTATAAAATTTTATTAGACAAAAAAAAAAAGAAACAATCCAATTCCAGAATCAAACTGGCAACAAATGATAATCGTCCTCCTCCAGGAGTAGGACTCCTGTGGCGCTCTGCGCTCTTTCCCCTGTCATCTTGACATTCGAGTTACGGTGTGTTCTGCTAATTCCACGGAGTTCACGTTCTGGCCAGGCAGGGGACCAAAATGTCAGCGTGCGGTCAGCTCATCGGTATACCAAGTCCACCCAGCGCCTCCCGGACACGTCTGTCAACGTTTGCGACGCCACCACGTAGCCGCACGCCCTCAAGCGCAGTTTCAAGAGCCCGCACGTCGCACAGTTCGTTCCACGGTCGGGGAAGCAGACCGTGCACGTATGCCGCGACCTCTGTATCTGCAATCACGGCGGTGGCAGGACCATCGGGCACATTCAGTCAGTTCGCACATAAAACACCGTCATGACGTACCACTCGCTTCGTTGCTCATTCGGCTCAGGTGCAACTCTCCACAGTCCTTGTCACGACATACACCGCCACCGGGCACCTCGTATTGGCACACCCGAAGATCCGTACTGCGCCTAATCATTTGCGTGAGCGAACGGTGCAGCACCACTTGCTTCAGTTCCTTGAGGTCTGGGAGAGTAATAGGGGAGGAAGAGTGAGAGGAGACAGCGCCTGTAGTATACGAAATAGGGGAGAGAAAGTGTACACTAGGAGGGGAGGTAATGCGAGCACTGGCTGGCGATGCAGTAGTTATCTCAGACTGCACGCCGCCGAAAGAGGTATTCTCCGCGCCTGTTTCCGGTCCGAATCGAGGACGAAGGAGCGGATATCGAGAGAGAGGGGAATCGTACAATGGAAAGCTAGATCTTGATGCTTGAGGCACTTCATTTTGTGATTGCGGCAATTGGAACCGGATGACCTATCGCCAACGGTAACCACCAATTTACTCATCAGCACACATCAACACGCCAGGCCACATGGCCTCCATAACAAGCCAGACTGGAGTACGCACCTGTGCCGACGATGATGTTCCGGGATCACCGGCGGCAAAGGACTCTTGCCGAATAGCCTCTTTCGACGGGGGTACCTAAGTATATGATTACGGTGTCGCGTGGACGGAAAGGGGGGAAGGAACAAAAGGGGGAGAAGTTAGGAAGGGGGAAGCACTTAACATGAAGGAAGGAACGAATTCTTGCCACATGTCTGGATTGTGTCTCCCCAGTAACTATAATCTCTAAGCAAGCCGCGAAAGACAACCAGAGGGCGAGAGGCTGTGAGTAACAACACAACGGGGAAAGGGAAAACTGACAAAGAAAAGTAAAGACGAACATACCTTGTTCATCGTCAGAATCTCCATCCTCCACGAAACGTTCGCGTCCTGTAACCCCCCAGTCAAAACCCCACCGGCAGTAAAGGAATTGAAATCAAACCGGTGAGAACCCCGTACAACACAACCAAGAGGGAAAGCGAACGACGAAGGTATGGAAGATACGCAGGAATGATAGAAAAAAAACGAATATAATTGCGGTAGATTTGCGAAGAAAAAAGAAAAGAGAAAGGAAATAAGAACCAAGGAGAAAGGGGGAGGGGGGGGGGGAGAAAACAAAAGAAATATATCAGCCGACTGTCGGACTGGCGGAAAACCGAGAAAGAGAACCAATGGTGGATGCCTCTGGAGTCGATATGTCATTTCGGTCATTGTTGATACCAGTTGTGCCAAGACTGCGCATTGTTGCCGAGTTGTCGGAGGTCATAGGATCTCGCTTCTCGTCAGACGCTACGCCTAAAATACCTGAGTCCAAATTGAGTCAATGCACAATCAAACCCAATGTAAGATAGCCGTGATAAGCGAATGAATGCATACATCCGGACCAGTCAGGGTGGACGAGAGGGTAAACAGCACGAACCATGTCTTGTCAATTCCGAGGCAGAAGAGGGGTTGTACTTCCGATCTCGAGACGAGAGTGACATTGATGAGTTTTTGCGACTGAGCGAATCCTTGATTAATTCGTCCTGTTTCACCACCATGACTTCTGAGGTTTGCACATCGGCAGTGGGTGTAATCACTGGTGTTGACCTCCCGGACACCTGCGTGTGTACTGAGTATCGCTTGGAACCGAACTCTAAAACACTCACTGCCGCAAGCTTCTTCAACCGCAACTCTTCTCTTTGGGCGATGAGCTGTCGCATTCTCTTGATCTCCTCCTCCTTCTCTGCGAGTGCGTTCGTGGCGGACGCTGAATGTGGTGGCTGCACCATACTGCCGTTGTTACTAGCCGAAGCCCCCAGAGATGGAAGCATCGACGGAGTCACGGCTCGCCGCGGCGGAGCGCGAGTGGAAAACGCTGTAGTAACTGCAGGAGAATACTCGCGAGTGCCATTGATATCGTTTCCTATATCCTCCATCACTTGATTATCACCCTCATCCTCACTATCGCTCAATTCAATAACACAACGACGCATGCCGCTGATTCCAGCAAAACTACCTGCTTTGCGTCTGGAGAGAGGGTTGGCGTGCGGTGCTCCATTGGAGTAGCCATTAGAAGATGAACTTCCAAGACTACGGGAGGATCCTGGACCATTGTCAAAATCCACGAAGTCAGCTGCCACGGGACGCTTCAAGCCGCGCCGTTGCGGAAAACCGTTGTCGCCATCCAAGCTCGAGCAACTTAGATTGGTTTGAAGAGTGGTAGTAAGTGAACCCGACGCAATCATATCCACAGATGCTGCTGAAGTACGTTCCACGCCATTGGTGGTAAGGCTGATATTGTCCACTGGCCCGGCGGACAATGCGATCGGTGAGTGCTGCGCCGCGAAAAAAGCCGTGCCTAGGGATGACTTGCAGTTGCTTGAAGAAGTTCCCGAGGAGAAAGAGGAAGTATCTCCAGGTACGTCAATTAGACCAGGAATTAGGTCATCAACATCCATGCGGTCCGAGCTCGAAAGGGGGGTCGTGCCGACAGAGGACCCTCGGTTATGGTTCTCGCTATCACGATCATCTAGATGCGGAACAGGCTCGAGTGTCTTTAAGAAATCGTCGACGGATGAAGTAACTGCAGTCCCATCGATGTCCAGGTCTTTAGTTGGAGTGGTGAAACCAGACAGTTCAGTTTGTCGGGCCTTTCGCGAGGCAATGACGGCCTTGCGGGCGAGTAGTTCCTGACGCCGTTGTTGCTCTATCACGAGCAACGAATGGGAGGTGGAGAGATCGGCGGAAGATGGCGAACTTGGCTCAGCCTTGATAAACAGAGAGGGTTCGGGTGTGGACATCCGGGTGTCGGTGCGCTCCAAGCTCATGCGCTCGGCAAGAGTGGCTCGAGCTGGAATGACAGACGGAGGAGGCATTGCAGAAGACGACGAATGCAAGGAGCGCATGGACAAGGACGGAGAAACTGGTATAAGTGCGAGCATTTCAGGGGTTGGGTACGGAATGAGCCCACTTGTATCCAAATTGTTTGGAAGCCGTAGATTGAGCTCCGAAAAAACGTAGAAGATGACGTGTCGGGTCAGGCCACATTCTAAGAGATATTCTGGAGGAACGCCCCATCCAAGAAGGTCAAGAACTATATCTTTGGCGGTGTTGTATTGATCTTGGGTCACTACAAGCAGGGTCAACGGTGAGCTGACTGATGTAGGCTTGACGACGCACTGGTGAGCCCTGGCCTGACATGACTGGTATCAAGTCGGTACGCAGATGTCTCGAGAACAAAGGGTTCAAGACTGGCAGCCTGCCACGACTGAGCATCAGATAATTCCAACGGGGACGCGGGAGGATGTGCGGGCAGAGTGATTTCGATCCTGGCGGATTCCTGGGGTTGGGAGGTGAAAAGGCGCTGTCTCAACCTCGGGGGCGGAGTGGGTGACCGTCGTGGTGGAGGCGAGTTTTCGGTGTCGCTAATTTCACCCTCTTCACGAATTTGACCGTCCTCGATGTCTTCTTGATGGTCAGTCGGCTCTGAAGCTGGTGTTTGTAGAACCGGAGAAAACTGGTGGTCGGATTGGGCAGCCGCTGGATCGTCGCAGCCATAGTCGAGTTGTAGGGATGGCTCTGGGGCACGGCGAGGAGGCAAGGGGTGTGTGTCAGCAACGACCCTCCGGCGCTTCCTGGATAAAAGTGCTGCGGTTCGCAACGAGGAGGCCATGTCCACTGTTGAGGTGGCAGGTGGTGAGGCCGACTGCGGTTGCGCGACGTCGGTGTCCATTGGAATGAATTTGGGTTGGTGGGTGTTGAGAACAGAGATGTGAATGACACCCCGAATAGTTTCAGCCACTCGCACGGACCCTGTCGGACTAACCTAACTGGTTACAACCCTCCGGGGACATTGACAGCTCCGGCGAGCAAGTAATTAACATCAGACGCTCGGAATCATTCGGTATACACTGACATCGACAACCATCGTCTACTACTTCCACGATGCCCCTCAACTATTCCAAGTGGGACCAACTCGAACTCTCAGACGACTCCGACATCGAGGGTCACCCCAATGTCGACAAGCGCTCCCTTATCAGATGGAAGCAGCGCGACATACACGAGAAGCGCGAAGCCCGCAAGCACAAGATCGAGGCACTCAAAGTCGAGATCGCGTGCAACGACGTCCTCCATCCTCGTCTCATTAGAATCAGAGAGCGCATCGCCGGTGCACCCGCTACTACTGCGGGCGACCTTGCAGAAGACGCCGATGCAGGACGGTCTCTCGCTGGTCTCCCATTCTTCAGGTATCTGGTAGATCGCCTCCAGTCAAACCCATCTGCTGCGGCACCGCCCACCAATGCAAAGGACCAGCCCACATACGACGCTATGATTTTATCACTTCTTCTCCAGATCTATGATACCGTCAAGGACCTCCCCAAGGGTGACCAAGAAAACGCCGTCCTCGATGGCATGGAAACACACGTCGCGCAGCTTGCAGAGCATACGCGTCAGCTCCAGGCTGATTTCAATGTAGAGATCAAGGAGCAGAAGAAGCATATCACTAGCGACGACATCCACGAGGGTTGGGAAAGCAAGGTGTCTTATTTTCTGTACCCCCTTCTTTGGCTTGCCGATGGTGCTAACCCGTGCACGATGTCGTTCAGTACGTCCCCGCCAAACCTGCCCCACCCCCAATCAAGAATGCGATCGTGGATACATCTCCAACAACCAAGACAACTAAAACTACAACAACTTACGAAGTACTGAACCCCGTCGCATCTTCTTCCCATGCTGCCGCAGTCCCTTCCCCGGCTGCGGATACCTTCACCGAGGACGACCAGCCCGAAGACCTTCCCGAGCTCACCGCATCTCTCGCTACCTTCTCCAAGTTATCGCTATGGGACTATGCCCAGTCCTTCTCCTTCATTCAGAGCAACCGCGATGTCGTCGTCCCAGGTGCATCCGACGCTCTCCTTGTCGCCGCTTTCCAGGCAGAGGCAGATGGCAAAGAAAAGTACGCAAAACAATGTGTGCACCAGAGTCTGCTTTTACAATATTGCGACAAGTTGGGTCGCGATGGAGTGAGGGTGTTTTTCCAAAAGTGGGTTATAACCTCTTCCATGCGGTCCTGTCAGGTCTGACCACGAACCCTAGAATGATTTCGGGTGACAAACGCGCCATCACCATCTTCGTCAAAGATGTTGAAGATACTTATGCTCATCTTGTCACTCGGGTGGCAGCCAGCGCTAGCGAGGCCGCTGCCACCTCCACTTCACAGAAGGAGCAGATCCAGCTCGTACCTGAGAACCCCGACTCCACCATTACTTTCAATGTACCCGACGGTCCTCCTCCTGACGACCTCGTCCTCGAGGGTCCCGGAATGGAGGGCCTCGACGTCGAAGAAGTGCGCAAAGCACTGATGATGCGATGGTCCGTTTTCGAAGGGTTCAGTGACACCCTCAAGGACGCGCTGAGACTCGGGACGTTGGAAGCAGTGAACAAAGTTCTCGGTGAAATGGATGTTTCGGAAGCCGAAGACGTGGTTTCAAAGTTGGATGTGGTAGGGATCATGAGCTTTGTAGAAGGAGGCATCAGAGACGAGACTGGTACCGTGAAAAGTGTCGACGAGGATGTGGAGTGATTTTTTTTCGTACACATCCGCGCTATCTTGTTGCTCGTACAAGAGAAAGAAGTATTCAAACAACCCAGGATGTAGTCTAGATTACAAGTATCAGTTCACGATCCAATAATGCGTGTGTTCTTTCATATCACGCCACAAAGGTGTCTAGTAGCCACGCTTCAAAGTATCCCATGTCAACAGAAACATTTGTCGACCAGTATTAGACAAGCCCCTAGCTCGCTTCCGAATCCGGGTCCCCGGCGAGCCCGTATGCAAGACCCAGAGCTACCCTTGCCGCAGCTTTCCTCCTCTCCTTATCGGGCATCCCAGCAATCTCTTCCTTCAGTCCTTGCAGCGCACCTAACACTCTTTGCAAATCCAAGTGCTCGAGATCGGCATCCGACATTTCGATATCGGGATTCTCACCAAGCTTGTCACCCCGCTCCTGCACGGGAGACTGCGAGAGAGGCACGGTGCCAAAAATCTTGCGCGAGATCTCCGCAATTTCAGTCCGTGATGGCATATCTTCATCTTCCTTATCGCTACTGTTAGATGAGCGTTCTAAATTGACCGACTCCTTGTCTGGATCGCCAAAGTCGGAAACAGAACCGAGGGCCCTGTAAGATTCGCCAGGTACTAATCGAGTCGTGTCGAAGCTCGCGTGGTCATCAATGGGAGTCGAGCGGCCCGACGAAGCGGAGTCGAAGCTAAAAGTAGAACTGAAACTTGCGGAATTAAGAGGTGGAAACCTCGGTAGAAACGATAGACTCTCCGAAGATACATCGGAGGCACGCGCGGGACGAACAGGCGAAGCAGAGATGAAGGAAGTAAAATCGTCATCAAAACCTGGTTTAGGAGTCGTGGGACGCGAACCCTCAAGAAACCCACTCGAGGAAGGAGATAGCGTTCCTGGAGTAACGGCGGTGCTCCAGAGAGTGGCTTCGTCCTCGTCTTCGGCTGAATGCGGATCTGCATCGCCGGATAACGTATCTTGGTCGAGCCAACGTTCGAGTTCTTCGAGCTCTTGCCGCAAACGATCGCCATGGTTTCCAGATATTCTCTCTCCGACCAATCGTGCGAGATTGTGATATTCATCTGAGGAAATGGCAGTGTTACTCTGCACTGCGCTGGTGGAGCCAGACATCGTGACCCGTTTGGAGCTCTGCCGGACCATGGACGGCCACATGATGGTACTCAGTGCATCGATGATCCTAGGTATCCCGGGAATGCCTAGGAAGGGAAGGTGAATACCCCCGTATGGTACAGACGGCTGCAAACGCACCCGTACGGTCCGGCGAAGGAGATTCGACGTCTGGGATATCGACAAATTCGAATCCCTCAGAAGACAAATAAACATCTATGTCTTGGTCGTCTTCGATCTCTGCGGACGAAATGGATTCGCTAGAGGGGAGTCTGATGGCAAGTGCAACCTCGAAGTCATGCTGAGATGTGTGTTGGGAGAGTTTGCGTATTTGGTCACGATAAGGCTATAGAAGACGGGTCAGCGCATGCCCAGAGATGGATACGGATGGAAGTACCTCCCCTCTATTCCAGACAAACAGGAGAGCAGGAGCTAAGAGTTCGACTTGTGCCGGGGTCCAAGAAGAGAGTGCATGGACGAGAAACTTAACCTCAGCCGTGTAATACTTGTTCGCTATCGTCCATGGTACAATAGAGGTCTGTTCATCGAGGACAACGTCTTTAACGAGTCCTAGAATCGCCTGTTAGCCGGACCCAAAGTGAAGGGCAAACAACATGCTTTGAAGAAGAGCATGGACTGTCTGCGTCGTCAACGCAACGGCGAGGATGGCACAGTCGGCCATCTCTCGATCATCTATACTGGACGAGCTTGAAAGAGAGTAAGTAGCACTTTGGCTCGATGTTGTAAACGCAGGTGAGACATCTCGGCAAATCGGCTCCTAGCCACGGCCAGCTCGCCAATCTTCAATTACCAACACTCGTCTCCCTGGGGCTACAAGTCCGTCAGTGATGCCTCTCGGGAGATCGATACGTCCATCGTGACAACTTGGAAATCTGTCTACATTTGTTCCCTGGTAATGACCTTGTTCGTCCTCAACACTCTCATCTATAGTCGACGCAAGAGTAGGTGGTGCAGGTTGCGATTACAACTTCCAACTGATTCCAATGTTGAGTGGTAACTCAAATTCGTCAACCTGACCTCCTCTAGCAGCTTTGACGATCGTGACAGGAACCGACATCAGCCGGACAACGAAGAATTTAATCTTGCGGTGTTGAACGCGCGTTTGTGGCAATGAAGGGTGAGATCTGGAGAATTTATTGCGAATTGTCATAGCTTTCGTACACGATGGTTGAGCAACCTGCCAGCCTACGATCCGTGCAATCGGTGATGGCACGTGGAGCAATGCCGAAGTGGCCAAAGAGGGCGCGCCCTTCGAAGGTCAATTTGTTTTTGAAGCCAGATCCACCTCGACGTCTGCATTATCCAACAACATGCGCAACAGCTCTGAAAATTGACGATGCAGTCTCTCTGGGGTGAGGTTGGAAGTGCCAGTCATCCATATACCAAGGGTTGGCATCAGTGATACAGGCGAGGACATTACGAAAAAGCAAAAGACAGTGTACGGACTCGCTCGATCAACCGCCCGGATGTACTCTTCGTTTGCCTCTGTCATTGCGGATTCGAGGACTTGGAGACGTTGTGCCTGCAGGAAATATACAGCGTAAGGGGCAGTACGTCAGCTGGGAGAAAACGGAGGAATGGGGAAGAGCAGAAAGAAAGAAAACAACCGAGACTTGCCTGTGTTTCCTCTGGTTCCGGGACAGGAAGGGACTGAATCAGCACCTCGATCTGTTTCGCTTTGATGATCAAGTCGTCGACGAGCTCTCGTTTGTTGGCTACATTAAAAATCGCGTCGACCGAACGAAGAATTGGAGTGTGCGATGGTATGGCGAATAAGTACGGAAAGGGGAATATGGAGCTGAGAGCAGTGAACGAGGGAATAAAGCACTAAACTCACCTTCAAACACCTCCGACGGATCAAACTTGTCCGGATTGCGCGATTTCGTGATCGGTATTTCGGGGCTGACCTGGAGGAAAGTCGACCGAGAAGTGAGGTAACCAACGCTACTCGACATGATCATCAGGAGCTGGTTGCATAGAATCGCGCGTCGCGTTGATACAGTCGCACGCACGTTTGGCCAAGCCAGGGGCGGTGTGACCGAAAGCACAGAGCGACGAATAAACGGTAGGTGTGACACAGACAATTAGAAATGGGTCAAGAGGCATGGATTGAGCCAACTCACCCGTTGTATCTCATCCTGGAGTTGAGTTATGCGGTCCATATGGGACAAGTCTTGCAGCATTGCGCTGCCGAGGCACGAGATGGTCTTGTCTTTTTGGGACAAGGGTGGTAACTGTAAATCAAGTGACGGTTGTTTTGACCAATTGCCCCTACGTACAGCCTAGTAGCGGTGATGAGATCGGTCCAGAACGAAAGGAGACCGAAAGGTACTGGTAAGCTGTACGAGCCACCCACCCACAGGTTTCATGTCACGGCGCCGGTATAAGTAGTAAGCGAGTCAGCGGTACATCTCACCAGCACTCGTCGTCGTCGTCGGCTAATCGTCTGTAGGGCAACGTCCACGTCAATAACAAAACATGTAGTCCTGATTGACCGGGAATTGTTATTGATTGATCATCTTGCTTCGTCATCCGTGACAGAGGACCACAACCTGCCTTGCGTCAGACTTTGGTGAGTGCCTTACCAACCTATCATGTCAGACAGGCATATAAAAGAGCAGGGGATATGGTACGTCGATCAGCCAATCTACTCGATCTTTACGTCCTCTTCACAATGACTATTGAAGCTACTGCTCCCCGTGACGTCCAAGCGACGCTCAACTACTACACTCCTCTTGACGACCAGCCTCCTTACAACTACATCGCCGAACCCCCCGCAGGTGTCGCCGGCAGCAATGTCGGCCGGGAACCTCGCTCTGTGCTCATCCACGATGCTAGAGGAAATGACGAACTAGGTCTTGACATCAGCGGGTTCCAGTTTGTTCATCATCCCAGCGTCGAGAAAGATTTCCTTGACGATGAGAAGATCAAGACCGCTTACTATGCAGAGGTGGAGGAGCTCTTGAAAAAGCACACCGGCGCGAAGAAGGTCGTCGTCTTTGATTATACCATCAGGCGCAGTCCCGTTGGCCTCAAGGAGGCGCCGCAGCGAACCCCCGTGGTAAGCACTGTCTCCGGTAGCCTCTGAAGCATTCTCATTCCTCTATACAGCAAAGCGTTCATGTCGACCAGACGTTCCCTGCGGCGATTCAGCGTGCAGAGCTGCACCTAGGGGAGGAGGCCGAGCGACTTCTCAAAGGGCGATACCGCATCATCAATGTCTGGAGGTGCGTTGCAGGTGCTGGTCTTCTTGAGTGTTTGCTCACGCGTCTTCTAGACCCATTGGCAACACTGTGGCCCACAACCCTCTCGCCCTCGCTGACTACCGCACTGTCAGCATTGACAACGACCTAGTCCCAACTCGTCACATCTATGCCAATCACGAGGGTGGCACCTTCAGCGTCAAGTACAGTCCCGAACACAAATGGTATTACTTGTCAGATCAGACCCCAGACGAGGTTACCTTCATCAAGTGCTTTGACTCCGATGTCGAGAAGGCGCGTTTAACACCTCACACGGCGTTTCATGACACCACTAGTCCTCCGGATGCTCCTCAGAGGCAGTCCATCGAGGCCAGAGCCTTATTGTTTGATATCGAGTAAAAGTTGTCCGCCACATGCCTATAACTATTGAGATGATCGTTGGTCAAGTTTTTGATGACATAGGACTCCGACTACCAGCGACACGTCGAGATGTATACTTTCGGTCTACGTATATCTTGTTCTATGCAACTTTATAACAAATATTATTGAACTTCTCCAATGTCATGCAGCTGCAGATTCGGTGGTGCGCGCCGTTTCAAGCGTGTTTGCATACTGGAACTCGCCAGAGTTCTCATGCTAAGAATAAATAATCGGGTAGTGTTCGCATGATAGAGTGACCCTCGTACCTCCCACATGTCGATGGCAACTTCACAGCTTTCACGGACGACGGTCGGTGAATCGTTCCGTGACATCCATTCCTTCAGGTGTGGAAGTACTTCAGGTGTTGCAATACCACCCAGTGCCTCTGCAGCCTCATGACGAACCATATCGGATTCGTTCGCGTCTCGCAGTACCTTGATCAGAGACGGTACGGAATGGGCCGATAATAGCTGACCAAAAACAAATGCAATTTCATGTCTGCAACCGCGTCAGCGACAAGACACCAAGTGCAATCGCATCACTGACTTGAACAGAGCACTGTCGTCAGAGAAACCGGAGGCAAGTGCATCCACCGCCGCTGGCGTGCCGATATTGCGCAAGGCAAACATGGCCCGGTACCTCTCGAAAAGCGGTAGCTCTCGATTTAGCAGTTTTTCTTGGAGTGATGATATAGATGCTTCCGTTACATCGTCCGGTTTTGGCTGCCCTGATAGAAGGCGGGAGGTCGGTGGAGCGGGATCAATCGAGGTATATGTGCTATCGTGATCAGATGAGATGTCAGGAGAGGGGGGACAGGTCGGAAAGGACAGACATACGGCACGGTATCCGAATACTCTCTAGCTGCAAGATAGTTCTTCCCCTCTTCCGAGTTATCCCACTCGATCTTGGCGAGTGCGATCTCGCAAGTTTCGCGCACGCTCCGATTAGGATCAGAGAGATATTCGCGTAGGATCGGGATCGACGCCGTAGAGGAAATTGCGCCCATTGCTTCTGCTGCCTATCCGGGGCGATTGTCAGAGAGGGTTGCCCCGAAGAAATAACTCTTACGACGACATACTTCGTGCCGAACCATAGGATCTTCGTCCTCCTTTCGCAAAACAGACTCAAGAACGGGCAATGCCGATGCCTTTTTCATTTGTCCGAGACAATAAGCCAGCTCATGCTTGAGAAGCGCAGAAGGATCGTTAAAGGCTGTTGGGAAGGTTAGGTCATGATAAGATGTATTGGGAAGGAATTGAAAAGACTTTTGGATATGATCGTGACCGCATCGTCATTCCTGAGAGATTTGAGCGCAAAGAGTGCGCGGAATCTGTCGTGCAAGGGGACCTTTCTGGAGGTGTTGAGGAGGGCGTGTTGGAGGGCGGTGAGTTCCTCTGGTGAAATTGCCGACATCGCGAAACCGAGGGAGACTCGTGTTGGCGGACTTGAAAACACACACACAACATCTAAAAAATCGACCATGCCTCAGTCGAAACGCTCAAAACTCGGTGAGATCAGGAGACCATCCGCCCAACTCATGGAGAGTAATGCCGTTGTTGACTAGTATCACTCACGAAGGTATCCAAAAAGACCAGAGAACACAAAAATGCGCTGCTGAACGAGGTGTGCACAACGTCCAGGTCATTCTCACCGTCCTAACGAAAGACATCGGCAGATTCAACAAAGCGCAGAAAAATGGAAGTACTGCTGGCTGTTCGAAGTTGGTACGATGCGTAACACACATCTCAAAACTGTCCGCAATCTCTGGAGAGAGTGAGTAGATACACCATGAAAATCTGTTCGTCCTGACCGCACTCCAGTTCAGCACGGATATTTTTTGGCAGGGCTGCGGTGATGGCTAAGGCGCTTGGAAATACACCGGAAGAAGAGCATCAGCCAGGATTGCATAAACTTGCCGAGGTATGCGGTCTCGCTGGTCTGATTCGTTCCTTCATGCTCACCATACAGCAGAAAATAAAAGGCCAAGTTGGTTTGCTGTTTACCGATACAGACCCGGAGGAAGTAATCGAGTGGTTCGAGGACTTCCAGCAGGCCGACTTTGCGCGGACGGGTAACATTGCCAGCCGGACGGTGATACTCCCTATGGGCCCTGTGATGCGAGTGTATTCGGACCCCCCGGAACCGTTCCCACACAACGAAGAGCCCCAGCTGCGTAAACTAGGGCTATCTACGACGTTGAAAAGAGGTGTCCCTACCCTGGAAACATCGCATAAGATATGCGACGAAGGAAAGGCGCTGACGAGCGAACAGGCACAGCTACTGAAGCTCATTGGCGAGAAGATGGTGGTGTTCAAAGTGGGACTGAAAGCGCGGTGGGATTCTAACACAGGACAGGTGATACAGATCATGTCTGCAGACGAGCAGAATGCGGGGAATGATGACGTGGACGAGGAGATGGACGAGGAGTAACTTGCCCCGAGTGCTAGCTGATACCATTGCTAATTCGTTAATAAAAGACCAACGTGAGGCGAGAACTTCGGTAAACCGTGCTGCTATTTTATACGTGTAAAAGTGGGTCACGGTCTAGGCGGCGGCCATCATCGATATCGACACCATCGATATGTGGTTGCCTGACACTGGTGCTGCCCTTCTCAGCTTGCTCGTTTGGCAGCAGCCCTTTACACCACCCCAACTCCCAGGTCCACTGGCAACGATGCCCACCGAGTTTGCTCTCAAAGCAGCCCCTAATGTTCTCTCCCCTCAGGACATGCTAACCTTGCCCAGGCCGGGTGCCCCCCTTCCCAACCCGGTCGGCGATTTGGCACTCATACCTGTCAGCAGGTACTCTTTCGATGATCGCAAGTTAGTTTGTGGTGCTGTAGTGGATCAATGTGGACCTCGTGACTGATTCCATACAGAACCCACAGGTCGCTTGCCATAACTCCCATCGCCGCAGCTGGATCAAACCCACAGGAACTCCCGCTTCCCGACGGCGGCGATGCATTTTGGCTTGATGACCGCACCATTGCGCATGTCGTCGAGACTGGCGCAGACAAGGAGAAGAAGCAGGAGATGTTCACCATTCCGGTCACATTCACAGGAAGCGGGATCAGTGTCGGACAGTCGGTCTCTATCGGGTCTTTTCCTGTTACCACCGCCGCAGACTTCCGCTATGCGTACGATGCTGGCAGGCTCGTATTCTCTGCGTATGTCCACGCGGACGGCGATCTGAATCTCGTCAAGGAAAATGACGAAAAGTACGAGAACCGAGGCAATACCGCTTTGGTCTACGATGAGACGTTTGAGCGCCAATGGGACACTTGGGTTGGTCCCAAGCACAAGTCTCTTTTCACCGTCAAGCTATTCAAGCACTTCCACCACGGTGCATTCGTCCTTGGGGATGACTTCACCGACGTTCTCAAAGGCACTGGTCTGGTACGTCACTTATTCACAACGAAGCGAAGTTATCACCCACGGATTTTTTGTTAGAGCTCTCCCGTCGAACCTTTTGGTGGAACAGATGATTTTGATATCTCTGGAAGTCAGATCATCTTCGCTGCCAAGGACCCTAGGCTTCCAAAAGCAGTTCACACGAAGCAGAATGTGCGGTTGTCGAATCTTCCATTTGAATGTGTTAACCCGATCTTAGATATACCTTGTTGGCTTTGACGGCTCCAACCTCACGGAACTCACTTCTGGCGTGCATGGTGCAACTCATGCCCCCGTTTTCAGCCGTCAGGGTAAGAAAGTAGCTTGGCTTCAGCTAGATGAAGACGGCCATGAATCGGACAGGTAAAGTATTTTACGACACAATCCCTCGAACAAGCAATTCCAACGGTTGATTTAGGGCCAAGGTTGTCATTCGCGACCTTGAAAAAGACGTCAGCTTCACTATCACCCAGGATTGGGATCGTTCCCCAAGTGCTTTAGCGGTATGTGACATTTCGTTTCCTGGACAACATGCTAGAATGGCATTTATTCAGTTCTCGAGGAACGGTGAATTCATCTACCTTGTCGCCGAGGACATTGCTAGAGTCAAAGTCTTCACCCTTCCGATTCCTCCGACTCCAAGTGAATCTACTGCATATCCCACACTCACGCCCCCGTACAATACTCCCGTTGCTCTGACCGACACGCATGCTGTGTCGGGCTTACAAGTACTCTCGAACGGTCGTCTCCTTTTCGCGTTGTCCTCGCTTACGTCCCCAAACGATGCATACGTTCTTGGTAACCTCCAACAAGTCGAGGCGGACATACTTAAGAACGCATCAGCTCCTGCTAAGGCCGAACTTGAACAGATCACTAACTTTTCGACCGCATCGCTGCAGGGCAAACACCTCCACCCTGGACAAGACTTCTGGTTCAAGGGAGCGGAGCACGATATCCATGGATGGATCCTCACACCTCCAGGATATAAGTCCACGGACGTGAAGAAATGGCCTGTCGTTTTAATAATCCACGGTGGTAAGTCCCGTTATGCTCCCGCGAGGGTCACTGACGCACGGTAATTTAGGTCCTGAAGGCTGCTGGGTCGATTCTTGGTCTACTCGTTGGAATCCTAACGGTTAGTAATCGTCTACTGGCCGTTATCTTCCCGGATTCCAATATCTGGCAGTCTTTGCGAACCAGGGTTATGTCGTCGTGGCGATCAACCCCACTGGGTCCACTTCTTTTGGCCAAAGTACGCAAGAATTCCGCTTTACGTGACTGCTAGATCAATTAGGAAACCCTCGTAGACCTGACTGAAGGGATCAAGGGAGACTGGGGAGGGAAGCCCTTTGTCGATCTCAGGAACGGTTGGAAATACGTCTTAGAAAACTACCCCCAGGTGCATGGCCCGGATCAAATCCGCTCTCCACTGTGTACTCACGGCACTGATTCAGATCGACCCTGAGCGCGCAGTCGCCGCTGGCGCTAGCTACGGAGGTTACGCCATCAAGTGAGCCCCACTTACACATCTTACCCATTCGTGAATTCGCTTTACGACCCGACTTTCCCCAGTTGGATTCAAGGAAACCCAGAATTTGGTTTCGGCTTCAAGGCTTTGGTGTGTCATGATGGCGTAAGTCGTCGTGCTTTTGATGTCAATGCCCTTCTCATTGAATTTATCGGTAGGTCTTTGATACGACGTACAACGGTTATGCGACCGACGAACTCTTCTTTGTACGTACACATCACTATCTAATCTAACCAGGTCCTTCTGATACCGCGCTAGTTCAACCACGAATGGGGAGGCCGTCCCTGGGACGATGAATCGTTTGCGCTTTCTCGCAAGTACGTTCCTGTCTTTCAGGTTCATCAGGAATCTCAGCTCAATTCCGGTTGCGGTGTACAGGTACAGCCCCGCATATACCGTGAAGAAGTGGTCGACCCCTCAACTGATTATCCACGGGAGCAAAGATTACCGCTTGCCCGAGAGCGACGGCATCGCGGTTTGGCACGCTCTGCAACAGTGCGGTCGTTTCAGTTCGGTTTTTGGCCACTTGCTAACTTCACTGCCTCGGAAATTGTAGACTAGGGGTACCTAGCCGATTGGTGATCTTCCCTGATGAAAACCACTGGGTGATGAATGCTGGAAATAGCTTGAAATGGCACTACGAAGTATTCAAGTGGTTCGATGAATATATTGGCGAAAATGCGTCTGCCTGCAACTGAAGCAACTCGTGTATCGTACATTTGAATCTATGACATATCACGTAGGAATATCTATCCTACGGAACAAATTGCGTTGAGGCGTCAAGCTTTAGGTCATAGTGCGAGACAGATGTTAGAAATGTGTTTTCCGACGAGAAAGCATGAGTAGCTAATGGATCATAAGTAGGGGAATAAATCAGGCGTAGAAACACAACATGCAGATTCGATTTCAAGGGAAGACGGGTAAACAGGTGTATTCATGGTTTAGAGCCGGTCGAAGGTCGAGTCTTTGTATTAGATGGTGGTTTTTGTTTCCTGATCACGGTCAGAGGGCGAGTTGTCGGCTGAAGCGTGATTGGTTTCGGAGTGCTTTTGAAGGCGCGAGGCCTTTTACAGTTTCTCTGCGAATGTACTGTTAATATAGAATCAAAATTCCGCGCTCGAGTTAGCTGACCTCAACGCCAATCAGCAATTCATCGTCCTCATCATCCGAGACAGGTCGGTATTCTTCGTTATTTTGTTTAGAACGGGGGGCATCATCTAATTCCGACTCCTCGTCAATCTCAACGTATGCTCGCTTTGCAGCTGCTTTCCGTTTAGCACGCGGAGTTGCCTTGCCAGGTTCTGTAGTTCGCAGAGGCACAATCGACATTCTTCGTGCGGAAGCTGACGCAGCCATCGCAGCCGAGGCTGAGGTGCCATTAGAGGCAGAAGCTGAAACACTTGCATCCGGTCCCATTCCGTCTCGGTCAACGCTTTCTTCTTTCACAGGGACCTCTACAACAGCCTGGACGCGGCGAATAAGCACCTGGCGAGGCCCTTTCGATGTAGATCCGGATTGGGAGACAGGGGGGGCAGTATCTTGCGTGGCTCGCTGCCGTGCGCTGCGCTGGTTCTCAGACAATGGTGTCGGCAACTGAAAGATGGGGCCTGAACGAGTTCGATTTGCGCCCGACGTTGTCCTGGAGGTGGATGGTGCAGACTTGGACGGTGGGTGTTCATTCAAGCCCGGGCTCACGGAATCGAGTGCGGAGGGACGCTGCAATCGTGTGGAAGCGGACGGGTCTCCTATAGCAGAATATCTCGGCATTGGAGTGTACGGGGTAGCTGATATTTGGGCGTGTCCACTCTGGACAGACTCAGACAGTAACACGCGAATGGAACCAAGGGAACATACAGAACTCAGTTGCTCTGCTACGAGCTCTTGTACTCGACTAGCCAGTTTTGACCGCTCTTGCTCTACGCGAAGAAATTGCTCTTTCCAGCTGACGGCTTCCTGTCTCGACGTCTCTTCGAGGCGAAGACACTGGTTTTTCCATTGTGTAGCTTCTTCGCGCAATTGGACGATGGTTTCGAGATGGTGGTTGATCTGTTCATGATAGATGATGAAAAGCATCAGGGTCGAAATAGAAGATCATACGGTCAATTCTGCTTGGTCCGCCTAGCACGTGAGGGTGAGATAGGATAACGGGTGGAACACGGAGGAATTCGCGTACTGCTGCTTTCCACGCACTTGCCTCCTGCTTCCAAGCTTGTTCCTCGAGCCTGTATGCGTGTAGCGCATTGACCGCCTCGTCGCGTTCTCGGCGGGCCACACGCGCGTCTGCGGATGCTTGTGTGACATCCTTGAGTGCCTGGTCCTGTGCTGCGGTGAACTAGAGAAAGAATTAGATTCAGTAAGTGATGTGGTACTGGATAACTAGACGCACGGCAAGGGTGGCAGCTCTGTTGAAGGAGTTGAGCGCGTCTGAAATGATTGCGGCGGGGGACTTGCTCATTGTAGCGGTCAACACATTTCGGGGATTGCCGAGGTATAGCAACATGACGTTACAATGACATCAGTCAGTCAATCCATGCTAATGAACCGACACCAAGTGCTCAAGAACGCCCGCAAGGACGGGTCAGCTCGTACAGATGAAGGTCAGACCTTCAAGAAACCATTTCAAACAGTCGATCGCCCACCAACTATTGACCATAACATGCACGACGATTTCGTTCACAACCCGCCCAAGGTACGTAGGCCCATCTCACATACTACCTGCAGACCGACTTTCCCCAGAACGCCACCGAGGGCGACTATGCAGCTCGCCCAAGCCATAAATGGACCAATATAGTCAATAATGAGGTTGCGCGGAACCAAGAGGGGTTGGGCAGAGTCAAGCAAGTTGACATTCAAAGGGAGCTGGTTGAAGAGGGTTCAGTCCACGCTTAGGGTGTAGTCAAAATACAGTGAATCACAGGCAAGAGAGATGGTCAATGTGTATGATACGAATGGTGACCTACGGAATGCAATGTCTACAGCAGTTTTGTACTCCCATTGGCACCACCCTTCTTGAATCTGCGCCCAGTCGCGAACAGTATGCCGTCCAGCAGGGCAGCGACAGTCAATACTCCTCCAACAATCGCACACGTCCTGAAACGAAAACTGAGACACCTATTATAATCCAAAAAACGTACTCACGATGTGAGGAAATGCGCAAAGGATTGCCTTGTTTCGGAGTGGACAACAAGAATAGGTGAGATTTCAAAATTGAAGAACGCGCCTGTATAAGGATTTAGTCATCTGTCAATCGTTGGTCTGAGTCCCCTACCTGGAGATCCCGAAAACCCGTGATGCGTGTAAACTCCTTGTCCGTCCTCTTCACCAGAACCTTTCATCAAGTCTCGCTCAAAGTGCGTCACACTATATTGATGCGAATTGATCTAGCGTTCCAAATAAGTCCACATTGCGCCGACTTGGGCGTTTTACGCACAGATTTTCCGTCAAGGGTCCTGAATTGCGTCGAGACGACCTTGAGGAAATACTGGAACATGTATTGAGCCTTGGTGGTCTACGAAACTATGTAGTCAGCGACCGTTCATGCTTGTGTAGACAATCTACTAACTCTGGCTTCAAAGCCATCCAAGGGATTTTCTTCAATACCCATACGTTTCTTCAGCTCCTTTCCTTTTTTTGACTTGGTCGGATTGTACTCGTCATCGGCCATAAAAAAGAATTCATGGACGATGTGACTGAAATCGTGTATGTTCTTGTCATCCTTCAAGTAGGGCACCAGATCGTAAAAGTGCCGACTATTTGTTTGGTATGATCTCCCCGGGGATATGTTGATATTGCCAATAACTTTGTTCACGCGAATGCGTCCAGAGACATTGCAACCCTCTTCTGCCTGTTCCTTGAGTTTGTCCGACCACCCTTCTTGAACGCACTGATACACAGCGAACTATTAGCCACAATAAATCGCTCAACAAGATATCCAACTTGCCTGCTCGACGTCATCAGGACTGCCAAAGCTCCAACCCTTGTTCGTGTATGCCTGTCTAACTTCCTCACAACTGTTGCAGCATCCACTCTCGGGCTCAATGCCACCATAGCAAGAACCGCAATATCCAGACCCACGCTTCTCCGCCAACTTGTCAATCTCGTTTCGCAGTTCCCCAGCGCGCAACCCAGGAACGTCGACCCCAGTCTTTGTGAGTCGTTTCTTGACAATGTTGTGGGACACGTCACGTTGCTGTTCCCCAGAAATATCCATGACGTCGAGGCTAAGCACTAAGCGTATTGTGTTCAGAGCCCAAAATCGAATCACCCGGGATCAAGATGACATATGACTTCAGTGTTGGAAAATCGCAGGCCGGCGAGGCAGTACTCACAGTAACAAGGGACATGCGGGAACGTCACATTTAGCTTCACGCTCAGTTTTTGCCCACGACTTCGATCGACGACAATTGAGGTGTCCACTCCAACTCTTCTGTAATCGAAGAACTCCATGGTAGTGAAAGCCAGTATAATACATGCCGAAATGAGTGTCACTAGAAGTAGGGGGTGAGTTTGAGTGAGCAAGAAAATAAAGTAGGACGTACAGAGAGCACCGGTGCGCGTCTTTACTTTCACATCTTCCGTGGTCTGACAGTAGGCATATCGTAAGTCATGGGATGCCGACGTGTCACACGAAAGCGTAAACAGTGACTACTTGCCTTACCAAAGGCGTCAATACCCTTGAGGCCTGCTAGAAAGCCCTTCGCCATCGCACCAGTACGTGGTCAAAGAAGATGACCGTGAAAATTGCGAAGTATGGGTAGAAATTGAGATCAGTGTTGGAACTTGAAGCTTGAGAAGGAGCAGTTTCTACATCACGTGACGATGGACGACGTGTCACCTCCGGACCAAACCCACTCTGGGTCTTTGTAGTGCCCGGGAAATTGGAATTGAACGTATCAGGCCATCAGTCCAAGAGTGTATATAATCCTCTCATACTCTCCATCAAAAAGCGAGTCGCTAGTAGTAACATAGATGGGCGGTCAAGCCAACTGATCTTTCATCACAGTCCAATCTTGTCCACACCCAGTTTTACCTTGTCGATTAAATTACGTACGCCGTCTCTGATACCTTCGGCTTGGACTCCGACATTTTCCGAGCTCGTCCTGTACACCCCCGAGCCGCCAGGCCCCCCAAGATTGACATTCACGCCCCCCAGATTGAGGCTTAGCGATGGCGCATTTGATGATGATTCTGGCGGCGGCTCGAACACAGAACTAGGAAAGGTCTCCGCTGCGGCGTGAATCATTTCTAAGTAGCTAGTTCAAGTCAATGCCGAAGGGTCATGAAATGGAGAATTGATGTGAAATACCTAGACGAGTTGTGGACGCATGTGCCTCCCAGTAGTACCCGCGTCCCTGTCGAAGTAGACTCTTGGTTCAACAGAGCAACTGTTCTCGCCTCTTCGTACGTGGTCCCACCGATCATGAATACGATGACATCCTGGGGTCTGGGCGTGATCGTTAGCACGAGAAAATCAGTGACATTGTGTGGCATACCGCTGTAAACCAAGGTTCGTCCCCGCACTGTCATGGAACGGATAGCTAGTCTCCTTCAGACGCCCCTTGAACAGGTTTTCCAACGTTTGCGAGAGATGTGGAGTATGCTGGGTGTAGACATTTTCAACACCCTGTACGATACGTCAGTTGGTGCCGGTCACAAAACAAGTCTAACGTGCCTTCAAGCCCTTTAACGCAGACCTTCCTTTGGCTAATAGCGACTCAGTGGAAAACAAATCATCTTGCCGCTGGTCAGAACCAGCAATGTTCAATAAGACGTAAACAAGCTTCATGAAACGGGTCAGATAAGTGGTAAACGTGAAGGATACCACGCAGCCCACCCTTGCTTCTTCCGGTGGTACTCCATTGGAGAGGAGGAGATTGATAAGCGAGGCAATATTGTTCGTCTGCGTCTTTTGATAGCGTAATGCGTACAGAATAACAACCCGAAGCTTATTCCATGCGGGTACAGTGTTATTCGCGACAAGAGCTTGGACGGTCTATGTCGAAATATACAGTTAAGGTTGTGAAAGTAAACTCGACCGTTGTACGAACCTTGAAATCACAACCTGAGTTGGTTGCAAGGCCCTGCTCAATTTCACCAACATCCAACAGATGATCTCTCTCGACCAATCGGCTCAGCTCGCCGACCAAGGCGACGTGTTTGCTGACGTTCCCACCCAGCTTCCTGAATTCGGGATATTCTTCCACAAATCGCTTCATATCAGATATCGAGTTGATAGCCGAGGGTGATTGTGCGAGTGACCGGGACTGATAAGATTGAACATAATTCTTTAGCGAGGTGCCCAAATCACCAAATGTCGCCAAGTAATGAGCTTGGAAGAACGGATCAGTTGATGTCGTGAGAGTAATCTCCTGTCGAACGTGTGAGAGATGAGTGGAAGCATATCCGGGAATGAACTTGCAGAAAGTTCAGATCGAATATCGGGAACCATGGTGAGGTTAACTCTTCCATTCTGAATTCCGAGAAGTTCATGGACCATGGCCTGATATGTCCATTGAGATAGCAAGGGTGTGACAGGGTCGTTTCTCCGATCAAGGATGAGTAATAGCGGAGCCACCTGAGTAAGTCTGAAATCGAACAAAGCCGACTCCACTTGGATGCGATGCTGTGTGCCAGCATGAATATGAATGTATGAACGTCATGTCGGAAGGCTACACACGTGAACTTCATTGGCCAATTTTTTGGCCATACTGCTCATCTTCTCATAACGGATGATAGGTTTTTTCTTCAGACTGAGAAGAACAGCAACGATCCCTTGCACAGAGAGTTCCAGAGCGGCGTTATCCCAGCTATTGGGAGATGGCCCATACAAGGGTTTGGTGACAGAAGGTAAGTGATTAAGAGAGAATAAAGAAGGGAGAAGAGGCGCGTAGTCCGCAAAGTATTCCTGTAAAGGCATCAATCTCATACATTGCAAGGAATGATCAACTGAACTACCTGCACTTCACGCACCACCTCAAATTCATCCACTTCAGCAAGGCGTTCGATCGTAGATTTACTCAAAACGTTGCTGAAGTCTGATCGATCAACAAACGTCAGCGCGGATATTGGCCAACCAGAAGAATCCACGCACTGACACAAGTAATATTCGCCATACTTTGGCTCGCGCAGTTCTGCGCACACCGCTTCGATGCTGGCTTCGCTAGGTTGCAAAAAGCAGACGCATTTCATATGAGGCATCGAGTTGCGCGACCTATTGTCAATTCTATCCGTGAGGTACACTTGGTGTGACAACAGGGTCGACTGCGTCGAGGCAAGAGAGACTATTGGTGTCTGGCAGAACCAGGACAGGGGTCAATACATGAAAACAGGACCTGGATAGCCTTACTGTGTGGGTGTCGAGGAGGAGCGCTTTCATGGCCGAAGGAGTAGACACCAACTTTGTGATGTACGTCTCAACTGCCTTGACTACGTCCATTTCGATAGACTGCGTGCCCGCCGAACAAAATTGTCAGTCTAAGGGAGGACGTGTGTCGCGAGTTTCACAGCAGTTGAGCGTAAGTTAAAACAGGGTCAAGCGACCGAACGTCGGGATGCGGTGCATTGCCCAAAAGCGGTATATCCACTCCTGAGTCCTCCGTCTACCCTACTTGACAATGACATTGACAAACGCCACACTGAGCAACCCGACGTCCTTTCAAACAAGATGCCAGCTGCACAGTCACAGTTCCTTAGTGGAACCTGACAAAAATCGGGTGATTTATCCACCCATGTCTTTTTTTTTGCTATCACAGGCCAGCAAGATTTCGCAAGTATAGTTTTAGTCATAGGAACCCTCTGAACAGGCTGATTAGATTTCGATGTAGAATTTGACACCGACCTTTCCTAGCCCAAGCGCGAATGACGAACAGGGTCCGTAAGTTTCAACTCACTAACTTTCCTTTCCCTGTCGTAGACTCGGTCTCGGGGCGGTAATCGCCCCCCTGGAATACCAGTGAATCTCCCAAGTCGTTCCCATCATCCTCAGGTTCCATGTGCTTTTCCACCTAAGACACACTTCACCCCAAATTGAAAGTCTAGCCCGGGCGATTTCCATGACGAGACTTTTCGATTGAATCTAAGTTTTAGGGCACATATAGTGTTGATAACCTACCACATTGGTGTTTGTTCAGCTTCTTTTCCCTCAGGTTACAACCCTCTTCGAAGGACGTAAGCGCGTGGCATGTCATGTCATTTCCCTCCTCGAGTTCCCCTGTCTCGAAGCTTTCACTTCAATCACTAACCCTGTGTCATCATTCACGGCTGTTCCTTCTCTCCTTCTTTTCCCTGGTGTCGGTCCGACAACGAGCCGACGTCCTGTAGAAAGAAATTCCAACTGTCCCTTGTCTCGATCTCCTTCTGTGCAAACCGGTTTGATACGCGCGTCATCGATCCAAGGGTTCCTAGCTGGTGAGATGAGTGCACACAGTCGCCGGTCAACAGGCTGCCTTGTCAGTGCACTCTTGTACAGTGTGTAGAACATGTATCCCGTGCAGAGTCGCCCGTGATTCCACCTCGCTGTGATTGATTTTAGCTGATCTTTGAGGCGGTAATAGCCGAGCGCTCTGATCGCGTTGCTTTATAAATGAAGACTGTCAAATTCACTCAGCTCGATTATGAGCTGTGATAGGCAACAGGGCCAAAAGCCATGTCACAACCATCTGTTGAAGGGCTGCTGTCATCTCGCTATTGCGACATTTACTTTTGGTGAGGGGCTTCTCATTCCTTCGGTTGCATGCCAGGATAACATGTCCGTCCCTTGCTGGATGATGAGGCTATATAACTGCCTCTCCTCTAGAGATTCAAGATGGAGACGCAAGCATCTACAGCGTACTGCCGACTCGGACATGGACTCTCCGTTATCCTCTTTCTACTACGATGAATTAAACCGTGCTCTCTCCGAGCAGTCTTTTGGGTTGACCCGGTACGAGGTCACAAAACAGCAGTCGCCACACGAAGCGACTGCCACAGTTACCTCGCTCGAGGGAACCAATGTCAATGTGTCTTTGAACATTCGTGGCTATCAGGTGAATTTGTATTCCGTATTTTGCGATTATCAGCTGAGTTTGCTTATCCAAACTCATATGTCATAGCTTGATGGCGGGCAGACATATGAGTCCATCGAGGGACTTTTGGAGTCTATCAGTCCGATGTACGTGCAGAAAAGAGAAGAGACAATCATCGCTAGGTTGCAAGGTCTGCAGTGACCACAATGTCTTAGAACCGGTGGACTTTTAAAAGGTGAGTACAGTCCGAAACGTCATCCCGACAACCGTAATGGCCAACGACACCAGGACTCACCGGATCCACACCATCGACGTTTTAAGTCGAGCTACTACTTGTAGTTTTATTTATTGTGTAATATATCTACATCGACTTGAATAGTAACTGTCCTATAAGGGGTGGTGAGAGGTCTGCGCCGGCTGTTCCTTGCCAATTCTAGTTCCATATTATTAATGTAATTATACACGGCATTTAGTTGGTATGGAGCGGACAAAGCCAAACTGAACTAGAATCTAAATCGCCATATTAACGGGGAATCTCCCGGTTGAGTACCTAATCCCCATCGCGATCTCATACATCTCCCTCGTGAACGGTCCCCTAGATCTAACTTTTGCAATCGTATTGCCAACCCAGTCTCGTTCATGATCGTCCCATATACAGTTGGCCCACCACCGGTCCGTAGCGTGGCGGAATCAAGCATTCCATTTTCGCTTTGCTCGTTTAACACATGCAAAATAAACCCAGCATTCAAGTGTTCCATCCCCAATTCAGATAAGCACTCGAGGATGCGCGTGATACGTAGATTATTGTGCGTTTTTCCTGGCCAATCAGGGGACACCATGTCGAACCAATAGAATACACTTTTCATATTGACCCACTCACCGAGGAGATTTCGGTAACGTAACTTGAAATCCCGAGGAGGGAGAGCACGTCCGAGCAGCCCCGACTCCGAGATCAAACGCATGCCATAGAAGCCGAGCATCATCTTGTATGACGTGACCAAACGGCAGATGATCTCCTCGCTGTTCCTCATCATTCCGATTTCATGGGGTAGAAGCCGATAAGCATCCGCATTCACCCCATCTTCTTGGATTGGAAATCTGAGTCGGTCGGCATGTCAGGAATACAAATTTGAACGTTCAAACATGGCAGCGCTTACAGCCATTGGATGTAGGCGTGGTTCCCCTCCAGCTTGTCGTAGTCAGCGCACCATCTAGTACAGTGTCATGTGAATAGAAATTCAAACTTGATCGAGTACTTTGTCACTCACTTGGAGTGTATATCATCGATCAGCAGGTTGACAGGCTGACATCGCAGGCGATTGAGGTAGAAGAGATAGTTGGCAGATGGATCATTCTTGGGGTCTGATTTCGAAATTCCGGGGTAATTTGCAAGGAAGGCTGCAATATCTCGAGGCCTCGAGACCCTGGTGTCATTGGTTGACATGTTGGATTGATATCGCTGTTTAAATAAGTAGCAGAAACAACGGATGGTGAGTCGGAATGTTAGTAATGATGACTTTGAGGTACTTCCAAGTCACAATGCTCCAACGCACATTCCGCAAATGAGTTAATTAGCGGGGATGCCAACTTGGGGTAGCTGCTAGTGGCGATCGGCTACATTCCACGTCCGAGTGAGTCGGTGATCCAAAGGCTAAAACTTTGAAATTTGCTGTGATAACGACTCAAACCAACGATTCACAGGCTGATTTGCTGTACCCCTTGTTCCGAAGGTGTTTCCGATGACAGACTTGGCATGTGTACCAGTTGCGACTTGGACCGACGAACACCATACCGATCCAGTCATCGAGTCATTGCAATACCACGACAGCCGAGGGGTTCTAGGCCCGATCAAACGTCCACACGTGTTGACGATGCGATTGTCGATACGGGTATCACAGAAAATCGCTCTTCGGGGTGTCAGTTAACGTTCACCGCTGGCAACGACGTCTCTACGTAAAATTGATCTCGTCCATCAATCACGGACTGAGCTCGACGGCCATCCAATGATTACTAGCCGTTTCGGAGCTACCTAACAGGACACTGTTCCCAAAGGGTTTAAGCAAATCGGATACAGCGGAGTCCTCAGAAAAGACATCAAAGTTCTCATTACCATGAACGTTCGTCAGTAGGAAGCGAATTTTTCACAAAGACATTCCCATTAATGATGGGTCCACATTGTGTCCGGCGCACGGTTATGGTTGAACGTTGACGCAGGATTGCTCCCATTGAAAGCGGAGCGGGGAAGTTTACCGTCTGCCAAACCAGGCTTAGTCTCGCCGACTGTATCGGCCGCAGCCCTGATGCGGTGATTACATCTCATTTGATGAGACGAGGTGAACCGGCGAATTACAGTCTCCGATTAGCCCATCAGCGTAGGATTTATGTTCTCGGAAATATCACGGCAAACAAGGATGGATAGATATGACTATGTGAGCGAACCTACAACAGTCTATCAAAGCCAACACTTTCTCTTTTTCCGCTTCTATCCCACCAAGGGAGTACGCCAATGAGTAACTCCACCCTACCTCCTTACTTACCGACGCCACTGATCTTTAACAGGCTGCTGAAGTCGGACCTCGGGTACGTAATTGACTCAGGCCCGCTGGAATAGGTGATTGGGCGGTGGGGACCGTTTCAGACTGTTAGAACTTTGGGTGTAGGTTCTGATCCATAATGACCAGTTGACCTCGGTTGGTTCGATGTGGCTGAGTCAGAAACAACTCCGATGAGCCCGCAGCGGGATGAACGTATGGTGTATTGATCAGGAAAGCCTCTTGAACTCAGTGCAGCACTGGAAAGCTGTAGCCCTGGAGATGAGTTTCAGTGTACACACGGTGACGCGGGTCATCGGTGCAAACTCTCGAGCTGGATAAATCCGCACGAGGAACGGACGTGAGGCATAAGGGGCGGGAAGGGATCAGAACATGGATTGGCATGTGCGCACGTGGAGTGAGTTCAGAGAGGGGAACTGTTAAAAGTTTGCAGTATTTGGGAATTTGGGGACGTCGTGACGTCTCATGAGGTAACCATCGAGGAAACGCGTCTAGATAGCATTTAGCGGTCGCACGCGAACGTACACAAACACAGACGATGTGAAGGGAAAACGATGGTTTCTTCGAATCTGGGGTGGGAGTGAGGTCGCAAGCAGGCACCGATTAGTGAACTTACAAGAACGCTCGCATCGCACGCGAGTGAGAAGAGCTTGGCTGTTGAACAGTCTCGAGTTGCTTAATAAATGAAGTACTTCCCTGGTCCAACCACGGTCGGAGGGACTCTACCGAACGGAGTTGATCCGAGAACAAGTCGTATTGTGGGGCAATGAAGCGATGAATATCGAGATCACGGAAAGAAGGCCATCAGGGTAGAACGATAGATGGACAGCGTTGATGATTGGTTGGATCGGTATCGATGCGGACGAGTTGCTATTCGCTTAAGGCGATAGGCTGGGAACGGGAGAGTATCAGGGTTGAGCGCTGAGCGCTGAGCGCAAGTGAGACCGAGCACCGGAGATGTGGCACGGGTGAAGAGGCAATGCTGTGGGGTTGCTCGCTCGGTCAGCACCATCCGGTACGATCAACAACAGCTGCGGGGATGCACGAGGTAAGTAGCAGTAGCGGCCGCGTGGTTGGGCAGGGCAGCGGGGGCGGAGGGAAAGCGGGAGTGACCGAGTTGGGCAGGGAGATGCCGGTGGCGTTACCAAATTTGGAACAGAGGAGGGACGGGGTGAGACGGGTTCGGGGAGTGGCGAAAGCAGGGTGGGATACGTAACACGCTAACAGCATGCTCCTGCTATTTCCGGTATCCATGGCCCGCCCGAGGGACCGCGGTTGGCTTGCCGATACGGACATGTCTGATCACATAATCACAAGGTAATAACGGAATTTGTAACTCATTTGTGAAAGGAATATTTTCGGGAATTCCGGGACGCAAGAAATTCAGAATCGCATATCCAAGAAAGGAAATCCTGTTCAAACGGTGCGATGCGAATCAGCAAATCAAATATTAAGGACGTCCTTTTCGATCCCCTACCCCCGTCTTTCCCTCCTCACCGCCACGTCCAGGTCCTTCCATCCATTCCATCCATCCCCTTGGCTGGTTGGCACTTTAGTAATATTGTCGTGAGTCTCTTCCATTCCATTCCACTTATTGTTTCTTGTCTCACCCATTCCCTTTATATACCTTTCTCTTCGACAGCTCCTTTTTCCCCCCACAATGGACATGAACTACGACGAGGCTTGGTGTCCCGCCTGCGATAGGCAGATCATGCCGAAACGCTTCACCGTCAACGTCGCCCAACCTCAACCCGAACACCCTACCGTCTCTACCTCGGATCCCCCCTCTCGTAAGTCTCCCTCTATTCTTGGTCTCCCCCCCTCCCCATCTCATCTTTTTCCAAGCCTCTAAAACCGACCCATCCCCCCGTCCTACGCGAACAAAGTCGGGCACTATACGTCCTAAGCCCGGTGGTCTCGTTCAAGGCATGGGCCGCGTAAAACCGAACGGCGCGCTCAAACGTTCAGATTCCCAGTCCCACCCTCAGTCCAAGCCCTCCCAACCTCCCAAGCTTCGCACCGTCATTGATCAGGGTCCCATTCCCCTTTATTGCTCCGATGACTGCAGGATGGCCGATTTGAGCAGATTCGATGGTACTCTGCCAATTAATTACAATCCCGACCGTGCTTCGCCTCCTCTCCCACCAGTTCCCCACAATTCTTTCGAGCGTCCCGTGTCATGTGACTCCGAGGACGAGTCCAGCAGTGGCTCGTCACTCGACTCGTGTATTTCCTCTTCATCCGGCATCACCCATTTTTCTCCCAGTATCGCCACCCTCGCTGCCATCTATGACTTCCCTCCGTTGCCTCCTCCCCCACCAATTCTTCCCACTCAATCTACCGCCGCAGCCGACCTCGAGTTTCGCAACGACTTTCAGGGCGGTGTCATGATGGCCGCTAAGCGAATTCAAGCCGCCCTGGGTTCAGACCCTGCCGCTAAGCGTCCCACACCACGAAACGAATTCCCTCCGCCTCAGAAACCCATCCCCGGTTGGACAGATGGCAGTGACGCTTGGCGCGAGTCCGTATATTCGTTCTCTCCCCGTTCAGATTCCGTGACAACCGTTGGTATGGCAAGTAAAGCCTCTTTCACTGCCACCTCAAGCACTGGTGTCCAGTGGACCTCCAGCGACCTTGCAGCATCAACTTCCTCATCCTCTTTTCCTGTACAGTCGCGATCTTCACAGTGTCTTCCCCGCTCGAGTCAGTCTTACACCGACGAACTCTATGCTAAGTATTCCCTTCCTCTATCTCGGCGCTGCGAGTCGCGGTCCACTCTCTTCCCATCCACCCCTTCGACGGCTCAGGCAGATCCCCCGCTGTCTCCCACTTCAACATCCTCTCGTCGCCGTAGAGAGGTTCCCCTCGTGAAGGCCGGTGCTGAAGGGCGCCTGCTCGTTCCTAATGTCACCATGCGGGCGCATAGCCTGTCTAGCCAGAGCCTTTCGTCCACAAGTTTGTGCAGTCCAGTCAGTCGCTACCCTAGTGAAATCAGCGAGGATAGCATGTGGAACGAGCAATGCAGTTCATCTCCATCTACATCCTCCCGACCGCAGGTACAAGGTATGTTGTAAACACCACTATGAGGACCACCACTCATTCCCCTTCAGTCCGCTCGTGGTCGTATGATAACATCAAGACATACCCTGTCATGATGCCCCCTCCGAAGAAGGAGAAGCGCATTGAGACACGTATTGTGGACGGAAACCTCAAGGAAATCGAGGTCGAGGTCGAAGTTGTCCAGCCACTCAAGCGGCTTTTCCTCTTCCACGGAAAGGAAACGAGTCCCGAAAGAAAGTGGTAGATGATATCCGAAACGCCATTGCCTTTGGAACGACATGAACTTATACCCACATTGCATCTGTGGAGCGACGACGACGGTTAACCGTCAACCCACGACACATACCCTGATTTATCGTCTCTTTTATTCTCTATCACATTCTCCTCGACACCACGCACAAACACACGTTTGCATGAATATCATCCACACATTATGACCTCGTCGTCTCTCCTAATTGCGCTACATCTCTACCCCTGACTTTGGCCACACGATAATGCCCGCTCTTCCGAGCAAAAACTTGGTCTCTTTGTGACATAGGCTTGTACTTTTAATATTTTCCTTTTTTTTTCGTTTCCATTCTGTACATCTGTACCAGTAGTTGCGCATTTACATTACCAGTTAGCATATGGTGTTTGGACTAATAGTCTTTCTACTTGGGATCATTGGCGTCGAGTTTTGTTCGGGTTGGTTGGGCATATACTCGATTCGCGGGCTAATGATTGTCGTTATTGCCTTAGTATTTTCCTTTTCGCTATGACTTATATTCTTGGCACTTTAACAATTCGCTATCACACTGCATCGGTTTGTTGTAGGTAACGACGTACATGTTTCAGGAATTGAATATTGGGAAACTGCCCCTGTCATCGGGATGCTGTTATGCCTCGCTCGTGCCTTGGTTAGTTTCAGCCCGCAGAGGACGATGTTCGGTAATTTGAACTTGTAAGGCCTGCGGGTGTCCGCGAGTGCTTCCTGTTCCGCTCACTTCTAGATCCGACCAGCTGGCAGGTTGGCGTACGCCGCACCTCCATGGGCGTAATAAATTCATGAGACCAGCCGTGACACACCACTTGTCTGAAATGCCTCACACAGCCTTACCCCATGCCCCACACACTCCGCGTGCAGCGTGTCGGCGCAGCCCGCCATCTTTGTACTGTCAGGTCGCGCGGACATCTTCACAGCATGTCCAATCAATCCGACCAATGTGCCCCGTTTGTGCCTAAAACCAACAAAACAGCTCGGCAAGATATGTGCCTGGAAAGCGCTGGATGGGCGATGAGGCAAAATATCTTGTCTTCTTCCGAACCAAGTTCGGATCCGTTTACAAATCATATGCGTGTTGTGTCGCACCCAATTACGCAGCATCCCGGAGCATGGTTCTCCTGTCCCCGAGTGTAGCGAATCGCTTTCGTTGCAAGGATGCATTCTGGGAACGGTCCCTCGTGACCCATTGACAGTTGTGTGTCATAGGAATGGGGTGTCCAATAAAGTAGGTCCGGGAAGGCGTGCCATGTCCCTTTTTCCGGGATGGATCATCAATTATTCAATATGTATTATACAAGCGTTCCTTCCGGGGCGCGATCCCGTCGTGGCATGTGTAATATCATGAAACGAAAACGGACACATATTGCGCGTGCCTCAGACTCGAGGTAAATTTATGTCCCTGTGGGGCGCCCTCTGGTTGGCTGGGGCGCGTTTAACACAACCATGTGCCGCATATTTATATCTTACGTATGGTTGTCTCCAGGTCGTCAAGTCATATGTGCGCTGTTCCGTCTTTGCCCGTGATGTATGCGCGCACGGTGTGAGGTAGTCCGGACGAATGACATGACGCGGCCCGGAAAATCATATGTTTGACGTGTCACAGGAGGAAGGCGGGCATTTGCCGTGATGTCGCAAGACTTCTCCCGACCAAGCCTTCCCGTGCCGGACCCGTCTTTCCTGTCCGGTGAATTAGGCGCTGAACAATGCTTCTCCACACGGCTTCCAGGACTTGACAAGCTTGAGGAAACTTATTCCCTGTCGAGTCAAAACGCGTGGGCACGCCCACATAATCGACCAACGAACACTCAAGGACTCACCACAAGTGCGAGGCTTCTCGGCAAGCGAATGGCGAAGCCCGCGGGGCTGCAGTGACCGTCGGTCTCATTCACATCGTGCATGGACATATTTTCTGCTGCCTTTCATTGATGCCTTCATATGAAATATGGGACTAATCTCGTGAACGCGATCATCGTATGGAGCGAGCTGCATGTGTGTCGTCCGTGTGACGCCTTCTGTAGGAGTGCGGTAAACCTCATTGAACTAATGTGATATCTTGGGCTTCGCCCTTGCTTCAACACAAGGTTCACGGCTGTGCAGGTGTGGGGCAGCCAGGGAATCCAATAAATCGAATTCGCACGTCAAACTAAACTTGCTCCACGCGTGCTTCTAGTCTAGCGCGATGAGTTAGGCATGCCATCCAAAGTAGCCGCAAGTTCGACTAAGGGGTTACATCATCGTACGAAAGGTTCACGAAAACGGTGCAGAGTACCAGGTTCAGACTGTCATTGTGACACCGTGGGTGGCATTTGAACGTACTACCTTTGAGCGAATACTGCATAAAGCCGCCGCCGCCGCCGGACTAGAAGACGGTTACGGACGATACTTGCCTCTTGCATGAGCTCATGACACAATCTGTGTCGTGTGCACAACGTTTGCTTCCTCAGAAAGACATATATATTCTGCGCCGTGAGACCGCGAAAGGGGCGTGTGGGGGTAGTGGTTACCATGATTACCGGCTATGAACAGCAGCCATATGTACCATTGGACACCATGTGTGTCAACAGGGGATCTGCCATGGTCTGTGGGTGAGATCGAGCCAGCCTCAGCTCTGATAGCACTGAGTGCACGCGCACGCTCTGGATCTGAGCAATGTTGTCTGGGCAACAACATTGACGGATTCGGACCCTCCTGGGTAAAGAAACGTGCCATAAACGATTATCAAGAGGTGTCATAGTTGCTTACCGCAGTACCTCTTGAGGACTAAAATAAAGTCGGAAAAATCCCACACCTGTGAAGCCATGTATCGAGTTGGATAGAGGGAGGGGGTAGTAGTCCCACTGTTCCCAAAATGACCACGGGAATGTCCTTTGTTTCGAAATAGAAAACCAGGGGTGTCGAGATGAGAGAAAAAAGAGCGGCCCTGGTACGCGACTTTTAAGGAGAAACATAATGTCGGGTGAGAGACGTACTCAGGAAGGCAAGGCGTTGCGGAAGGAGACAAAAAGTTGCGAAGAATCCGCCATTCGCGGAGTCTTGTTGATGGGCCGCATGCCTTGCGGCGCTGTGCTTCTCGAGTCCCTTGTCTCCATTGATTTCTTTGTGGCAGATCCCCTTCCTACAGGCGACGGCTAACGGCCAGCCTAAGCGAGACGGCGCCTGAACCGATCTCTTCCGTGAGAGGGATGAGGGTTCGGGACCAGTCACGATACATATTGACTTTCCGTGCGAGATATGTCCTCTTTTCTTCCCTCCTAGTGGTTGATTCTCTCGATGTTTGCCTTCTCAGCTCGTGATTGGTCGCTGGTCTTGGCCCATTGTCGGTCCTGGTAGCATCTCATAAAAAAGCACCAAGTTGTCTGATACGAAGATGACAGTTTTGGGTTCCGGTGGCTGACGCCCACATCGCTGCTTCGTTCACCGGAAGTATAAAATGAACTGCCTGCATCAACCCCGGATGACCCGTGGTTCATCTGCGTTATTTCCAGATCAGCTCCCCTCGTTTCTTTTGCCAGCGACGATAATCTAGTTGTTCATCAGCTTTCATCTTCCCCGCAACGGGCAAGCTATTCATAGGGTGAGATAACCTTTGATCGATAGCCCAATTTTACAAAATTCAATTCCTCTCCCCAGGCCTTCTTTATCGTCACATTAACGGACCTTTGTTACGGTGAATGTGCAGCGTGTTGGTTCACGAACTACCGAGACTGCAAGGCAAAGCGATCAAGACAAGAGGGTATCTCGTTGTGTTTTCCACGATGATAATGGCTGCTGACCGCAGATCGTAACATATACGATATATCCTTCCAGATAGCGCATCGACATCGATAACCAATCAAGATGTGATGACGAGTCGTTGAATGGTTGCAGGGACAGGATACCAGATTCGGATCAAGATCCGCACTCCGCCCCATCGCCACTATAAGTGATTGCCACAAATCCCTATCGTCCACACCACCGTGTCTTGGTCATCGATTTTGTGTATACAATGGTGAGTTGCGCGATAAGACGTCTCCCTCGCTCCCATGTTCCGACACGTCCTCTAGGGTGTTACCATCGAGACGATCACGCCTGGAGACGGTTCTAACTTTCCAAAGATTGGGGGTACGCTCTTCCCGCCGGCCGTTCCAGACGAGACCGTACTGATGTCGCATCAGATAAGGTGAAAATCCATTATGTAGGTACCCTCGAGGGCGGACCCCGGCACGGCGAGAAATTCGACTCGAGCAGGGATCGGTATGTTCATGTTCGCCTCTCCGCCGTGTCGCTGATCCTCACAATCGGCCGTCAGCAGGGACCCCTTCATAACCGAAATTGGCGTCGGTAAGGTTATCAAGGGATGGGACGAGGGTGAGTGACCGTATTCGCTCGAGACTATCAGGTTTCATCTCCTCCCAGGCGTCCCACAATTATCGGTCGGTCAAAAAGCAACCTTCATCATTACCCCAGATTACGTGGGTGCCCGGTGTCTCTTGAATCAATCGCATTTTTCTGAAGACAATCCCTACAGGCCTATGGTAGCCGGGGATTCCCCCCTGTAATTCCTCCAAACTCGACGTTGAAATTCGAGGTGGAATTACTCAAGATCAATTGACGACTTTGTATGTAACGTGTACGACAGCCCTTTTTTGTCTGACGGCTACCTCGTGTTTTGTACCTCGACTGTTAATTTTGTGTTGTCTACCCACCCTTCTACACGGCGTGAGCTCTCTGCGCGGTCTACGACGAACCTTGACGGACCAGCATGAAATTTGGCATCGCCTTTGCCAGTGAGGGGGGGTAGTGCGAGGACCACAGAAATCAATGCAACGGGACTCTAGTAAACGGACTGAACAATTGATGGAAGAAGATTTTGATTCTTCTACCATTGATCGATATTTAGATCACCCGTGAATGAGTACGATCACCGGATCTTTATTTCCTTGCCCCTGCTGCGGTGAGCACATCGATTCCGGTGGTTCATAGTTATCGAACCCCCGATACTGTCACGCACTAGTGGGCTAACGTGTCCGAAACTTGTATTAGTCGGGGTAGATTCTGTCGTAGATTGTGACAGCCGAGGATTTAAATCAACGGGGAACATTGCATTCAGCGCCCACGAGCGCAAATTACAAGAACAATCCCGTCTGTGCCTTAACATGATTATCAATATGTGCTCCCCAAGAACCGGAAATTGACGGTACAATTGACCTGTGCATGCAGCTACTGATCGGAAAGTAATATGTGCACGAGCGTGCTCGGCTCAGGCTGTCAGAGATGCCGTTGGCACTTGAACTTCCACCATGCTCTCGTCGTCATCATCATCGAGACCCGACCCTTCGCCCGGGAGTCGTGGCGTACACCCACCAGACATTGTGGCCGACCCCTCCAGATTCTGTGACAGTTCGACGTCACGGACATCTGCAAATTCCGCCAGCTGCGCAGCCAGAAGCACAAGCTGTGCTTGTAATGCTGCCCTCTGTTCCGCATTAAGCTCTATCGATTTTCCGGACCCATCTTGGCGAGAACCAGTAGATCCCTCAAGAACCACGCCGTCCGAAGCAGAAGGCGGCTTATCAGTGCCATCAACAGTGGCTGGTTGGTTGAGAGTATTAACGGGCGCCGAAGGTTCTCCCGACCTGTCTTCTTCGTTCGAGATTTGAATCAGCTGTCCAAAGTTGATGGCTTTGAGAATGTTCTGTGCTGCTTCCCAAGCATCGCTACCTTCCCCCGTCTCGTGATCAACGGCGTCGGCTACTTGTTTGTGGGAGGTTGTTGCCGAGCTATCCCGACCAACCGATGGTTGCGTAGATCCTGGCGCGCCTGGATATGGGTATCCAAGAGGATACCCTCCGTATCCTGGTGGCTGTCCGGGAGGGGGAAGACGCGTCTGCACATTAGTGGCTCCATGAGGGACCAGTGGGGTCTGTGTGAATGGCGACGACGACGATGGTTGTGGACCAGGCAGTGTTGTCTGTGCAAGCGTTTGTGGGCGACGCGTCGTCCGCTTGGAAGTCTGGGGTGGAACGGGAACTGAGCAAACACCCGAGTATGGACAAGGAGCTGGTGTGTACATACGGCACCTCCCTCCCAGTTTTCGTTGAGTCGGTATTTGCCGTTAACCCCCTTCTCTAGGCGACCTCTCTTGTAGGCCTTTTGCAACGCTTGACTAGCTGACGGGCGAAAGTTCATTTGCAGAGGGTAGTGCGTCGACATCCAGTTGAACAGAGTCTTTGGTGCACATCCTTCAAGGTCCCCTGAGTCCAGCAGTGCTTCGACAATCATCTCCTCGTAACTCGGGAGATCGTCGATATTGCTATGTGGAAGCGGCGGCTCAGAAGTAGGAGGAGGAAGTGGTATGTTGGTGAACAATGGTGGATGATGGTTCGCCGGATTGGTCGGGTACATTGCAGGAGGTTGAGGATACGGAGGGTAAGGCGGTGGATAGCCATATGTTCCGTGAGCAGGGGTATAGTAGGGCGCGTGAGGGTAAGTGGGGTGGTAATACGACTGGTGGGGATAATGTAGACCAGGGGCAGATGGAGATGCTTGCGGTTGAGACGTAGAAGGCTGAGGGACAAACGGAGTGCTTGCGGGTTGCCCAGCCTGGGGTGGTGCAGGCGCCGACCGCTGCTGTGGCGAACCCGTTTGAGGTGGTGTTGTATCTGACACGCCATTGGCATCAGGAGGAGACGTTTTCGAAGGTGTTTCTGACTCTGGAGATGCCTGAGTCTGCGACGCTTGGGCTTTCTGGGCCAGTATGGTGGCAATAGCGGCACGGATGTCGTATGGCCATACAGTGCTCTTTATGTGCAGTGGTGCATGGGCTTCAAAAGTGAGGCAAATGTCGATTACCTGCTGTGGTGGAAGCAATCCGAGGTATTGCTTTTTGATGGTGTAGATTTCAGCCTCTGATACATTTTTCGGGGGAGTAAGGTTGATGTCAGATCGTGCTGGGACGCATGAATACCTACCAGATAATGGTTGATAGCCATTTTGCGGAGGAGATGCAAGAAATGGTGTTGATGCGGTTTGCATCGTTCCGGTGGAGCTGCATAGTTTTGCATATCAAAGTTTACAATGTTATTGTATATCAATTATTCAACTCAATCGTGAGTTAGTTGCAACCTGTAGCATACTAGACTATTTTCCCCCGTATGTAGTACCACAAGATACTGGTTTCACCCTAGCGTCAACTACGAGTCCCTCTCACCCTGGGGCGACGGGCCGCTAGATGGCTGTTCTTTGTTCCCTTGAACAAGAGCGGCTTCCTCGGGAGACAGAGAAAGAATCGATTGCTTGTGCTTCGATACCCACCTACGTAGCTGAACACACGGTTTTGGTTATCCATGTCTAGAGTCGAGAAACAGAGCCATCGACTCACGGGCATAAAGATGTGTTCCCGCTCACCCCAGTCTGCGACAAAAGCACAATAGAGAAGCGTGACTAGAGACTGAGTGAGTGTCGCAATCACAGTACCCGTTCGAGATAGCCTCACGAGGTATTGTAGTGTACGTTAGAAAGCGGGATCCCGAGTACACCCAAGGGGGCCGGAAGTCGCTATCATCGTCTTCGGTGGTCCGTCGAGTCCATGTAGAGACACGTCTGCGCGCGGAAGCCCCTCGCAACGTTGTGGGTTTGACTAGTTGCAAAAAAAGCGAGTTGAGCTGTCTCGGGCCTGATCGTTGCATGAAGAGAGTCGGTTTGTACTTTGTTTGTCCACCCGCCGACTTACCTTAGAACTCGAAGACGTGTGCAGACGGTACAGAGTAGCGGCCATTGGGAAACCAAGATAATTGTGGCAACTTCAGACTCTCACCAGTAGTTCCTTCATGCGCATGACCCTGCCGTTCCGGACGCTTCCCACCTGTCAGTGATTATCTGAGGCCATCTTATTAAAGTCCTTGGATTGCCATTATCATGGGAATCATCCCTTAATCTCAACCCAGCCCCATGTCCTTGAACGCAGCAAGCACGCCTGGTTACACTTTCGCTGCTAGCGGAGGTGTTGCTTCCACAGACTCCGACCCCATCTCATACCTCTACCCTCATCACTCCTCGGCTGTCGCTACCTCCTTGATCGCAACAGCCGAGGCGCTGGTAAACCCGCGTGGCAAGGGTATCTACGCCACGGATGAGACCATCGAAGGTATCGAGGCTAGGCTCCTGGCTGCCGAAGACATCCAGGGCAAGTCGAACGCCTATACCGACTCCCAAAATCGTGAGCGTAGACGACGCTGGAGGGAGTGTCTTTACGAGTCGCTTCCGACTGGTAAGTACACGCCCTAGCAATATTTCTGATCTGACCGTGTCTCGTGTCGTATATCCAGATTACATTTCGGGCGTGATCTTGTATCACGAGACACTCATAGACTTTCAACTCGCCCCCATCCTAACCAAGAGGGGAATTATCCCCGGGGTGCGCGCTGACACCGATGCACACCCTCTGCCTATCTCACCTCTGGAACCTGCTACTCAAGGTCTCGACGACCTTCTGCCTAGGTTACAAGCTGCTTATAAGGCTGGGGCACGCTTCAGCAAGTGGCGCGCTCCAATCCTCTGCAACTCGTCTACTCTCCCTACTCAAGCTGGCCTTGAGGTTCAAGCAGAGAGCTTGGCACGCTTCGCTGCAATCAGTCAGCAGGCCGGCCTAGTTCCCATCGTCGAGCCCGATGTGGACTTTGCGGAGGACGCGGACCTAAAGAAAAGTATGGAGGTTCACGTGAAGATCATCAGTATGATTTATGCCCGCTGCGCCGCTTACGGTGTTTTACTTGAGGGTAAGCCCATAGGAACAACAAATATTGATAAAAAAAAGCCGAGGTTGATCATGTGAACGATGAACTTTAGGTTCATTGATCAAACCATCCTTCCCGCAACCGGGATTGAAACACCCGTCTCGTAGAACGACATCGATCGAAACGATCGGTCTTGCGACGGCAACGGCACTCGCTCGTTCCGTGCCTGTCTCAGTCGCCGGTATTGTGTTCCTGTCCGGTGAGCAGTTTGGGGCTCTTGACAGGTTTCCGCGCATGAACGGCCTTATTTTTAGGGGGTCTGTCGGACTCTGATGCGGTCAAGTATCTCAATGCTGTGAATGCCATCGTGAATAGGCCTCCTGTCGGCGCGCCACTCGCCTTGTCCCGATTGCCCAATCTCACCTTTTCCTTTGGCCGGGGACTGCAAGGCGAAGCCATGAGAAAGTGGGTCGGAGGTGACGAAGGGGGAGCGAAGGAAGCATTCGAAGCTAGAGCAAAAGCATGTTGGTTAGCCGCAAAGGGGGAGGCGTTGAGCTGAGCTATATAGCTGTTCCCTCGACCAACATGCGCCATGTTCTAAAAAGAATATCTCAAATCGACCTTGCATTCACAATCGAGACGGGGACCTGTTTAGAGCCATTTTACAGGAAATATTTGCGCCACCACCATGCCATGCATGGTGCATGCTTAGCTTTTATGAGCGAGAGGTCTTGGCACGCCTTCACTTGGGTCGTGAGCTATATCCAGGATGATTAATCTTTGAACCAGTTCGCAGAAAACCTGATACGAGTTTCGGCTTCAGCCACCGAATAGCATTCTCCCGGTGTGCTCAACCGGAACTAAAATACCGCGGAAACAGTGAATTGTCGACGTCCCTTTGACGACTTCAGCTACCTACGGAGGTGGGCACCTCATCTCTTGGTTTCTCTACCGGTGATGCCTCTGATCCACAAAAATCAAGGTGACCCCGGCATGCATCGGAGACACCGATGCTTTGCGGAACCACCGATGCTATCTGATCCGAGCCATGACGTATCTCCCTACGTTGTCCCATGCATTCCAGGCGCTCTACACAGGTGTAGGAATGAGTATCTTCCTATGTTTGTCTGGAATGTTTGTTCTAAACACTCTCAAGTGTCGTGACCCATACCTGGTGTTAGCATTGACGCAACCGGGGTCATGGCAAACGTCCGCGTCTTTCAAACAAATCCGGTGCCGCCACCAACATGAGTTAAGATTTTGACCAGACTATTCCCGGGCGGACAGGGCACCCGGTAAGAGTTCCTTTAGCACTGCCGATTCTCCTTGGCCATCCAGAGTGTGTCACATCATGAGTGTGCGTCAACGGTGGAGAATAGCTCCTGACGGTCAGAAATTGCCGACGCGCAAGAGTATAAAGACGACTCACGCGGTTGGATGCTTCCCTCACCTCAGCTTCACCTTTCTTCATTCGTCGAGTCTTTCAGCCAACCATCTCTCAAGCTTTATTTTCATCATGAAGTTCATCTCAACACTTGCTGTTCTCTCTGCTGCTATCTTGCCATCCCTTGCACAGAGTGGATCTTTCAAGGTCACGTACGTCGGCCTGTACGACGATCCCAACTGGCCGCTCGACAGCACCGCCTGCTCCAACGGTGCCAACGGGCTCGATACCAAGTGGGCTGTCTTGGGAGACATCCCCAACTACCCCGCAGTGGCAGGTATCCCAGGACTCACCTGGAACTCCCCCCTGTGCGGCACCTGCTGGGAGTTGTCGTATGTGGACGGCGCCGACGTGACGCACAACATCACGGTCACAGCTGTTGACGCAGCGTATTCTACCTTCAACCTCGATGAGAATGCCTTCATCGCTTGGGCAGGTACCCCTGGTGTGCAAGCAGGTTCAGTTCAGGCCACAGCAGTCCAAGTTCCATGCGATTACTGAAACAGGAGGTATGGTGTGGAATTCTGCACGAAAATTACGGCGTTACTCACCTTCCCCAGTTGTAGCAGACAATGAGGATCTGTCATGTTAATGGAACAATTCAATGGACTTAGTTTCTTTTGGCACGTTGTAGTTAGATCGGACATACGGACTGATTAGCAGTACCTGCATTGTCTTGGCCCGACGGACACGTGGAATGTCTTTCGTCTTCGAATGTATATCTTTTATCGCAAAATTGTGAACGCTGAGGGATAATGTGTCGTCGTCCAAGAAGTGGCCTCCGAATCGGGACCAGAACCGTAAAATTTCCCCCCGATCGTCGCAAATATTACGATGACGTGTGGATTTGGACCTTTGCCGTAGTTTGTGCATCGCCCCGGAGACTTGACGAACTGTCAGAGATATCAATATACGTCTTGACCACGAACCCAGCCTAAAATGCGTCGCATACGGACGAGCAAGCGATCAATACTTAGACCGAGGCATTGTCCAGTGTTACCATTGTCAATCATGATATTCAGCTAAGCCCCCTGGTGCATCGCCATGAGCCTCCGGTTATCAAAATGAGCCTCATAAAGACGATCCCGTTGCCAGTGGATGGTTCTCCTCAGGTTAACTTCGCCTTCTCCACCCATCGAGTCTCCTCGCCTACCTCCTATTTTTACCATGAAGCCCATCTCATCCCTTGCCATGCCTCGCACAGAGTGAAGGTCACGTACGTCAGTCTGTCTGATGACCCTAGCTGGTCGCTCGACAACACCGCCTGCTCCAACGGTGTCAACGGGCTCGCCAGCATGTGGCCAACCTTGGGATACGTCCCAAGCTAATCCCTGGTGGCAGGTATCCCAGGACTCACCTGGAACTCCACCTTGTGCGGCACTTGCTGCATTCAAAGACGAAAGACATTCAACGTCACGGCAGTGTCCTCGGGCTGCCAGCCAGCTACGATTCGAACCTGCCACTGAAGGCAAGTTCATCGTTGACCCCAAGACTACTGGTCAGCGTAGCACTGAGTTCCATGAGATGATCTGCAAGGGGGAAAATGTGGAATATGCTGCGTCAACAGCTGTGACCACGATGTTGCGCGCCATGCTGGCATCGTTAGTGAGAGTTCCTATACTATCTTTCAAGACTCGCGAAATAAGTGTCGCATGATAGTACGCCAGACTCGGATCCGCGACATGCCAGTGTTCAAGAAGTGGTCTCGGGACGGAACCAAAAGTTCCCCGTCGTAGATACTATTAGTGCTTACGACATCTGTGAAGTTGTGAAGTTGATCATTTGCCGTGCTTCAAGTTTGTGTACTAGAACGTGCGTCCCAGAGGTAGTGGTCAAAACGTCAAAATCAATCTTGACCACCGTGACTGGCACACGAAGTAAAATTGGACCTCAAACCTGCCAAATTATTGTAAAATGCATCGAATACATGAGGGCCATCTCTTTGGACGAAGCCCCCCTGGCCCATGTTCAGCCAGCATTTCCCCACTGACTGCTCCCAGGCGTGGGGCTCATCTCGCACATATTCCGGGTAAAAGTGCGGTTTAGAGTCCTTCCTGCACTGCCATGAACTTTTAGTTACCCAAAGTGAATATTAGTGGCCTAACGATCAGAAGCTCCCGAGGTGGAAGAGAGTATAGAGACGATGCTGCTGAAAAGTTTCTCCACTTGTCGACTTTTTTCACCAAAATCTGATACATTCCATGAGTAGCACCGCGTGTTCCAGTGGTGTCGATGGGCTCAAGAGCAAGTGGCCTGTATTGGGAAATGTCTATGGGCTCCCCTTTGTCGGAGTCATCCCTGGACCTACCCGGAACTCCACCTTGTCATGGTACGTTAACTGGCAACTCGCATATATTGCTCCCGATGGCACTACAAGCTACTTAACGATGATGGCAGCTGACTCAGCATCACGGAGGAAAGTGTCCGACATCCAGGCGGGCAGCACCGGTATGGAAGCAGGTTCGATGGATGCAACAGCAGTTCAACCCGCACCTGCTAATTGCGATACTATCACCCGAAATAAGGGGTACGAAAGCCAAATTTCTTACCAAGTTACGGCATTGTTCATCCTTCCGTGGGTCAGAGTGGACGGTTTAGATCTGCCAAATCAATGAGTGTTTTCGAAACAAATGGATGTCTTTCCTCTGGTGTGGGATGGACCGGTGTTTTCTGTGTTTGAATCCGTATCTTTCATTAAGAACCTGTGGATGTTGAGGGATGGATGGATTGTGTGCCGCGTCTGCATGTAGCACGCGATTCAACCATCCTATTTACAACCACTCCAAGAAACCTCGAGTCCGGAACAAAGTCCGAGTTGCTCGTTGTCAGCCTCTGTAGTCACAACGGAGTGTGAGCCTAAACTTTCGTGACACCCTGAATTTATAGGCAAAAGATCATATGCAGCAGACCACAACCAGAAGTCACGGCTAGGGAAGGTTTGACGTACCTGTGAAAGCCTCGGGCCCACCGATCACGACGGGTGCCGCTTTTGCTGTCATCATGTCACCTCTGCGTAGTCCGCGTCCGCGGCTGAGAACAGCTAGATTGTGAACGTTCGGTCAGCGAACTGTATGAACTTCGAGAAGCGTCACGTTCGTTCGGGCGGAGGGATCGCCCGACGAGGGAACCGCGCTAATCACCGCATTCTGGCCAGTTCATTAACGAAATGGTGTAACGAAGAGAAGAGATCCTTGCGATGGGTCGCCATCGGGGTATTTACGCCGTGTGACCAAAAAAATATTAATAGTGTGGGCGGTTGAGTCTCAGAGAGACTTGGAATAGTAATCTTTATCTGAGTTGGCGCACTGAGATGAACTGCGACTATGACCGCTCGTTCATGCGTGCGGACATGAAGGCCTAGTTCGAGTTTGATGGCATTCAGCGGCGTACCCAAATGAAAGAACGTGTCAGAATGATCGCACCATGCACCTATCATGTGCTACATGCGTGGGGGCGCACACGGACCGCTCTGATGTCTCCGCCGTGTTAGTTTCAAAGACACATTGACAAGTTGACAACATTGGTTATGGCAAATATTCTCACCGTCGTTGATTGAACGGTCACAGCGTCCGAGGCAGACGAACCACCCAATAGTGGCACCGCCATAGGTTGGTTCTATTCGGGACCCGGATCATGAGCGTTTATCATCGGGCAACCGTGTAGTAACATTGAGCTCGCTCGAACTCGACTAGTAACCCAGTAGGGTGAATTCCTAATGGAGATCACTCAAGGGCAAAACGTAAGTACTATACGCAACACTCTGGTTCTAACCCCTTGTTTTGTCGGTGAATGTGAGCTTGCGAGCCAATTTGAGTTTCGTCGGGAGAGTACTGATATGTGTTTCAGAATGTTCCTGTCTGATGCCATGGGTCTCGAGTCTCAACGCTGTTTGGTCCTGGTTGCCAATCGCGTTGTGTGAAGAAGCATTGACGCCAAAAAAGATCCAGAAGTGAGAATACTAGTCGCAGGTCTCCCAATTGGCAAGAGATGCGAACAATGATGCAATGACATTAATGACATGGTTCGAGAGACCGGTCTATATAGGTCGGGTCCTCCTATACGGCTGCGCTCAACAATTACGGCGAAAGGATAGCACACATTTCTGCCGAAATTATCCCGCCCCGTTCCAGGGTACAAGTGACGATATTGGTATCCTCTGATCTATATTCCATGTACAGCACTCTCCCTATACTGTAGCAAATATGACAGGCAATAACTCTAGAATGGCTGAGATCCGAAACGTGCCAATGTTAACGTTCACTGTTCAGGGCGACAACCTCTCGATCGTCCAGCAAGGTTCTTCCTCGGATTCAGGGCCCTCGACGCGCAGATATCGGACACGATCGTGAAGGCGGGATGGTTTCCCAAGCCAAAACTCCATCTCGCTAAGAAAGATCAGTACCGGGTGTGTTCATCGAAGCGCTATGGAATCACCTTGGGAGAACTCTCCAACCACCCCAAAAGTCTGGGGGCGGAAGTTTCCCCTCCGTGTTCTTCGAGTCCTCGACTCCGTGGAGTTTTCGAAGTTTCTCCAATCTCTCCTGTAAGGCATGTTCCCCGATGACAGTACTTTGCTTGCTCGCCAAAGCTCCAAGCTGACTGCCGATAGGGCGACTCTGAAAGTACGCCTCGCTTTCCTCTTTGCTGAGTTTCTCCACTTTGCCAACAATCCTGACCTGTCTCGATATCTCTCGCCAGAAGAAGAGTAGGGCAGCGTTGGGATTCTCGTGAAGTTCTTTAGACTTGCGGGAGGTATAATTTGTATAAAATACGAAGCCTCGCTTGTCTAGTTGCTTAAAGAGCACCATGCGGGAGGAGGGTATACCCGCTAGCGTGGCAGTGGACAAAGACATAGAGTCTGGCTCACGAACACCAGCATTGCGGGCTTCATTGAACCAGACGTGGAACTGTTCCAAGGGAGATGGATGGACATCGTGTGGAGAGAGATGTTCTGGAGTATTATATTGGTGGTGCGAGCGTACTTGGATGGTGTCTTTTGTCTCCGCAACGTCTATGGTGGCCATGTCCAGGGATGGTACTGATTTGACTGACAGATCGTACTTGAGATAACGATAGGATGATAGCCGCGGCCGCGATAAGGATTTATTTGGGATTACCCTGACCACCTCCCAGTGGATCATGTTTACTGGTTCGAACGCAGTTCACTTGCTCGTTTGAATCACACCATCGGGAACACCCGAGGGATAACTTAACCATGCCATTTTAAAGGTACGTTCTTGTGTACTTTTCACTCTCCCGCCTGTCACCCATCCAACAATTTGCCATGCCGTCACTTTCCAAACGTGGTCCGTCTTGGACCGGCATGCGTATCTAAGGGGGTATAACTGACGACGGATACGGTGGCTGAGTCTCAGCCTAGAAGCATGGAAGAGTGGTTATGGGGCAGTCCTCCAATGCGAGACTTGTCGGGAATGGTTCGATCGAGACTACGATATATAACATTACATAGTGGTGTCACGGCACCTCGCTCCGAGAAAGTTGAAAGTCGACAGTTACTCCATGTAGCGTCAACATACTGTTCGGTTGAGTTTTCCTCGAATAGATGGTCGGATAATACCTCATAATGGCCGGGATGGAGATGCATATACCTACCTAAGGCAGGGCGGTCAGCTAATCTTGGTCCGCACTACTTCCTAGGAGGTCGAAAGGCCCAAATCCAAAGCCGCCCATGATCAGAAGACGACATCACACATGAAAGGTTTAAGGGGGGCAACGACGTTGCAAGGACGGGTGTAATAATCATTTTGATTGGTACAGTATCTGATTGATAGGTCATATTTACCGAAATGAAGCAAGAATTCATTCATAATGACCGCAGCTGTGACGGCAGATCCCTTTGACAGGTCCAGGGGTCTTCCGACTTCAAGCTTTAAGCCACTGAGCTGGAGAATCGCCATTCAGGCCACGATGACGTGCGCCGAAAATAAGACGGTAGTCAGCGTGAAGCCTGTAGGAGAGTGGATGGAGAGCTCGCTTGCCAATCCTTGGACGGACGATGACCAAATGCGAAGATAGAGTGGCTGCGGGCCGATGAGTAATTCGTTACCACCTTGCAAGGTACATGGGCGTCTAGGAGGTGCAGGCGAACACAAATAGCTTTATTTCGCTAAGGAACCTTCTGTTCATGGAGGAAAGCAGGTAGTAAAGCGGAGGAGTATTTTAAGGTTTGCCGGGTTCCTGCCGCGATAGGAAGCTGCGGCAAGAGACCATACGATAATTGAGAGCTTTACTTGGAAGTATAAAATTGGTCCCGTCGTTTTTCGAAACAGTACTAGCGGAATGCTGATACCTATGACCACCCAGGCCAGAAAATGTCGGCGGAACGTCGGCAGGCTTACTTCTGTTCTCGGAGATTGAAGCGGTGTTCTAAATCCAAATCGTTGTAATCAGGGCACGTGGTGGGTTACAGTAACGTTACGCACGGCACGAGCCGAGTACGATCTGAGATCAAAGTTGCCGAGGTGTGATCGAGGTGTAACTTGATTTTGTACTTTTAGTCTGCTCTCCTCCTTCCGTCCGCAACCCTCCTCCTCCCCCGCACACGGCTGCCCCTACATAAACATGCATTCCATATCCGATCTAACTACCTTCTGCAAGAAAACATCTGGCGATGTCCCTGCAAAGCTTGTCGTAAGTCCATTCCTCATGTCGCCACGTTCCCTCCAGACCCACCTCACAGGGTGCAACCACGACCGTCCTTGGTTCTAAAATGTATCTCTTCGTGAGCCGCATTTAATTCTTCCCTTCTTCGTCACTCTGACCCTTCTTCAGGGCGGTCGGCTGGTCACGGAGCGACGCATGGTTTCCGACCTCTATGTTTTCGATCTCGTCACCTTTATCTGGGAGAAGATCAATCCCTTTCCCGAAGGCGATGTCCCTGAACCCCGTTACTTTCATAGCGCGGAAACGTGTATGTCTTCCCACTTTCACTATCCTTCATTCATCTCTTGTTCGCAGGGAACAACCAACTCATCGTTTTCGGCGGAATGGGAAACACTCCAAGTTCATCCAACACAGAGGACCTTTGTGTTCTAAATGACATCCGATTTCTTGACTTGTCGACGATGCATTGGCTTCCCGCTTCAGCTACCAATGGATCCTCACCAGATGCACCCACCGAGGCGCTCCTCCCGAAACCGCGATATGCACATCTCTCGTCGGTGACGGCCGATAGGCTCTTCATCATCGGCGGCCAAGATCTATCGAACGTCTGGTTGGATGACGTCTACGTTTACGACCTCCTTGGAAAGGCCTGGGTTCAACGGAGGAACTTCCCCCACCATTGTGGCACCTATCGCAGTGTAGCAGTATCCGCCAATCTTCGTGTCCGGCTACCTCAAGATGAATCACGTGTTACTGATAACCCCCCCATCCTTGGCTCTCCAGGCTCTCGCTTCCGTTCAGACAAGTCCTCGCCTTCTCAAGAGTGTACACCTACCGAGTCCCTCGTCCATCTTCCATACTCTGCTTCCCCAACTGACGACTTTCCAAACGACATTTGTCTGTATAGCAACTACAACGTGCGTTCCTAGCTTCGTATTGCGACCTTCTACTCACAGCTTCACCCAGTTCACGGATGTTAAGCGCGAGCTCGAGGTCTTTTCCCCACTACCTGATACAGATTTTACAATTACCGATCGTTCCACAGCAATGATTGGCACTTCCTTCCCTCCTGGCCTTCGATTTCCCTCTGGTGCAATTTTGGGCACTCATTTCATCATTGCCGGCACCTACCTTGCTCACACATACCAATCTTACTCGATCTGGGCACTCGACCTGCACGCGATGACGTGGTCACGCATTGATCCAGGAAACGCCGTGGCTTCTGGATCGTGGTTTCGGGCGTGTCTTTGGGCAGAAGCCAACCGATTCATCATATTCGGAAATCGTCATGGAAATTTGGTGGAAGACTATAATCGTCGATTGCTCAGTTGGGATGACGTTGCGGTGATTGACCTGGAATCGTTCGGCATTTATCAGCCGCCTCCGTCACAGCTTGATATTCCTATGCAGGAGTTTGGTTTGTCTGCATTGGAGGAGGGGGTTTTGGCGGACTTCGAGTTTGTCTGCGATGATGGGCGCAAGATCCCTTGTTCGAGAAAGACCTTGGAAGATAGGTGGCCTTGGTTTAAGGACCAAAGGATGAAATTTTTGGAACGTGCCCGTCAGGCTGTCGAAATTCTACCTTCTTCTTCTATGGACGTTGGCCTCCCCGATCTTCCTGGCGCCTCGGACTCATCAGAGCCTCGGCCAGATCCGCGGTTAACACCACGTTCTTTCCATCTCTCGGAACCGTACCCGATTGCGCTGGCATTGTTGCAATACTTCTACGCGCTAGCGCTCATCACTCCTCTTCAACATGCTCCCGCGGTCTTGAGCCAGTTGTTGATTCTTTCCAATACTTATCAGATCACACATCTTGAAGCTTTGGTAAAACATGCGATGCACCGGGCTCTATCCAACTCGACTTCTGTTGGGGTTTATGAAGTAGCGACACTTTGTAACTGCAGGAGCCTCCAAATACGGTGCGGTTTCTAAGATTTGGCTACGATGCTATACTAACTCCTTTGTTTGGGGGGAAAGTGCCTTGAAAACTGTAATGGTAAGCGTTTCTCTAGTGTGCGCATGCATCAACTCCGAGTCTACGCTCATGATACCCAATGACTATCTAGTCATATAGCCAACGAAGGACAGGCCGTTCACGCGCAGATAGCAGAGGCGGAAATGGAGGAAATCGTGGACCCGACCCAGGTGACAGCGATCATCAGGGGAGAGGATCAGATGAGACCCTGATATCGTCCGCTCGGGCCCGAGGTGCTTCAGATGCCAAGGTACCAACCGTCGATCAACGCAGCAATGGGACCGGCAGGGGACACGTTGCGAATAACAGTAAGCATGTTTGCACATCTGTGTCAAGCCGTGGGTAAATTCGCGATGTTCTAATCTTGTAACTGCAATTCACGTAGCCGTTCTCACTTGTGATGGTACCTCACCACATCAAATTCCGGCTGCCGTGTCACTTGCAAGCCCTCAAATACATGAATATTCGCATAAAGCGACCCTTTCGGAGAGTACCTTGACGCCACCACGACTCTGGACAATGTCAAACCACAGTAGGACACACAGTATCATCTCTGCACACGCAGACTTCGAGCTCTGTGCGGTTGCGGAACTACTCTCCTCAACTGTCTCGCACACACGCAGCCACGCTGAAGAGCAAGAGGCTATTGGTGTTGCCTTGGATGATGGCGTTGACGATTACCTCGACGCTAGCATTCTTTCCCGCGACCGGTGTCAGCGGAACACTTCTGTCGCGCCTTATCTTCTTCTGGAATGCGAGGAGCCTTTCTCACCTCCACATCCCTCATACCCTCCTACTGACGGTTCCTGCACCCCGTCCGACTCAGAATTCGATCCATTCCCAGAAGGCATCCAGTGGCAGTTCCATGCACCTGTACAATCTTGCTTCCCTGTGTACCACCTACCACGCCGCGCTCGGGCACGCACGCAATCCAGTGCCGGCGTGAGTACAAGCGACTCCGATACTCCATCTCTTTCCTCTTCAACAACTTCTGTCAGCTCATCGCATTCCCAATCATATTCCCCCCCAAGAAGCCCAGCCACTTTGAAGACCCCGCTTGACTATGTACCACCGTCACATTCTCTTGCCATCATCGATGAACAATCCACGGGACCTCAAGTGCCCACCGACCGACCCGCCTCACATAGCTCTGCAAGCATCATCTTTGCACCCATCGAGCCTTCTTCGGGACACGACAACTTCATGCAATCCCTGCAGACGCTGGAAATCCGGCCAAAGATTCGGAACATTGAGAACCTCCGAGTCAACGTGCCGCCCCTCTCGCTGCCCTTCCCCAGCCTGACGCATTCCCCGACGACCTCTACCGACCACTCGAGCGCGTCCGTCGTCACGGACCAGACAATGGCACCCATTTCGCGTATGGGGAGTGCGGGTATCGGCGGGAAGCTCTCCCTCACGCGTATCATATCCCCCGTATCCAAAGCATCCCGACCTTCGGACGTCGGATCAGAGCTGTCATCGACTTCGCCGACCATGATCAGTTCTTCGTCCAAATTCTCCAGGAAGGTGGACGCCAAGGAGGAGAAGATGCGGAAAGCGGAGGCGAAGCGGATGGAGAAGGCTGAACGAAAGGCTAGGACGGAGCGTCTCGCTGAAGAGCTCAAGGAACGTCAGCGGCGCAAAACGCTTGCCCCCGAGAGGGGGTCGGTCCGGTCGAAAGGGTCCGGAGGGCGGAACGGTCGCCGGCAGTGGGATTCCGATCTCGCCATGTACGATGGACTTGCGGGTGGCTTTTAAGGAAATTTCACATCTTGTCACTTTCATTATTCGCTTAGACATTTGTTTTGCGTATATACATTTGGCACGTTTGGGCATTTGTTGTCATTACTATTGTAGGATCTACTTGTATCACGCTAGCAATGATCTGATCTGGGTGTCACATTAGATGCACCTTGTCGACCATTAGAGCATAACGACTAGAATTGAAAGATACTATGTACTATGTGATACCAAAGAAATGCAATCTCGCCAAGAACGTCCGAGTCTCACGGGCAGCAAACACACTGAAAGTCCGAGTATGTCACCTCTACGGTAGTACTGCACCCACAACCCCCAGGGATGTGTCCGTTTCAGCACGAGAGGAAAGCTGAGCAGCCTCCTCAGTACCTCGGACATCGGTGGGTAGTTCGTTGTGTTGTGGCGTCTCCACGTTGTGTAACATTTCCCTTTCGGAAACGCCGAGAGATAACTCGGGTACCTGGGCCGAAGATGACAACAGATGATTATCTGTCAGATCGTCAATCATCCATATCAAGAGTGAGAACGCGCAAGAACGAGGACGACACAAAAGAACTAGGGGGATAGACGTGTAACACGACTCACATTCCTTGGCGTGCGCTGAAATTGAGCCAGTCAGACGCCACTCGACATTCTGACATATCTGAGACGTGACGTACCAAGATCCTTCTGTTGACTACACGAGAGCCCTTGTTTACAATCTGGACGGTTCACGATGGCTGCGTCCAAGTGACCCTTTTGCCGTTCGCGGATCCACCAATCCCTCAAACCCGAGAGCAATACTTCTGTGGCACAGTGTCTGCAGATGCGAGCTCTTGGAGCATTCGGATTGTCATCGATTCCCGCTGCGACGCTATGCATATCCATAAAGAGTTCTGATTCGATTAGGGATCGAAACCCGTTCGGCTGTGACTGTAGGTACCGTATGATCTACAAGCGAATCAATGACTCAGGGACGAACGATAAGCATCGCAAACTCACATCACAGTATATTTGTCTTGGGGTGATTTGTCCGTTGGTCAGGTAATCCAACATGATTTCAACTTCCACGGTGTTGTTTTCAAAACACTCATAGACCTCAGAAGACTGAATGAGGTCACCAACATCGGTCATGTTGTGAGGGTGCTGGGAAACTAAAGGTGACGCAATGCATCGACCCTGGACATTGATTCCACAAAACGACACTTGGCAAAAATCACACTTCGTCGTGACAGGGGCTCCAAGGGCAAGTAGCATCTCACTAGTTGGGTCGGCGATAAGCGGAGGAAGTGCAAACACATCAAGTTCGTACCAGTTTCCGCAATACCCATGTCCAGGCGGAGCACCGTCCTCGAGATGCCAGGCCTGCTCGGGGTCGACTGAAAAGTCCACGATCGGCTGTGGACACCTCCATCCATACGGGTTGTTCGATGTACAATGCGGACAAGGACGGGCATAGTCCGAGTTCTGGTTGAGATTGGGCTCTGGAGACGCCTCGCGAGGGGTTGGAATCTGGGAGCGTAGGTGAGAGGTGAGCCTATCGCAACCGGTCATCGCTACGGACCCTCATCGATGTGCCCGCTTTGTAGATTTCGTCCGCCTGGAACCGCTCTCGCTCTGTGCGCGTCCTGGAGGGCTCTGCGCGTAACAGCACATCGACGATCGTTTGGAGAGGGCGTGACGGTGTGACGAAAGTCGAGACGCCTCTGCAGGCGGGACAGTTGGTGCCACCGTTCTGCAAACCAAACTCGTTAGCGCATCAGTTGCCACGGGACGTCAAAAGAACGCAATGACGCGTTCCGCCACACGAGAGTCGTTCAGATAGCGTAATCTCGGACCAATTCGCCTCACTGAGCGGGACAGGTGACGACAACTCACCTTGACCCACAGGACACAACAACTACGAACCGGTCAGCATGCGATGAAGCGCCAGAGAGAATGACCAAGAACACCTTCCACAGAAGAAATGTTGACATGGAGATACGACTACTGGTCGGTAGACGAGCTCGGCGCAGCAACCGCATTTGAGCTCCTGAGCGAGATCTTCGAGGAGAGTGTCATATTTAGACGTCGAGGGTATCGGCATTTTGGCGAGATCTTTTGAGGGGTCTTCCTTGAGCTTCTTCCTCGTGATCTCTATGTCGGGAGTGTCGAAGGAGGGGGACGGTGGTCGCTTGAGGGATGAGGTGGATGGTTGGTTGTGGATAGGGAGAGAACGTGTATCTGTAGTGGAATGTGTAAGAAAGTCTTCCATGGATCGCTCCAAATGATATCATGCAAGTTCGACGTTGGCAATATTGTTCAACGGGCTTAACTCGAAGTAGTCATGCTCGTTAGTAACCTGACTCTTAACTGGCAGCCACATCATTCCCTTATTAGGAAATACCGGTACAGTACATCCACTTCGTGTCCAAAAACATACATTACTCCATCTTCCTCAGTTCCATATTACCATCTCAGGGGGACTTCGGGGTGGCAGCGGACGTCCCGCTCTCATACAAGCCGCTGCGAGCTCTTCCCAGATTCGCTGCGAACGCCGTCTTTGCTCTATAAGTCCATCACCGTTCAGCACCGGCCCGGCAGCAACGACTGGATAACTTGCCAGAGCATGGCCACAAAGTACTCAGATAATCCACAGGTTTAAATAGGGCCGCACACACGTCGAGCGCAAGGGTCAATGAATTATCGCATTCCCAAACAGACAATGCCCTATTCCGGCTGCAGATCAGTGACGTGAAGTTTGACTTCCCAACGTATCACACCACCTGCTGATCTGGCTCATGAACCAGAATGCATAGAAAGGCCGTTGTATCAACTGATGTGATGGGTGCCCCGTAACAGCAGCGAGGGATTCAACGATGCGTTGGGCGACATTTGCTTGGTGCGTGACTTGAAAACGACATGAGTTGCATTTGCGTTGGATCTAAACAAGGAGACATACGCCATTCTTTGGCTCTCTCGTGGAAAAAGTGATGCATGTCGCTGGAAATAGTTGAGTTGTGCTCTATACCAACCAAAGGGAAACTCACCCAGAACTAGGTGGTACATAGCGTTGAAATTCGTGTGTCACAAATGACCTCACGCTACGAGACGTTAGTCGGGTTCACCAAACGAAGCGACTCGCTCACTTGAATAGATACTCGCGCCCTTGGAATAAAAACGTCCTTTCAAGGTCACATCCATGCGAGTCGAGCGCTTTCTCAAGCGCGTCCGCTTCGAGCCATGCGTCTAGTGCAAAGCGCGACATCTCTGCGTCAGATATGCTAGGATTGCGTCGCATTCCCAGACAACTGTGCCAGAGCAGCATGGTCCGGTAGTTGAGTGACCATACGGTGTCCTTTCCAGAGTGACCACCGGGGGAATGAATCGCCTCGCCGGGAAAGAGAAGCGCGAACTACGTCCTCACAAGTCAGCAAAGCGAAACTTACGAGGAAGCATGCATACATTGGCGGGTTCCAGGACGAAGAACTCCGAAGGCATTCGTTTTGTCGATGTGACATAAGAGGTGTGTCCAGCTACGAGCACCAAAGTGCTCCAGCAAAGCCTCCGGCACGTTTCCTTTCTGATCTCGCCTTCCGACCAAGAGCTGTCCCACCCCGGGGAAGATCGCCAGAGGGGGGTGTATTCATTGGTTGCTGCCCAACGCTCTCCGAGCGATCGGGAAGTACAAGAGCAACCTCGCCACGGATATTGGGAGGGTACGTCGTCCGCTCCAACGGCAAGTGATAAGTTTGGCCATGATTGCGGTGCAGACACAACCGAGGGAACAGAGCAAAGCGAAAATCTAGTAGAAGCTGGGTCTTCCACGTCGATAAAAGTGAGAGAAAGGGTTCTAATGATGGTGTCAAGCATGACCAGGCTAGACGAACATCGCTCGCTAGTGTGATCAGGATGGGCGCAGACTTCGAACAGTGCTAGTAGCTTTTTGGATGGTCAGATACATGAACAGGTGGTGGAAGAGCTTACCCAAGCTGCTTGTGCTAGTTCTTCGTCGATCCAGCGAGCATTCAAACTGGCTTCTAGGGCACCTTGAGCAACGTCTCGGAGGAGCATCGCTTTCCGGCGGCCCTCTTTGCCAAAGCCAGCCTCCGAAGATTGAAAAAACGTCGCGATGGCAAGGGCGGCAGGCAAGAAGCTAGGTTGCATGCGGACCCGTGTTTCTGAGTCGCAATAAATAGAAAAAAAATGAGGGACGTTGATGAAGGAGAACCAGTAAATTGAGGAACGGAGAAGGAAGCGTAGATCGCTGGTAATATGGTTCGCCGCATGTTGCCTTTTAGAGACGGATGTGGGTATGGAGGGAGAGAAAGAGCAGTAGAGGGAGAGGAGAGAGTCCCACCAAGTCTGACGGGGAAAGTCAAGGGAAGGCTCTGAGATTATGTTGAGAGACGTCTCGGATGCATTAGTGTCGGTGTCGGTATCACGTCGGTTGTACAGAGGAAGGAGAGTATGCACCACAGATTCGGTGGTGAGAAAGTTGGGTTGGGAGTTGTGGAGATAGGAAGTAAAGTCAACTGTATTGTGTAGACCCTTCGGCCGCAAGTAACATGAGAATGTCAGCGAAAAGTAAGTGATCAAGTCAATACCTGACTGCTGGTCATGTGGCATAAAGTTGCGTTTGGGAGGACTGAAAGTGGGTCAGCTAAGAGGGACCCCGAGACGGCAAGAGAAGGTGGATGCAAGGGTGATGGAGAAGCCGCCAGAGAGGGCTGAAATGGAGGAATATCGACCAATTGTGGGTCGAGAACAAGAGAGGGCGGTCCAATGGAGGGAGATGAACGGGTCAATGATTGCGGTCGTGGGGACGGAGACTCGTGTTTCTTTCGACGGCGACGACGGGACAAGACCGGGTCGGCATCGCTCTCCTGGCGGGCCTCGCGTGCCATGCGTTGGCGTGCGCCGGGAGTCTTGTCGGGACCTCTGCGCTTTGGGGCGGCGTCGTAGACGCAGGGATCGGCGGGCTTTGCACGACGGGAGCAGTTGTGACAGACGGGCTTCGCACCATCACAACGTATCTTGCGGGATCGACTTCTGGAAGTGAGGAGGGACAATGGGAGAGAGTTGGAGACATACCACTGCAGGCAAGCGACGTATACACGTGCACGGGGCCTTCCCTGGGTTGTGAGGGGCTGATCAGGTGCGAGTTCGATGCGGGGCTTCTCTCTGCGGGACTTCGTTGTGCGCGAGTGAGAAGGGAGGGACTGGTCGGGAGGGGAAGACTCGGACATACTCAATGTGAGTAAGAAAGCTGAGAGAGACGACAATCATCCTGTTGTTATCTATTTGAGGCCTTCGTTTCACTCACATGCCGTTCCTCCAGGACCCGCCCCTTCTTTGCGAACCTGTTAGGCCCTCTCGAGTTCGTTAGCCTTCAGTCGGCGTCGCATATAAGTCACCGACCAACCGTAAAAGCTCTTTCCGCCCCCCAGGTCCCCGTTCACCTCCCGTAGTATTGCTGATCCCACCAGTGTCATGGAAAACCCTCGATTCCACTCTCTTTCCTGGAATAGACACCAGCGTTCAACGTTCAGGTGCCAACGAGCATGCCAAGACTACCCTAATCGTTCTTGTCCAGGTCAGGTCTTTCATTTCTCTCTACGGTGCAACATCCGTGACTCGTCTCCTTCATATGCTGTGTGTCGACCTTCTCTAGGTAGGTCACTCCCTCGGACGAAGCCTCGCCAACTCGACTCCGTGGTCAACTTGTCATCCTACGTCACCATCGAAGGCGCGTCGGTAATCCTGCATGGACCACTCTCTTTGATGCGACCGTCCATTTATTTTTTTTTATTGTATTGATCTCACGGCCAGCAGAGATCTGATTTTCGGCGGATAAATAATGAAAAAGGTGCCATTCCCATCGTTCACGGCCATTTCCTGGGATTCTCGCACGTCATGGATGAAGTTCATATCATTCGGCCCAACAACGCAGTCAGTTGTTCAGGTAGGCACGCTGTCCATCACTTCACAGAATTACTCAGATTTCTCAGGCGATGACGATGCGACTGACGCTGAACGCATTATCATGACAGTGTACGACATTTTGGACGGTGGTACTCTCGATCATTTGGGTCCTTACCAAGGGATCTACATCGGCACGATTTACTACACATAAATAGCAATTCAGGTCCGCATGGTTGGAACCGTGACTGCCGTTTTTGTCGTGAGTAGTTGTGACAACCATGCGGTACTAGATTAATATTGCTACGGTCATGCGCTATAGACATCCCTTTAAGAAGCTCGCGCGACATAACGTATGGCTCAACGCACCTCGTGGACCTCTCTCGCAGGCCAGGAAGCCACTCCCGTACCAAATGGAATAGTTCCATCACTGGCGTCCCGCACGCGGACATTGCACTCAGGTCTCATTTTGATGGGAACTAACCTGCCAAATGAAGTCGGATAGAGTCGTCTATCACGAGTTGGTTTACCCCAGGTGAGAAACAATCCTAGTAAAAAATAGCGTGGATCACAATGTAACTTGTGGATCCAAATGGAGAACATCATTCTGGTCACAGACCACGATCCTATTTTGCTCCGAGGTAATCACACTTCGCCGAAGATGTCAGTTCACCGCAAGCTTGTCGACAGGAAAAAGGATTGCTATTCAGCCGTATCTAATGAAGCGAGAGCTCTACTTTGTACGCATGACGCGCAACTTGTGGGGCTTGTATGCATAATTCTCCGAGTAGTTCTTCGGGGGAGTCCTCTTTACAGTCTCTGGTTGACTAAGCAAAGAAAGCCGTGAAGCATGATCACAACGGAATGTCCGAAACTTACACGTAGTAGTCCCACCCTATGATGACAACGTGAGCAAAAAGTGAATACCGCAGGAACACGAATCAAAAAATAAATACATGCCTTGCTTCTCAGCGAAATGAATAGCATCTTCCTTGCTCTTGAACGAGAGACGTGTGCCTTGCATATAATCCGCACTGGGACATGAATTGATACAATGCTCAAAATCTACGCAATCGCCACTCACGAGCTCGCATAGCCCATTAGCGGGTTTTCCCAACGACCGGCGCCCTGCAGGATATCCCAATCAATGCGCCAGCGTTCCGTCTTTCCAGAGCCACTCTGCATGGTGTTCCGTGTAGGCTTGTAGACGCGGACCGCACGATGTCGGAGTTCACCTGGGAGACGTTCAGCGACCCCATACGACGATGAGTGAGATACATACCAGGTGCACCGCTGACGACATCAGCGGTGAAAACCTCGCCGTGGACGGGCTCTGCAATCTGTGTACTCTCTGATTGGTGCTGTGTGACCTGCGTTTGAGTCGGCGCATCGGTCGAAAGGCTACGGGCGTACGCCAATGCGTTCAAGGTTGGCCGTGCACGGGAGACACGAAGGAGCGACATAATCGTTCTGGACGTCGTTTGAACCGCTGAATGTCCGGTCTGAACCGGGTGGCTGTGTATAAATGTAACTATGTCGACACTCGTTCGCTCTCGTACTCGCTACGTACCCTCCCACAGTTCTGACCTTCATTTTTACGTGCGAGATGTGTACTTCTGGTCGTCGCATCAGCTGACCAAGTCGGATCCCTGCCGAGGACTTCCGAGATAACAATGTATTAATACTAATACGAGACCCCAATTGTCCTCCCTAGACGTCCTAATCCCATCCGTATCACTGCGATCATGGTGGCGAATGAGACCGCGGGTCAGCCTAGAGTGGTCATCATCGGCGCTGGGTGAGTGGTTGTTCCGTCCTGATAATACGTCCTGATCCGTATTCGAGTGTCGGAGGCTTGTCATATGCTATCGCGCTCAAGACCCAACTTGGATGTCGAAATTTCACCGCAAGTATCATCCCGGCGTGTCCAGTGGAAGTTTACTCACCGTCGATTCCAGATATATGAAAAGGGAGACGAAGTAGGCGGTTGCTGGAGAGTGAGTATTGATGTCAGATTATCTGCGTAATTTTGACGTTCTTGCAGGCCAATACGTATCCTGTATGCGCCGCTATCCGTCTAGGAATCCACTATTCATCCCGACCGTTCTCCAGGGCTGCTCTTCTGACGTGGAGATACACTGGTATAGTCTATCGACAGACCTCAATCCTTACTGGAACATGTCTCACGGCCTCCAACCCGAAATTCAAGATTATTGGATCGCTCTGTCAAAGAAGTATGACTTATACCCCCGCCTTGTATTCAATACCAAAGTGATCTCGGCCGAGTGGAATGATGTCCACAGTCGTTACGAAATCATTGCCGAAGATGTTCTCACAGGAAAGAAGATTATTGACACCGCAGAGATCGTCATCTCTGCGCTAGGTGTCCTGGAGATACCAAGGATACCCTCTGAAATACCAGGCGTTGGAACATTCAATGGAATCTCGTTTCATTCAGCGGAATGGCCGCACGGGCTAGATCTTCGCCATAAGCGTGTGGCCGTCATCGGTAATGCTTCTTCTGGGTACGTGGCGTGGCAACAGATTCCCGGCTGGTATGCTGACTTGCTCCAGCGCCCAGTTCGTCCCCCACCTCGCGGCGGATCCGAGCGTTCAAGTTGTCAACTTCATTCGCACTCCTGTGTGGTTTAATACGCGAGTGAGTCTCTTGTTCTTCAGGACATTCTTGTATCTCACGAGCGCAGCCTCATATACCATATTCCGATTCGGCCAAGTGGGCGTTCGCCAATATACCCTTTGTGATGAGACTTCATCGTGCATACATCATGTTCAAGGTTCTTGGTTCTTGCGAATCAGCTCTCGCAGTAAACTCTTACGTTTGACATCCATAGTTCGACTGGCCCTCGTTGTGGCCTCAAAGCACAGCGGCTCGTGAAAGACGCCGTCAGGTATATGTTGCATCTTGAATGATGTGTCCAGAGTGTTGATTCCATGCAGGCTTTGCAACAATACATGTTAGATAGCACGCCAAGCAAGTATCACGACTATCTGATACCTACACATCGTAAGCCCGTTAGTCTGGTGTGCGTCCCTCTCGTGCTAATCCTTGACACCGTGTCAGCCCCTGGGTGCAAACGGACAGGTGAGCAACCCTGACTGCGAGTTGCTTACCTCATTCACATCCGTCTACTTGCAGTGGCTGATAGTGGCTACCTCAAAAGTCTGAGCCTACCGAACGTCACGCTCAATTTTGATGGGATCGAACAAATAGTAAACAGTGGTATTCTGACGAAAAAAGGTGGGTCGCTCTGAATCTTGGACGTGCTACCGAGCGACGTTCTATCTTTGAAAGGTGAAATACTGCCGTTTGACGCCATCATCTACGCGACAGGATTTATCGGGGTCAAACATTCCTCTGTTTTCAAGTTGTGCTTGCTGACTAGGACTGCTTGATCAGGATCAATACCCCGTACATGTTAAAGGATTGAACGGAACGACCGTGCAAGGCTATTACGATGCTCATGGAGGTCCCACTGGCTATTATGGTACCACGATCCCGGATATTCCAAATTTCTACATGTTGGCAGGTGCGTCGGACGTAAGATCTGATCACAACGTTCGCCTGTTTACCGTATTCGTGAATCTAGGCCCCAACACCGGTACACCAACGTCAACGCTCTTCGTCGAGGAAGTCCAGGTCTGTCTTGATTGAGCGGTCATGTCCCACCTCACTCGACGGTCATACAGATCTCGTACTCCTTGCAGCTTGTCAAACCGGTTCTTGACGGCCTGGCATCGGCCTTCACCGTCAAGGCCGACGCAACAGACGCATATAACGCTAAGCTTCAGGCACGACTCTCGCGCTCCGTGCACTCGCAGTGTTACTCGTGGCAACGCACGGGCGGCACCGGCAAGATCTTCAACCCCTTCCCATGGGCGGTCACCCTGTGGTGGTGGTGGCTACGCCGGCCGAACTGGACACACTATGCCGTGATAGGCGGGAAAAAGTGGGCGAGGAAACGAAGGATGGAACGGGTGTTTGGGGTGTTAAAAGTGTCCGCTTGTGTGCTCCTGTCTCTTGCGTATGCACGTCGATCGGCCTTGCTCCCATTGTTTTACGAAAGAGTAAGTCTTCCTTGTTGGTCTCGTATACCATTGCTCATGGCCTTGGTAGCTTCGTGGGCTCAGAACGATGACTGTCTCAACCTCGTTACGCCAATGATTCCGTGGTTCCCGTGAGAATGTATGTAAGGTCTAGAATGATATGGAATATATGCGGTATGTAACATATACTACAACAATGGTATGTCTTGGAAAGTGCAAGTTGATCTCCAGTGGAAAAGAGGATGCCTGTCATATATATATATATATATATAATTCAATATAGGCAACAGATATACATATCCTTGCGTCAGAAATGGGCCCGATGTCTGTCTGTCTACATGGATCCTGCATATTTAGGTAGCGAACTATGCACTCATACCTAGAGATTGTACATAAAATACAATGCGCAATGTTAGGTTTGTATTGTACACAATCACTAAATCATTGACTATTTGGGTGACAGTCAAGATGATTAGTGCAACGTATAGATAGCCTGAATTATATATGCAGTACTAGTGACATAAATTGCAATGATCTCTTGTTTGGAAAATGCAAGTTGATCAATGGACACCAATAGAAAAGGGTTCACATGTCAAACCCAATGATCCTGCTCACTGGGCGCAGCATAATTACCGGATTGTTTTTGACGGGCGCTTCTTCGGTCGTGTCGTCCATATCTGAGTCATCCTCCTCTGCATCACTATCCGATTCCCCCCCAGCGTGCTTCGGGCCCAGCATACTGACAACACGGCTGATGTGAGCCTCAGATTGTTTGAAAGACGGGGGTGCACGGAGCGAGACGGCGGCGTCACATATCGCCTTGAGCACGTCCTGGTCAACCTCGACGTTGAACAAGTCGAGAATGTATCTCCGCACGGGGAGACGGTAACGCTGCGTCGAAATGATATGGAGGGCTCTGAAGAACATTGTGGGAGAGGTGAACACGGAACGGTACTCGGGTCGTGACTTCATTCTGAGGTGTCAAGGTGAGCTGGAGATGAGTTGACTCGGTGGAGAGGACTGACCTCGCCAGAGAACGTGAGGCAGCATTTGCAATAACGGTGTTGCTCAGATTGTCGATCGCAGTGATCACTTCAAGCTCGGTTTGCGCGGTGGGTGGAAGTAAGCGAACGTCTGCATCGCTCTTGACCTCGACTGTTTCCCAAGTGGGAATCTAGCAAAACGTGACAAATGTCAGCTTTGTACATGTGCACGTTGTGACCACACACTGAAATGAAGCTGTCAAGGTCCACTGGTACACACAGCCCAGTCGGAAGACCGAGCGGTGATAGTGTGGCCTCCCACCGGTAGTCGTCCAATATTTCTGCCCCTTGTGTGGTCGACGAGATCAGCCCCAAGACGAAGAAACATGTCCTACGGGCCGGTTCAGTATCTAATCGGGTTTCATGACGTTTGGGCTCACCCTCGTACGGAAGGTATGAGTGAGTGCTCCGCTATGTCAAGAATTGACGGAATGATCTCTTCCTCCTCGAGAAACGGCAGGCCGCCTTCGGTTGCGCCAACATTACCCTACAAGCACCAGTGAATGATCGATCATAGTACGTCGAGTGGCTTACCACTGCCCAAAGAATACTCTTTAGCTTCAGGATGAGTTCGAGGTCTTCACTCTCAAGACCATGCTGCCGTATAAAATGGGAAAACTCTACAAAATGTCCCTTTTCACTCAAGACTTGACAACCAAGTTCGGTCTTGGACATTTCCCCGTAAAAATGGGGTGGGACAACTCCATCAAAAGCTCTACATGACGGTGTTAGAGTTGATAGCTGGAATGAGAGACAACACCTACAAAACGTCTTCGTCGTCCTCCGTAGCTTCAGAACTGAATACCTTTGCCAAGAAGATCTCAACCTGAACTACGTAGTAGATATTCCGCTCCTTGTATTCTAGCGGTTAGTCGAGTCTCAAACGGGATGATCGATCTTACATGGAACCACATGTCCATCTCCCTGTCGATGTAACCAGCATTGTAGAGATACCTGAACCCCATCGGAGTGGACATGAATCTGCGAGGTTATGTCCATTAGGTGAATTCAAAGGGTAAGTGTATAGAACCGACTTCAGCAGCAATGGATGTCCTATCTCTCCGAGGTGGTCCATTGTGGGTTGCATTTCCACTACGAGCTGGAGCACTTCCATGGCGTCGCACGCCTCCTCGAGGAACTGGATCGCCATTTCACATACTTCTGGGGAAGGATCATAGAGTTGTGTTAGGAGAAGTCGCAAACTCCATGAGACCGGGCTGAGTGAATTCCGGATGAGCTCGCCAAGGTGGCTCGTTGCAAATAGCCGAACATGGACATCCTCAGATGTCAGAGCTTTTGAAAGCACCACACGGGGGTGCCCATCACTATAGGGTCGTTGCATTTGAGTGTCATGAAAGGATATTTGCGAGAGACGTACACGGTATAGTCTAAATTGGTGGTCACTGCACTTATGAGATCTTCACGATTTCGGAGGTCGCTGAGATGGTAGAAGGCAGTAAAGATTTTCGACTTCTCCATGAGCCTGTGAACTGTGTCAGTAACGAGGACGTGCAAAGGGTCCCGACTTACTCGAGTCCTTCTGCATGCTTGCTGAGAGTACCAAGCATCTCAAAATAGCCATGAGTTAGGGTGTCCGATAGACGCGTTTTAGAGAAAATCGGGTCGGACTCCGGAGTTCCATTGAACTGTCGTTCGGGATCAGCGCGGCGAATATACAACGAATGCCATACAAACTGGGTCGAGTTGAGCAAAACTCTTCACGATTTGATTTAGAAAATCATCCTCCGTCATCAAAAAGCGAACCCCATCTGGGCTTGCAAGAAGGGTCGTGAGGAGGTTGCATCCCAATCGTACCCATCGGAAATTGGGCTATCAAGCAGTCCTAGTAAGTCAACAGAGAGCGAGAACTCACGCCGAACTTGCCTGTTTACGCGGAAGGTCCGAGAAACGATGTGCAAACGGGTGAAAGAACGACATCAGACGACGCATAAAGCGCGACACTTTGATAGCTTCCTCCAGCCGTTTAGGATTCAGAAGTGGACCATCGATTAAATCTTGGAGCATATCAAAATTCCACTTTGTATTGTCTTTGGTCAGCATAACCTAGAAGTGCTCTTAGAACAACTCAACCTAACATTCGTACCAAGCCATTTACCTGGGTCTCAAGTAGGCATGACTGGAATGTTTTGTCGTCCATTTGCATGCCTATCTTGATCTTGCTTTGCTCCACCTGTCGCTGACCTCGGCGGACGGCGTCCTCCGCAGAATTTGCCCTGAACAAGAACATCGTTACCACGAAAGGGTGAGATAGAATTAGGGCTAACCTTGGTCTTGTACCCTTGACATTGGGCTGTAACCTTGTACGGTTGCGGTTGAAACTATCAATCGCTGATATTGCTGATGTTCCGATAATCCTATGTTCTCCGCGATTGTAATCCGATGCCAGGCTGAAGACACGAGGGACAGCCTGTATATTAGCCGCAATGGTTAATGGCAAGACTCTGTTCGCCATTTGCATGACTTCTGCCATGAGTAGAGTGGCCTTCCGCGACAGATTGGACCCAATGGTACTCTCCTCAAGCATGCAAGTCAGTGCCTAAGAATGGGATCAGGATGCGCCTCTTTCTAAATGTGCGAAGTATGGTTACATCTAGCAAACCAGCATTTGTGAAAACCAGAAGTAAGAGTGCAATGTATTGGTCAGTCAACTTCAGCGTTTCGGGGGGCCGCTCTGACGACCTGTTTTCACCAATGCGTTCAGGTAAATTCCGAGGTTTACGGTACACTACAAGATATCACCTCATATCCCACGAAATTATATTCCAGATGACTCACTTGTCAAGCGACGTCCATCGATGAAGGTCTTATACCATTCAGGGGCTTTGATGTTTAGAAGATCAAAGAACATATCAAGGATAATTTCCTGTGTTTTCGTGAACGCTCGTCTTCCCGCAGAAAATATCAAATTACCCTTGTGTCAAGAGAGGGTATACGCAATGTATTGATGATGGACTTAATTGCTCTCTGATCCTCCATGCAGAGATACATCAACCCTATTACAGCGTTAGCTGTGAGAGAACCAAGTCTTTGTGGTACCAACCGCTCCAAGTTCGTAGCATAAGCTCTATGACTTTCGTGCAACTTCTCATGCGATCCGCGTGATCAGGACCTCGTCCATATGCATCGGTCACTGCCAAGAGCGCGATCTGGGGAGCTATTCGAGAGGAACAAAAAGCATCACTCCACAACGTACCTCGACATCGATACCCAATCGCAGATAAGCACGAGTGCGTGGCGAGTCAATGATGTGAAGGAAAGTAGCTGCAAGGATGGGTCCAATCTCGACTGGGCCCTCACCAAGAGCATGGAGGAGGAACCGGATGCCGCCTGCCCTTGCAACCAGATCGATATCAAGCAAACCTGTTGTCGAGGATAGTCAGGGTGTGACAACAACTCGCTCACAACCCCTACGAACTCATCTCGGCCAACGTTTGGACGCATATCTGCCTAAATGGGTCCTCTGCGTGCTCGGCAACAGCAACGAACGCTCGCATTATTGGCTCGGACAATGGGATCCAAGTGGAGCCGGCGCTTCCTCGTTTGTCACGTTTTTCGGATACGATATCAATCACGGTGCGGATGAGCTTGATGACTTGTTCTCTCTCAACAGCGTGTTTGTTGTCGCGCGCCAGAGATCTAGAGAGGGTTCACATACAATTCTGAGTTAGAAGTGAGCTCCATCACTTTACTATGAACCATTCCAAAGGCTGTCGATGTAACTCTTCTACCGACGCGAAGTCGACCAATGAGTGACGAATGAGCCTGTATGCAGCCGCACGACAGTGTTTCGAGGCTCTGTCTGAAAGGGATGGTATCACACTACACGACTCGTCAGCTGTGATACCAGTGATACAGGCGGAAACGGGACTGACGCTTGAACAAGCTCGATCATGCATAATTCGTAGCGGACGCGAAGGTTGCGTCGGAGGAGATTGACGAGCTTGTTCATGATGTCCATGCGTGATTTGTCGAGTTCAGAATTCGTTGGGCCGGCAATACTGCTGGATGACGATGCCGTCGCTGGGCTAGATGAACTAGCGCGAGAGGTCGTCGCAAGTGACTTGAGATAAGAAGTCGTCTGGTTCAATGCGGTGCGAAAGTCATCTGATAGAGTTGTCGAATCAGGAACCACCGCATCATCAAAGTGTTATTACCTCGATCCCTATCATCGCTGTCTGCTCTAAAACGAACGGTAGATAGTGGCGCTTGTCCGGCGAACTTGCGCTTGGTCGCAGGCACGCCGTTCCTTCTCCGTTTGCCACGGGACGTCTCTTGAGGGGCAGTAGGTATTTGGAGAGGATACGTGACTAAAGTGCTTACCTAGTTTGATCTTCCTGGTGAGTACTTCTATCTCGTTCGTTGCCATCTCCAATTCTGACTCGACTTGCATGCGCATAGTGTCCTAACAGGGTTCAAGTTAGTATGATTCGCAGTAACACCTCAACAAGCCTTTACTGTGATTGAGAGTTTAAGAAACTTCTCTGCACCCTCCTTGATGAGGTTCTCTCTCTCCAGGAGGGCTGTGAGTGCTTCCAGCTGGGACTGCGCTCGTCACAGGGTTGTCGCTACACGGTATAGTATTTATGCATACCTGATCATCAGATGGTCTGTTGGAGATGTCGGTATCATGAAACACGCTATTCGATGTCAAAGCAGTTGACTGAGAAGAGAAGGAGGTATTGGAGCGGTGAGCAGGCGCGACTCCGGACGAGTCATGGCTATCATTGTTTGGTGGCATGATATACTTAACACTACACTACACTACACGTCGCGCGAACGAAGGTAATAACTCCAAAAAAGGAAACGAGTCACGGGATCACACTCCTCGGCAAATTCCGTAAAACTGTAAAAATAAAGTTCAAGCCACAATCTTTCCAAGTCGGGTGGATACACCCATCCAACGCACAAACGCGCTCGACAGACTCTTCAAGATGGGTATGTCCTTAGACGTTATGCTGACGCCGCCCATCTCTCATCGTCTATCCTTTCAGTTCGCTACGCTGCCGCCGCCCTCGCAACCAACCCCGAAAAAAGTTGGTTTTCATCCGAGCTTACCGTCTTGCCTGACCACTTTCTGACAGCCGCACGCGCCCGCGGCGAGTACCTGCGCACGCACTTCAAGAACATGCGCGAGGTTGCCGCTGCTCTCTCAGGTATATACCTCATCAGATGAACATCATCGACCAGAACCAATCCTATCTACAGGCATGAAATTGACCAAGGCCTACGCTTATCTCAGTGATGTCGTAGATCACAAACAAGTCATTCCCTTTCGCCGCTATTCGGGAGGCGTTGGTCGCGCTAGCCAGGCCAAACAGTTCAAGACTACCCAAGGTGAGTATCGTGTCCGGAATCGGCAACTTGACCATAGACATAACGTCGCCACCACAGGTCGCTGGCCCGAGAAATCCGTCAAGTTCATCGGCCGCCTCCTGAAGAATGCCGAGGCCAATGCTGACGCAAAGAGCTTGGAACTCGAAGAACTGATCATCAAAAATATCGTCGTTCAACAAGCACCCGTACGTTTCATCACGTCCTTTGACTAACTCTAGCTCTCAAGCACTTCAACCATACAGAAAACTCGTCGCCGCACCTATCGCGCACACGGTCGGATTAACCCCTACCAGGGTCACCCATGCCACGTTGAGATAATCCTTGGAGTCTCTGGCGAGGATGTGGAGCGGAGCAAGGACAAGGATCAAGTCGCCACCTCTTCTCTCTCATCATTGAACAGGCGTCAAGTTGCAAGGAGACGAATCGAGGCAGCCCGTGCATGAGTCCGTTCATCTAATCTCATATGATAGGGGCAATACTATTGGCAGCATGTGGTTATGTACGCAATATGCACATGCTATCGCATGAGACGCAATTTCGAGGTTGACGGACCTACTTCATAGCAAAAGGATAACGGGCATGTATTGCAAGTTCAAGGAAGTTACCTAAGAATAAAGAAACAGGACGAAATGCGTAAGGAATGACTTTCTTTTCCATATTCTTGCAACAAGGAGTGTGATACTCCATTTCAAACATTACCCACACCAAGCCTGCGTGGGCACCCATTTATTCATCGATCATCTCCAGACCGCTCCGCCTGGTGACTGCAGAAATGACGAGATCACATCAGCGATCGGTCCTAGGCCAAGTTCGGCTACAAGTAACGTACATACCAGTTATCGTATATGCGTTCTTCCCATTCTGTTTCACTGCCAACGAGGTATCCAGACAAGACGTGTTCTAGCCAGTCACAAATATAGTCGACACGCTGGATTTTAAATGGCGCATGACATTTCTCCATTGCTGCGGAATAATCGTCGGTGCATGTCAAACGTGCTAGGGTTTAATGAAAACGAACCCCTAACAGCCCACGTTATTGGACGGTAGCGTTTCAGGTTTATCAAACGAAACTCCGGATGTGTTGGGTGTTGCTCGTATGCTCCGGATCCACATCCCCGTGCTACTTCCCGAACGAAAAGCACTGCACCGAGTGTTAGGTGCATCTACACGATGACATAAACAAGAGAAAACTCACTCATTCCGGGGAGGGTCGGACAACAGCAACTCTGCAAAGCCTGCTTATAGCCTGCCATATGATGGTTGTCCCGCGTGTAAAAGTCCATCAGCCCAGACTTGATCCGTTCATGAGCCGGACTGAGCTTCAATTTCTGGAAGCCAAAGGATGTTAGGAAGAAACGCCGATTGCAAGGCTGGAGTTCCTTACCGTGATGAAAGGAAGCACCGTTGGGCGATCACAAGCGAGGGCGATCAAACAGGAAGCCGAGTAGTTACGAAGTTCGTGACATTGCTGTTCCCGTGTTAACCGGTCCTCGTTGACCCGCGAGGAGAAAACTTACATTGGCAAGTTCCAGGAACAGTTCGGTCAGCTCAGTTCGCTTTTGGATTGATTCGGCAGTCCCGATGCTATCCATGACAAAACGGTGCACCGCTCTTTCGTAAGCTATGAAGCTTTCCACCCTGCTCCCAACCTCGGACGTGGGTGGACCCGGGCCATCGTCACCGCTCCTTGACATCAGATACCGAACCGCATCTTCAGGCTCGAAAGCACGATACTTTTCCCACAACAAGAGCGTCAATTGAAACGCCAACATGGTGTGCCCTCCGGAAGAGTGAAAATGCATGAGTTTGACTTCACAAAAGTCGCCCTTCATCATCGACTTTTTCTCCCGTGGTTCCCAAGTGCTTGCGAGTAGCTCTCGCCGGGATTTTGCTTCCGCACGTGCGATTGTTTTTTGCATTCGAAGTCCCCGAGATTTATCTCCAGCACAAGCATGTTGATGCAACGAAGAAACCAGCCTCAAGGAAGCATCCCGCGGTATGTCTTTGGTCAAGCGGGAGAAGGCGAAGTGCGTCAGAGGACCCAACGCTTCTGAATCCTCCGCACGCCAGTGAAGGTCGACCCAGAGGTACATGAGCCTCGCAACGCGCATCCTAACCTGCATGGAATGTGACTCTGTCCTGGAAGGAGAATCGCAGGTGAGATTTTCGTCATATCTAGCGACAAGGGTGTCGAAAGTCTCGCGTGGGGAGGAGAAAAAGCGAAAACCCAAGAAAAAAACATCAACGATTTCAACGTCGCTGTCACTATCTGGGCTTGTCATATACCGCACGAGAGCTTTGAGAGACGCAAGCTGAGCCAGTCCTTTAGGATCTTTCCACAGTTCTGTAACATCATCTGCGTGGGGTATTGCAGCAACGGCTGAATCGATTGAAAGGGGGAACTTGGTCAAGGTGTTTCGAATGTTGACGGAAAGGTGCACATAACCGGTATCGAGATCGTCTAGGTCGCTGTTGACTGCCGTGCCAGAAGCAGCACAATCGGAGCCAAGCAAATGCAAGCGAGACGGCAACTTCTTTATTCTACCACGGAGGGGCTTCAGCAATGCAGACACCTTGGATTTTTGCGATAGACTTGCTACGTTCGTCGATTCCGACACAAGACTGTCTGCATTCGATCCAGGTTGACGGCTCTCGACCGAAGTATGTGTGGTTACAGGGGATGCCTCAGAGTCGTCCGATGCTTGAGCGGGATCGTCCTCGACAGGAAGTTGTGGCAGAGGCTTCAGTTGTGCAGCTTCGTAGGCAGCAGCATTCAAGAAACCCTTGAGACTTGACATCACCATGTCAAGAAATTGCATAGCGACATAGATGACGGAAGCCCGACGAGAAGCTGATCGTTCATGTAGGGGTATCTGGTTAACGTGATTGAGGAACAAATTTTTCGAGAAGTTGACTGCATCGTATGCGAGGTGATACTTTGGATTGGCGGGTATATGCTGGGGGAGAGGGGCCATTGAATGCATGATCGCATCCACACGATGGGCGAATACGGTTGCCAACGCGCGTAATGCATCGATATCTTGGGATTCTGGTATCTTGCGGAGGAGTGAGAGCGGTGCCAAAATAGCGGGGAATGCCTTTTCCAGGTCAAAGCGGGGGATCGGGTCACCGCTATCAAGGGCATCTGGTGTGGAGGGCGAGACAGACTCCCCGCTGTCGATGGTGTTAGTCTTCGCTTTGTGTACGATAATGAAGGGCTGTGAACGCGCGTGTCTCACACGGGGTGGGGAACGAGAGTTATGCGGGGGAGCCATGGGGAGGGATGCTTGCCATTTCACTTACCAGCGACTGTATATAACCTGGCTGCTGGCACCCTAGAACACTCCACGAGTCCACATGGAACAATGGATACCAAAGCGTCCACCATGGCCGTGTGGACCAACTTTGGTGCCAGTACTAGTGGTGATGTCCACAGTGAGTGTGCCAAAAGCGGGAGTACTAGTGCCGGTGAACATTCTTCCATGACCATCCTTGACAACACCAGCGAATCTGAACTCGTCCAACTCTTGAATACTATCCAAGAACTTTCGGAACAAGTCGCACAGAATAGATCTCTTTCCGTTACCCTCCATAATTCCGTAGGGGCTGTCAAGGTATGCATTTCGCCCGCTGGTATTTGACCCCGGTGCCAAGCCCATATTCACAGACCCAGGCCGCTCACTCGAAAACTGGCGTTGTGTTGAGGAGGTGGGCGTCAACTACGGACCTAACCGTGCACATACACGTTAACTGCTCGTAGGTTCAATCTCGACAGGTCTCAAGGTACGTGTCGACGTAGGTACATTGGTCTCACAAGTAATCATCGCCGTAGACGTCTATGATGCTGAACTCGAGCGCATGAGCGCGTCGCTTGCGGCAGAGAACCAGAGTCTACTCCACGACAACAAACAACTGGGTGCGGTGATCAAAGAGTATGAACAAACGCTGGAGAGTGTCATGGGTGCATTCCGCACGAGGGCGGTACGTCATTGCATATGCCTCTCTCATTACTTGTCATTAGCTCATTGACCACAGCGGGATGTTCAAGAACACGAGCTCGCGTTGATCCGTGAATATGAAGCGAGACTCCTTGCCAAGGAATCCGAGAATCTACTTCGCGCACTTTCATCGACCACCGCGGAATCCATATCCCTTGGTCGTGTCTCCGCGACACTACGTTCTCTCTTGCGTGTCCTCAACGGTGAAGACATACCTTCGCCGACAAGCCGAAGCTCACCCCCAGAAACCAACAACTCGCCATCGGACGACTTTGATTTCGGGGAGAAAGAGGGTGACGACTGGGCCTTGGAACGGGAATGCGAGTTGTCGCGTCTAGAACGTGAAAATGCCGTCCTGAGACGTCTGCTTGGCCTTGAAGTCGGAGAGCCCGAATATTTAACGCGACCAGGATCTGGAGGAGCGAATCTGGTTGATCAACAAAAGCCGTCAATTCCGCGGCAAAATGAAGGGGTTGTTCAGAAGAAGATGCTGGGTGGAGCACCTGGTACGGTGGGTCCTTACGGGACGTATAAGCGGAGTGCAGGGAGACCGGGGTAGTTGGCGAGGATTGATAGCAATTGGACTCGTTGTATACTTCTGCACACCGTTGTCGTAAACACGCGGAAAGTGAGATTGGCAATGCTCTAAGGTGGGTCTGATGCGGGCGTTGCCACCAGGGACAACTTTGGCGCCGAGTCATCAAGTGGTCAAAATTTAATAACATGACAACGTGCAACTTGCCAGCGGTGATGCCCTCGCCGACGACAACGTTGAACCTCAAGTCCTCGCTTCCACACAACCAAAGTCTCGGCGACATGCAGCACCGGAAGGAGCGGACAAAGGCAAGTGTTTTCTCCAGCTTGGTCACTTTCTCGGGTCGTCCCGCGAATGAAGTTGAACCGGTTTGGCCGCATTTGCTAAACGTCGCGGCGGCCTTTTCATTTTGCATGTGCGTCGAGGTCGCATTCCTAGCTGATCCGACAGCCTGAAAATACGGTCTGCGCACGCTCTCAGGCTCGTCGTGCAGCTGACTCGGCTCGTCGTCACTGCCTCTGATATTACTTATAATGATGCCAACAAGTCCTACGTTCATATCTGACTTGCTTCTTACCAGCTGTTCCACCACCGCAACAATCATCTTCGTCCCAACACCAGCCCCCTCTCATCCTCCGAAATGCCTCTCTCTATCAGCCTCTCTCAGCAGTCATGGCTTCCCCGCCGACCCTCTGTCCCCTCCACTTCGTCCCCGACCAGTCCAGCGCCCGTCATTGCACACTCAAAACTGAAAGGCAAGGAACGCTCCTATGATGCCGTGGATGCAACCTCGTTGGAGCTCGGGTATAAATATGGTCACAGTGAGTGTCTATCCGTCTCTTCGTCTGCGAGACCGCGGCACCAGCACGGGGCCAATAATCGCAGGGCGCTCATGCCACGCTGTCTCAAGCGTCGGCCAATGCACTCATGCTCGCATGACGACGAACTCTTCACTCTAAACATAGTTTTCCTATAACTCAACCTCTTTTTTTTTTTTATAAAGACATCGACAACATTGCTTCCAAGTCCTCGGAGTCATCCACTTCTTCCGCACCATATGACACCGCTTCTCATTCTACTGCCTCCCACTCGCATTTCCAGCAATACTCGGGTACGCTTCCGTCCAGGCATCGTACAGGCCTCCTTTCAGCTGCTTCCGACGTCTTCGGCCTCCGCAAAAAGATCGGTTCGGTCTCTCGGAAGAAGCCAAATTTTCCCTCCCTGTCCCACGCGTGTGATATTGTACCGGAAGTCATCGAAATTAATGCTCATAACAACACAACCATCACTTCAATGGTTGGCGGCACGACGGCTCACAGAGATTACGAGCACGAGGAGCGTGAACGGCTGCGGGATGCAGCCGCGCAGTCCATTGGACTAGGTCCGGAGCTTTTGCACGACCCTTTCAAGTCCGAAAGCCGCTTATCACTCGACTCACCTGAAACACCGCTCCAACCTGTTCCCATACCGCCCTTTCCTGCAACATTGGCCGCACTTCGCCCGTCGACAGAATTGTCTGCGACATTACCTAAGTTTACTCCGCCCTCTTCACTGCTCGTCTACGCGCTGTCAAAACAATGGAAATCCCGTACAATTGTGCTCACATCACATCCTGCTAGTCACAAGACTCACGTCCATTTGTTCAAGAGCTCCTCAAAAGACGAGAAGGAGATTGAGAGATTAGAAGTCACTGAGGATAGTCTCATCTTCGTTGCTGATGAGGAGGTTGGTGGAAGGGGAAACGTGGTCAAGCTCGCTGGAAAGGATGTTTCTGTGAAACGGACTGGAGAAGCTGGGGAGATCGGTATGCGTATTATGTGGTTTTTGCAGATCACAGACCCCTCGGAGTCGCAGCGCTGGATTTCGGCAGTAAAGAACGCGGTACTGACTCGGAGGTATAATGCATTAAGCTTTGTGGTTTCTTGGAATGCTGACAGGTGACGCAGGGCTGTGCGTGCTGGTCTCAACATTCGGACCGAGATGGATGGGGGGAATGAGCCTAAGGGCGATATTGATGTAATGCTCTCAATGCATCTGCAGGGACTTATATCACCACAGCCAATCAAGCCCTCGATGGCCATGTTCCCGTCGTCGCCTGTCGGAACCTCGCCTTCCCCTTCTGCATCTCTTCACTCTCTAAGGATTAACATCCCCTCGTCACCATCACCCACCGCCATGAAAGGGATGTTCTCGGGACGGCCCCGTTCACCCTCCGTCGAGGGTTCGCTTACCCCTACCCATCCACCTGGGCACTCGGAGGACTCTTTCGGCGCAGCAGGTACCAACCTTCTCACTATGATCCGTTCTAAGAGTTCCGCAGACTTCAGTTCTTCGCAGTCGCACTCGCTTCCTCTACAACTGCCGCATGCGCCCTCGCCTGCACCCAGTCTGCAATTACTCAATTCGCCGGTCGTAATTGCCGCATCAGACCTAAAGATTTCCAAAGAGCGTGATGTACCGGAGTTGTCAGCTATTGTTCCAGAAGCGACATCCTCCGCTGCCCCGAGTTCAAACACCCCGCCTACACCTTCCTTCCCAGCCCAGGGCACACTGGCCTTGTCTCTGCAACCACCTCCCAGGAAGTCCAAGCATACCGTGGCGACTATTCCCGTTGCATATCTACACGAACAACAGGGAATGTACAAACAACCAGGTAGTAATCGCAGCGTTGCAGGGAACTTCGGAATTCAGTCCAGAGGCTCTGGTGATGATACGCCAAGAGACGATATATCGCTCGCGTCCCCCACCTCATCCAATTTTTCAGGCGGAATCTCGGGGTCTTTGTCCTCAAATCCAGGTTTCGACGCGTTGTCCGGCAGTGAAGCCCGTGCTAGTGAACTGGAAGACGAGCCTAACGATCTACTACCAATTCTAGGCAACGGGATTGCCAGTTCTTCGTCCTCTGGAGGTGGATCTGTACCATTGGATAAACTTTCGCATGCTACTGCTATCACCAAAAGGTGGTCTCGCCAAGGTGGATCCCTTCCGAAGCAGCTCGCACCACCCTCGGGGCCCCCGCCGTCCATTCCGCGCTCGTCGGAGGAAAACCAACGTTCTTCAGCGGAATCGAGCATATATGTACAAGCAAATTACGTCGCTGATCGTTCCCCCAGTAGTTCCTCTTTCGCTTCTCAGTCCCAGACTCGAATCAGCGCATCCTCCCCGTTGTCGCCTACGTTCTGGAAACGTGCCTCTAGTTGCTCGACTTATAGTGTTAGTTCAACAAGCACTGATTCTCGAGGCCGAGTGCCCTTTGGGAACGATTCGCTCCCTTCATTAGGATCGGTTGCCACTAAAGGGGCGATGGGGAGGCCGATGTCCTTGTTGATTTCTGGCTCGTCGGCTTCTGGACACGTCAAGTCAACCAAACGGCGTTCCATGCCGCCACCGCGTCCAGCGCCTAATTTTGCCCCCCCTCCTACTCCGACGGCTCAGGAGTCTACATCTGGGCCTGCTCCTTTGACGATCCATACTCCAGCACCGATAAAGTCATTGAGAACGTCTGTCGCGCAGCGCGCCCTTCGACTCTCTGTGACTTCACCCAAGCCACCCCCCTTGTCCGCTCTCCCTCCTCGACCTGACGAAGCTGGGCTTGCTCCGAGACATCGTCGGACCTCAAGTACTGGCACGCTCGATCTTCATCCTGCTCCCGTACCGCCGCCGCGTCCAGCCTCATCACTTTCTGCAAATGCAGCGCTCGTCCAACCCTCCCCTCCCTCAAGGAACCTCTCCATCAGACAACGTCTACGCAATCTGAGCACTCCTCCCGTGCAAGCACCTCCATTACACGTCATCCAGATCAGCACCCTGGATCTCAGCGACGAAAACGACGACGACCTGCTTACGCCCAGTGTCCACTCCCCGCAGCCGTTTAGGCTCGGTGAGCACATCACGACGACGCAAGACGACCCGAGCTTCCTCCAGCTTTCAACGCCCATCACGACTACATTGCCCAAGCTGCTGCCTCGTAGCACTGTCCGGTCGTCGCTGATGACGGCAACAACGTCGAGTACGACGAGCGGTTTGGGAACGCCACCGCTGGAGCCGGACTTTGACTTTGTCTCGCTCTCTCCACCACCTCCTCGGAGGGGTTCCAAGCCCAATGTGATCGCGGTGACGCGACCAGAAAATTTTGAAGGAGAAGGGTCTGGATCTGCGCAGCAGGAAGAGAGCAAGCTATCGGTTCTGTCTTCGCGTGGATCAGTGGTTTCTCTTGGTTTCGTGATGACATCGTAGACTGTAATACTTTACTACTAATTTCTTGTATCCTGTGGATCATTCACTGAGCACGTAAACATTTGCAACGTCATCCGAAGCGACAGAAAAGACAAACGAGTGACAAGGAAATCACAACAAACTGTCATTAACTAAGTGAGAGCCGATACATCTACAGTGCTTGCGTAACCACGAAACGAAATACATAAATCATGCAAAGCTATTCTCCACGTCTGCATTGTCTTCACCCTGCTCCAGGTTCGCGAACTGTGGTGATATATAAGCGAAATTTCCTTAGAATGTCAACGGTCAACTCACAGTCAAGAATGCAGCGGGTCGGTGCTCCTCCGCCCAGAAGAGGAGGGGTGTATCCAGTATCATACTATAAGGCAAATTGGACGACCACATCTGGGTAAGTCCGATACCGTAGTTCCACACCTTGCCCTCCGGTACCAAGGTCATACCGAAGATACGATCCGATAGCAAAAGCTGGACACGCTCGGACATGTTGGGGTTAAAGCCTGGTGGATTGGCCGAATTGTCCATATTTTTACGACCCCACTCGAACCCAGGAACAGTCAACGAATGAGCCGACAAAGAGACGGATCCAGGTGTGAATGAGGCTACAATGCAAATTGTCGACGATCCAAACTCGGGGTGATCTGCCATAAGCTTCGCTTGTGTGGTAACATCCGTGGGCGATAGGTGGTTGAGTTCGAGCGCCTGGGTCTTGACCCACCCCAAGGGCTCGAGATCTTTCAGTAGGAAGTCGTCCTTGGGAAGTTGAGCGGGCAGTTCGACATTGTTGTTGCTACCTCGCTGGGGTACCCAAGCTACTGCCTTGATCTCCTTGACCTGCTTGTTGTCTGGCGGAGAGACACCATACATGAAGGCAGCAACCTGCGTACGCAAGTCCGCCGCAGTGATGAAGGCGCGTAGAATGTTCTTCGGCAACACATATGTATATGAAGCGGCATCGTCTTTCACGTCATCGTTAGACACGTAGATGTGTTGCAGACGAAGTGGTAAATGAGTTGCGGAGATCGCACGGACGCGCCAATCTGATTTACTGCTGAATACCTGCTGTTCATAGCCAGTTGCTGTGATGATATCAAGTTGGTCAACGCAATATGCGTTAGGTTGATGGGGTTCACTTACTCGTGACCGTCTGGATGGTGTCACCATGGATGTTGGTAGTCTGACTAATAAAGAATCAGTAAAGCATCCAGAAATTCTTGTCGGTAGCTCACGTTTGAACCGCCGTAACCTGACCCTGTGCTTCAGTGCTCTTCTCCAACTCTGCCATTTGTTGGCGTTGTACAGAGGGTGCAACAATCTCCTGTCCAAGAATTATATCGCGGATCTCACTGGCCGTCAACGACGCAATGTTGACGCTGTTACGTTTGCCAAAGTCCTTTGTCGGACAGGGTAAGACATGGCAAACCACGGATAGTACTGTCACTCACAGCCAGAATGAGGTCCTTCATAGCAACCTCAACCTTGATCCATTCGTCATCCGACAAAGTTGGCCACACGAAGTGGGGCTCGGTAATTGTGGATTTGTCGGGATGAAGGATAATCTTCGCCTTCTCGTTATTGACATGCAAGCCACGCAAAAGAAGAATGAGACGAGAGAAGGCAGTGTAGCTGGAGATTGATTTCAACCAGTCATCTATCGCGGGTGTGAGATCAAATTTTCCAATATGAAAATAAACATACCATATAGACTGAAAAGCACCATTTGCGGTTGTGTAGCACGCTACAAGATCATATTAGGCCAAAGGATATTGAGAATCACGTGAGACTTACAAGGATCAAATCACCAAACTTCTCCATCTTCATGCATGCTTGGAATGGAAGTTGCAGCTCACTTCCCTTGATGACGATATTCGGGAAGTCTAGCAAGTGCACCTCGAGCGGATCTGGGAAACGAGTTGGGTCTCGTTTGCGAAAACAAAACGGGTTACTTACCCAACATTCCCTTGCGGGTGACAATGACCTGTTTGGGCTGTTCTTCAACGGGTAGAGAACGGACTAGGGCAGCCACTTCTTCGGCCGTCTTCCACTTTGCGAGCTGTCCTAAGCGCTTCTGACCGGCCCAGACACTAGTGTGGATGATTTTCAAGAACAGCTGCCCTGAGCGTGGATTGAAGATGAAGATCGCCCCGTCTAAGAAAAGGTCAGTTTGTATTCTAACGTAACTGTGAGTCGACCACTAACTAATGGGTTTTGTAGTCAAGTTCCCCTCGAAGGTCTTGTGAATCGTGACGCGATAGACATTCGTGTCGTCAACGAACCCTGTATCAAGGTGAGCGGCATGTACTGTGCCGAAGTCTAAACACGTACAAATGATCTGGTTTGAGAACAATTCCGAGTAGTTCTGGCTGTTCAAATATGGCTCCGTTGGTTCTGAGGAGTATAGCTGGAGACCTTTGCGAATGCGCTCGCGCAGGACGTGGCAGGCGGGGTTTGCTTTCATGATCTTGGCCATAGCCTGTTGTATAAGAGGCTTCATGCCAGGGAACCAATTGCCGTATGCCGACCACAGGTTGTATGCTAGATCCATACCAATCATGACGCCAGTTGGAGACGGATATATACTCATCGAGTCGGATACCTGAAAAATATGTGACCAAAAGTCATCCATATCAACGAGGACCACTTACGTAGTCCAAGAACTTTGCGCGCGTATAACGTTCGATATCATGGGAATCAAAATCGCCCCATCGAAGCTGTACATCAATCCAATACTTGTTACTGGTGGTGCCATCTAGGACGTCCTTGTTCTGAACCAAGAAATGAGCCTTCACCAAATGTTTCGGGCAAGGACTTACATCAGTCGCAAGGGATGGGCGGGTGATGTTCCACTTGTAGGCAGAGAACAACAAGATGTCGGCGCATGACGAGTTCATCTTGTAACTCTTACGAGGATGGATCGTCTCCTTTTGAACCGTCTCGATCTGCAAAGGTTCGAGTTCCTGGTCGAATACCTGACACAGATCCATGACCACACTCTCGTGAACTGCAGGGCACCCGTCAAACGTAAATTCAGTTCGGAACGAACAGTGTAAACTCACTTTTCTGCCATAGATGTGCACGGAAGATCTGGATCAAACTAATCTTAAGCGTCGGAATTTTGCCATGCATGAATATCCCGGTCAAATCGAGTTGAACCTGGAAACCGACGTAAACATTGGCGCGGTTGATTGTCGGGCTCCACCATAGAGTGAATCGACGATTGGGAATTTGGTTTAGACCAGACCGCTGGGCATTCGTGAGCTTCTTGTATCGCATGGACTCTTCGAAGCCAGACGCTTTCTCCCAGAAAAGACCCTCCCAGGTGGGGAAGTAAGTGCCCTTGAATAAGGTGTGCTCAAGAATTCCTTCGACACCACCAAGGGCAGCAATGACATCGACCCGGTAATTGTTCAGCTGCCATAACTTTCCATCGTGTCTTTGCGAAGTCCACCAGAAGGGATTACTGTGCGAAGTCAGCCCAGTGACAAGAAATGAATGATGGCCACGCACTGTTTCAACAGCTGATACTGCTTCCAATCGGTGCGTACACGCCAACCACGATCATAAGCCAACCTTGATAAAAATCGTCAGTATAATGTAACGAGGTCATTTTTTTAAAACTTACGTATGCCTATCCTTTTGGAATAACGTATTAATTCGAGGAATACCTCTGTCCCAGCTATCCTCAAGATCCTCCAGAGTCAATCGGCGGTTCTGTGCATTTGCTTCTTTGCGCTTCATCGAGTATTCCGACCAGACGCGCGCAGAATCTAGGAACTCGGCCTCCCAAGGCTGGAGGTAGCGGTACAAGTTGGGGATCAGTTGATCTTCTTCATGAGACATACCGGCACGGAAATGCGTGACCCCGACGTCGGTCTGCTTCGACCAACGAAGATCGCTCTGAGGAATCAGAACATGACCCATGGACAACATTCCGAGGCCACCAAGTTCTTTGGGTGTGTAGAAAACAACCGGGGGGAAACGCGATGGCATTTTACTATTCAGACCGATTTTCACCCGCGTCTGGATCTTGTTCTCCGCTTTCACCAATGCATCCAGTAATTCGTTCGTATGAATAACTGCCTCCCGATAGTAAGTCATTAGGCCAATGAGAGCGGTGTTCCACTTGTTGACGATCTTAGAGAAGGTCGTGGAACCGGAACTCATCAATACTTGTCGGATACGATTGTTGAACTGCTGGACACCTGTAAGAACCTGATTTCAGTATCTCCGGCAGAAGTGCTGCAACTACTCAACGCACCCTCGTCTGAGACGCGAAGGAACGCCTGAGCAGTACGCTCCTTTGTTTGTTCATTTGTGAGATTCCAGACCGCATCCTTCAACGAGAACTGTTCCCCACCCATTGTCCTGATCTTCGGCAATATGCGAACCTCGAACCCGCACATGGAGAACAGAAGCTGGGGATTATTTTGAGAGTAGACGCTGACAAACGTATCTTCCCATTCGATTGTTGTCAGTGACCTCGGCAAACTTTGCTTCACGTTCCAGAAGACGGCTCTGCCAAGGTTAACATCATGCTTGATGAGTCTCATTCGGCAATCGCGGGGCCAACAACGTTTATTGTTGTAACCGATGACGTTGTTGTTTGTAGGATCTGGGTTAGCACTCAAATATCGTTGGATGAGATCGCGGGCCTCGTCGGCTGTGAAACGGAAAAGAATATGTAGCCTGTCGACGTAGCGAGAGTATAGACGGATTGGGTGTCGCGTCTCGGTCGCTGAATCACGGTACTGCAAGAAATTGTTGGGCATCTGAGGCGGTCCAGCCATTTCACTGGCCCTTTGAAGGCCCAGAACCAAAAGATCGAGCACAAGACCATAGTACTGGAAAACAAAGGCAGAGAACTGAAGACCGCGGATGAGACCGTACGCATTGGTATGCGCCATATCCTTGTACGTCAACACTGAATAGGTATTAGCATTGACCAGGACAGTATAGCATCCACCTCACCTGTGTTGTTCTTTGCGGTAATGTAGTCCGCCAAATTGTGATCCAAGATGAGGCGGAGTAGACGGTTAAGAAGCGTCAAGTCGATCTTCTCATACACTTTGGAAAACACGGTTTCCATCATGACGTTGCACTCCCCCTCACTGGTCTCCCAAATATCCGTCAAGTTGTTGATACCTTGGCACCACTTGTACACCAGGAGAGGAGGCGGTTCAGTATCGGCTGGCTTGATCCAGGCAGGGAACAATCCTCTCTTGTCCGCTTCGAAGAAAAGGAATTGATCGAGGTACTTCACCAACAAGCTCGTCAATGACTATACACAAAGGTCAGATGCAAACTTACAGCATCAGTGATTTTCTCAACTGGCTCAATGTCGTAGCAGGGAATGAGTTTATCGTAGGTGTCGAAGAACTCAATGCCCGCCTCTTTGAACGCGCGCTGTGTAAGGAGCAGACGCTTGATGCGCGACAAACCTGAGGCCGCTTAGTATAATGTCACCTACACTGCGAGAGCGACTTACATTCGTGAGGGTTGTCATACGCTTGTTCGATAAGAGCAAGTTCCTCACGCTGCGACTGATTGAGTCGCCCTTTAACCGAATACGCTTCCTTCAGCTTCTCGAGGGCTAAGACCAAAAGTTTGGTGTCGTGTTTGTATGAGAGGGGCCTATATTCGTTAGTGTAAGACGAATCCAGGATCAAAAAAGGATTGACATACGGGAATGGAATCGGAGCAAACTTGCGACTCTCTAGCCAATGAACGGTTGCAGTGTATATGGCGACGGCTTCTTCTGCACTGATGTAAGGACCGTCCTTCAGGTAACCATGCTGTCGCTCCTGTTCGGCCTTAAGGTACAGACCTAACTCTCTCTCAGTGACAACAATCATACGGGGTTATGAATCACTCACGAGTGAGCCGCCCTAAGTTCTTCTTCACCACCGCCTTATCAACCGTGGCACCGCGCCGGATACGCTCGCGGTTGTAATGGGCCACACTGAAACTCGCACATTTACGATTTGTTCACCATTTAGGAACACGGAAGACTTACGAGCACCACCAGTCGGCCTTACTCTTTATGTACCGCAAAATAATGTTTTCAATAGCGGTCGGCATGCCTGGAACCTTCCAAGGAATGTTTGCCTTCCAACACCGCCAAGCCTCGGACAAGTGCTGCAGAATGGTCTTCGCCTTGTTTTGCTTGATGGACTCGGGCATCATGTCCAAGATATCGTGCATCACTGCCGCGCGAAGTTCGAGGTCGTAGTGCGACTCCACGCGCTGTTTCGTCACCGTTTTCGCAATGCCTTTGCTGTTGCGACCTTCGAATTGACGAGCAAGAAGATTCCCGAGCCAACGCTCGAGAAGGGGGACAATACCACGCATGAAGAAAAGCCAGACGCGCCAACCAGGTGCCCAAAACCCGCATCCTGGTCCTTTGCCGACGGGGCCCGTATTGAAGCGATAGTAGATCAAGTGTTTCAAGTCCTTGGTCATCCGGACTTGTCTCATCAACTGAAATGGCATCAATCAACCAAGAAACGATAAAGTCGTGACAACTGACCTTGTACTTGTAGCGGTACATACCGGTGAGAGCACCGATGTGAGCAAAGATGTATTGCAGGGCATCAGCGAGTTGGAAAGCATCGACATTGCCGAGCCGAAATTGGACGTGCGCGTCAACGACGAGTTTTGTGAGTCGTAAGATTTCACGGCACAAATGGAAAGCATTTCCGAAGCGAGACTTCTTGCGTTCTTTGGTTGTGAGCGTCTTAACAGGCTTTAGGTTCATGTTGTAGTCGAGGTGGAGATAGTTCAGATTCTATGGCAGGACGTAAAATGGGGATCACATGGACGTCAAATCCTAATTACCTTGCGGTGAATCAATAGGTTCAGCATATTGTAACCTTGTCTACAGACTTGCAGACCAGCTTCGACCCAATCAAGCTTTGTCGTCTGAAAGAATTTCGTCGCTTTAAGTTGGCGGAATAAGTTCTTCTTCGTCATAGCCTTTTCCGGTCGACTTTTGAGTTCGTTCAAGACATAACACTTGAGCAATTTCTGGTACGAGACGCGAACCTTCACAGGCTGACTGGGGGGACAGTGCTCGAGGTACCAATTCTTAACCAACGGAATGTCTTGTGCACGTCTCATTCGGCCGGACCGACGATTGTACGGATCCGGGGCCCACCACAAAGCGATGGCATCTGCCGTAAGATCATTTTCCAGAGGCTTGTCCTCCAAGAACGGTTGCACTTCTTCAGGGAGCTCAAAGTCATCCTCGTCAGAACCGTTGGGGCCAAAAATCACATCTTCGTGGGAGATGAGAGGGGCATTCTTGGGTGTTGCCCCTCGTAGCGAGATGGGGTTGATGAGGGGATCAAAGTAGAATGCGGGCAGGTCTGGGTCATCGGTCCGAATATAGACGTTTTTGGGTACGTGATAGGGGGACAAGTGAACTGACCGAGGTAACGAGTTATACAGATGAGGAAATGCCACTTTGTACTCGGTGCGGATTTGGTTCCGAATGATCACCTTTCCAATGTCGTTAAACTCGTTCCAATCCTCATCAAATGCATCCATGTCGCGGTATAGCGGTTCGAATTTTGGCCCTCCCGGAATGGCCATATTGAGCGCCTTCGCCGTAAAGAAAGACTTTTTATCGAACAAATAAGTGGCGTTACTGTCCGGACGATCCGATAGAAGCGTGCGACCAAGGCGGTAAAGGTTCGCCATCACTGGGAGTGTGAGTGACCAGTAGCGATACGAAGAACCATTGACGGCAGGGGTATCGACGAGTGGCTTTGGATCATAAAACCAATCGATGATCGCAGAGTCTTCTTCAGAGTCCAGTTCCAGCTGGATTGCTTCCAAGGGATCGACGTCGAGAACGTTGTCACCATAGTCAAGCGGTGGTTCTTCATCGTCGAAAGGTGGGAAGCGCATACGCTTGAAATGCCTGCGGTCACGTTTTTCTCGGCGCATGGCGAGCCACATGGTACTCCACTGCGCATGATAAACGGGCTCGATGACACGAGGGATCTCGTTGACAAACGTGATCGCGCCAGTGATGTGATAGAGGACGGGGACTTCGCGGACTTGCTCCCATGGGTAGGGAATATTTTCAAGCAGTTTCATGACAGCGTGAGGCACGTATTTGAGTGCACCGAGGTGGACGCGTTTGTCGTTACGAAACTTTCTGTTACTCATATCCCCGTGGTCCTTGATGATTTTCCGGACGTGCTCGGGAGGCAAGTCCTAGAGAACATGAGCACAATGAGGAAGAAAAGGAAGAGTGGACGTACCTGTTTCCCCATATCGACGTAACCTCCTTTGCGTTTTTCGCCATAGCGTTTCTTTTGCATTGAAACCCATTTCTGCGACTTTTGCGCAAGCATTTCTGGAGGCATGCGGGAAGAGGCCTGCTGAGCAAAGCCTGGTGATGGCGGCATGCCTGGAGGCGGGGGCGGCATGCCCGGCGGCGGCGGAACAAATGCAGCGCTCATCGTCGATGTTTGAAGGCGACGCAGAAAGAGACCTTGGATGACTAAGACATACCTTGGCCAAATTTCAAGTTCCGACTCAGGAGTGTCTGGGGGTCAAATGCTCGCGTTTCAGTGTCCGAGGTCCGATGCCCAGGTTGATCGTGATGCTGTCGCCATCCTTGCGTGTCTTGAACGAGTTTACTAAGTACATAACTGTCGTACTGTCGTAGTTGCGATTGTGCAATCACCCACTTCGACGAGATGGCCACATCGGATCCCTGGCTCAGCTGAATCCAGTCTTCTCAGTCAATCCTCAACGTCCAACGGTCGTTTGCCAGCGTACGCACGTTCATGCCAGTGTCATCTCTCTCCGAGTAAGAGCAACGTTTTATCTCGGTTTCGTGTCGATAACATTAACGTTGGCAGCGCGGTGCCTTTCTGTCTCTCCCTCTCTCCCTCCCCTTCACGTTTCTGGAACATACATGACGACAACACTCAGGTGCGGACCTTCGCGCGGCACTTCTTGATACTCTTGGTTACTTCCTCGGCATCCCCCGTATCTCTGGAAAGCTTCTCACATCGAAATGGGGCCGTATCGATCGCCGATCGGTGACCAGGGTACTCTCGATTCAGACTTGAAACCTCTTGCACGCTCACGCGACGACGAAAGAGGTACTATTGCCTGCCCCATGATCGGGGTGAAAGCCTAATCGAATCACGTCTGGGCAACACGATGGTACCCGTGAGACGACACTCTGGTGTTCCTGTTCTTATTGCGGCTGACACTGCGTACCTTCTAGCCCGGCGATCAGATCATGGGAGCCCGCTTACTTCAGCCCATCGTCAGATTAATCCTAGTGTTCACACTCCCTTTTTGGACTACATAAGAGGGGAAGATGCTAGTACTCCTTTACCCGCAGGAATCACCTTTTCGCCGCAGCAGACTCTCCTCTTGACCATGGGCGATGCAAACGCCGCAGTTGACATCCTCGATATCCGAAACTTTCAGAACGGCTCGGATAAACACCAGGCCAACCTCCCCGAAATCATCGTTGAGGGGCTTGAAGCACCGTTCAACGCAAAGTCGTTACCCACCAGACTTCTGTACGATGAGCGCGGTCTCAGACTTTATGATAAAATTACCGTGGACGCTCCAGAATACTACCTCTTTGGTGCCGAGGAAGAAATTCTTCGCAAGCATGCCTCTGACGTTGTACGGACCATGCAAAGTCGTTCGCTGGCGGGCACTGCGAGTGCACCAGCCCAGGTCTTACTGGAGCTCGGCGCAGGGTGAGTCTAGCTTCATGTACAATCAGACCGTTTCGAAATCGGGATAATACCCTGTTTAAATGACATGGGTATGTTCAATTAGAGGGCTCATTCAATCAATTTGTTTTTCTATTTTTTGGATCTCGCTGATGCAGAACCCAGTGCCATTAAAAAGACCTCTCTTATATTACGTGCTCTTGCTGGTCTGTCAGGGACCCCCATGTCTTCCCTGACATACTTTGCCCTCGATCTTGAAGAGCGAGAGATTCAACGAGCTCTCATCCAGTTACTCAATTCTGATGTGGGTAGCGCTATCCATGGAAAGATAGAGACAAAGGGAATGCTGGGTACCTTCGACAACGGCATCGCTTTTATACTCCAGGGAGGCTTAAAGTCGACAGCCGGTGATGAGGCATTTAAAATTCCTGAGAGTGGAGGCCCCCATGCTGAAGGTCTCACCCCCCAAAGCATTTGTGAATGCCCTCTCATCAAACCGTCCACGGCTACCGGAGAAACCATCTGCGCAACGTGCCCACCCACAGCGGGACAACCGCAGCTTCACCTTCTATTTTTAGGTTCCTCAATCGGAAACTTTTCACGGGGAGAGGATGCTCTATTCCTTCGCTCATTGCCATTACGGGCTGGCTCCGCAGATACTCTCCTGCTGGGTCTGGACCACGACAACGCACGCGAGGACATCGAGATTGCTTACAACGACCCCAAAGGCTGGACCAGAAGTTTCATCATGAACGGCCTTAAAGCCGCCGGGAACGCTCTCGGTGACTCCGAACTCTTTGATCTTGGTAACTGGGAATATGTCAATTCCTATGACGAAGGCGAACGTGAGTATATCTCAGGCACGCCGAGATGCCTACCTCGTTTACACAACTCTAGGTGCCCACAAGGCGTTCTACAAGTGCCTACACCCTCACAGCATCACCATGCTGGGCAAAACGGAGGAGGTTCGTTTCCTGAAAGATGAGCTTATCAACATTGAGATATCGTATAAGGTAGACAGCCGTCCCGAAACGCCAAAACGCATTTCACACTTATCATCTGTTCTCTAGTACTCAGATCGGGACGCGTATACGCTATTCACCGATGCCAACCTGAGACCTATCCAGCGCTGGACGGATAGCACATCACGCTACTCCCTGTGGTTGCTGGAGCGTCCACCTTTCTCGTTCCCATCACTCACGTCACCCACCATATCAACCGAGGAAATAATCGGCGAAAGGTTTGGCGTTCCGAGCATACAAGATTGGCAAGTCATGTGGAAAGCATGGGACTTCGTCACGCTCCGGATGATCCCATCGTCCATGCTTTTCAACAAGCCTATTGATCTCCGTCACATTTGCTTGTTTTACATTGGTCACATTCCGACCTTTCTGGATATTCAACTTTCCCGTCTACTACAGGAACCCCATACTGAGCCAGAGGAGTTCAAGGTGCGTTTATAATCTACTTGACAATTAGCTCTTATCCATTCGTGAAAACAGTTTATCTTCGAAGTGGGTCCCTCGCCTCGTGTTGCTATGCATGATTGAAATTCTATTCGTGGATAGAGGGGTATTGATCCCAATGTGGACGATCCATCTCAGTGTCATCATGTTCGTTCCCTCTATCTATCATTTGATATCAGAGGCTCACGGTAGTTGTCAGGCGCACTCCGAAGTCCCACAAAAGGACGAAGATTGGCCGTCACTCAGTAGCATCCTGTCCTTCAAGGACCGTGTGCGAGAGCGACTCACGAAAATTTACATGGATATATCTAGCGGCGCTCTCCAGTTGACTAGAAAAATCAGTCGGGTTCTCTTCATGACATATGAACACGAGGGACTTCATATCGAGGTTTTTCTTGTTTTCACCCATCTCTCAACATTATCTTAACTCGGATGTCAGACTTTACTATACATGCTCCTCCAGCGAGCTGGCAGCGGAACAATCCCTCCCCCCGACTTCACACCTCCCCCGTGGGAGTCACTTCTCGCATTCTGGAACGCTGCGCCTAAACTCCCTTCTCCGACCACCGTCATCGAAGCTACCACTGTCATCCTCGGCATTGACGATATTGAAGCCGAGGATGTTTTAAGGCCACTGGATTTGAAGAGGCACGTCTTTGGCTGGGATAATGAGAGTCCATCCCGCCGGATTGCTGTCGATGCCTTTAGAATTTCCTGGCGTCCCGTTACCAACGGGGAATTTTTCGGATTCTACACCGGCGTCGGCAAGGATACAGTCCAGCTCCCCGCCAGTTGGGTGAAAAACGAAGACGGGGAGATCAACGTTCGTACACTTTATGGACCCGTGCCAATGACTATTGCTTGGGACTGGCCTGTTCTCACTTGCTACGACAACCTGTCGATATATGCGAATGTCCAAGGCGGGCGTCTCCCTACCGAACCAGAACTTCGTGTGTTCATGGACAAGTTCGAGTGTGGCTACGAGGGTGGCGCGAATATCGGCTTTAGGAACTGGCACCCTGTCCCGTAAGCATCACCACATTCAGTTGGGTAATCGGATACGCTTGCTAACAGGGTTGGTCTAGTGCCACGACCGGGTTGAAAAACCACGGTGGACAGGGACATAATGGCGGGGTATGGGAGTGGACCTCGACCCTTCTTGATAAGTACCCAGGCTTTGTTCCATCCGAGCTGTACCCTGGGTGAGCAAAATCGAAACCAGTGTGATGTTTCACTCAGTGGCCATCTTGATAGATATTCTGCTGATTTCCATGATGGCTGTCACCAAGTTATGGTACGTTTTCCAGACCCCTTCCATCTTTCATCCATTCACGTGTATTCACAGCTTGGTGGGTCTTACGTTACGATCCCGCGTATCGCTGAGAGGCGCAGCGTCCGCAATTGGTACCAACACAACTACGCGTACGCTTGGGCAGGCGGAAGGATTGTGTACGATGTGTGAAGGGCAGGCAAATTGCCTCGTGTACTATTATGAAGATTTTTGTATGAAACGTAGCAAGAACTTGAAGCATGATGTCTGGCATTTCTTTGTCTGTATCAATAATAAGCTAGCGCCCCGGCTCAAGTTATACCTGCTGGCAGGCCAGAGATCTCGGAGGCAGACACGTAATCATACACCAAGTTGGTATCCGACTCGTCAGCGTCATTCGTTGGACTCTTTAACTTCACGCGAGCTTGGGAAATGTGGCCAAGCATCCAGTACTATTGCCCTTGCACATCTGTCAGTGTATCCAACCTACTGGCACCACCACCCCCGACTTTCCCTTCATCCTCCGCAAGTTTCCACCCGTTGCACAACCTTTACTTTTGCGAAGAGTGCGATGCGGTCCGATGTAACCGATGCGTCTCTGTCGAAGTCAGTGGCTACTACTGCCCAAACTGCTTGTTCGAGGTCCCTAGTGCGAGCGTACGGGCGGAAAAGAACAGGTAGGTCGTCATCGACTGGTGTAGATGAGTCTGGCTCAACGTGTCTAGATGCGCGCGCAATTGCTTCTCGTGCCCCATATGTCGATCAACTCTCTCTATAGTAGCGTCCGACCCTCCAGATGAAGGCGATGGTCGACCCTCAACCTCCCTCAGCAGTGTTGGAGAGGCTCCATACTTTTTGTATTGCGGTCATTGTCGTTGGGACTCGGCTGAAGTTGGCATCACGTTTGAGAAACCAACTGGACTAGCAGGTCAGTCGTATCATTAGTCGTATCATTCTCGCGCTGATGAGACGAATCAAGCGCAACTACAAAAGTTCGAAGACTCTGCCCCAGAGGCACTCGAGTTTGAGCGTTTGAAAGAGCACTTCGAGCCTTTTCTACGTACATCATCTCTTTCGGCTTCATCACATTTGCCTGTAGTGCCGTCTCATCACCTGCACACCTCCTCCGCCACAGCCGCTGCTTCTGCTGCGCTCGCGCGCGATATTCCTGGGATTGGTAAATACAACCCGCTCGGCCGCAGTCGTGCTGGTCGAGACAGAACAGCAAACAAGGACGAAATGCCCGAGTATAAGAGTAGGGTAGAAACTGCTATCTTCAGCCAGCTTGGTGGCGGTGGGGATAGCGCGGATGTCGAACTGCTCAGACACATGGAAACCGTTGAAGAAGTAGCCAAGCTTGAACAACGATGGGGGAACAGTTGGACAACCCCACTGCGCTCAAGGTAATGTCGACGAGTCCAAGAATGTTCAGTTGCTTAATTAAGCTCAAGTGACCTGCGACCACATCGGATACCGCTGCATTCCAAGGTTTCGAAACGATGTCCGGCGTGCAGGCATATCCTGATCAAACCAGAACAAAAAGCGCAATCCGTACGGTACAAAATCAAACTTGTGGCGGCCAATTACTTGCCTGCGATAACCGTTGGCTTTCCGCAAACACCGACAGCCAAGCGCGTGGCGGGTAAAGTGGCAAGTTCCACCGCAGATGCTAAGGGTGGTGTTATGCACACCGGAATCAATAATCCCTTTCAGCTCGCACTGACAAATCCGTTGTATGATCCAATCCAAGTACGGTTGTCTCCGCAGAGAGTTGCTGATGGGCGTTCATATCAAGTGTCACTGCCAACCACACCTTTCTCTGTTGCGGCTTTCGCGGAAGCATGGGAGTACGATGATGACGACATGTTTGGAGTTGAGGACGATGAACTTGGGATTGGGGTTGGAACTGGAGAAACGGGACGAGCGCTCAGGGACAAGGAACCACGCGGTCGCCTTAAGAATGTCGGGGTCCTAGAGCGGAGGGCAAATGTGACCATCGTGGGAGGCGAGGTAAATATTAAGTCTGGATTCAGGGGCAACATCAAGGTCCGTGTTTTCCCGTTTTGTAGATCGTAGGCTGAGCAGTCATATAGTTCAATATGATGGTCTCGTATACATACAGATCCGATGATCCACTGCCATCTGAGGATGGTGTGGGCACACCATCTAGGACAGCAAAGGCACCGGAAGTGAAGACGTTTTCCTTCTACACCGTCGTCGACCTGGGACCGAGCGTGGTTTCGAAGGTTGAGAAATCAGATGGAGATGTATAGGGTTGGCTTCCCACTGACTGTAACGATAAATCTGCGTGAGTACTGCGCCTCTATGGACTTGAAATATGTTCGGATGAACGGGATCCTGTGTGCCGTAGAACCCTGGTTTGGGTCTGATATACTTTATGTAAGCGGCTGGTGCTTGGCAGCTTAGCGCTTAATCCTCATTAAGTTTCGGTGAGTCATGGCAATCGAGTCACTATAGGATGACTTGGCTTGCTTTTCATCACAACAACTTGCATTTTGATTGGCTCGGGCGCGTAGTTTTAGCCCGGTGACGCGTGGTCATAACTGTGCCCGAAGAAACTTTGTTTTCAGATGTGACTCGACTGGTATCTTCGAGCGCACAAGATTCGTCAAATTATGCTTATATACTCGGCCGTCTAGCGCACTCGTGCTACATCATTCAACCAGTGCTATTCATCGCACCCAGCCGTGCACAATGGAACACGATACTGTACCCCCATATACGCCCTCTCCCCCCTCCCCGAGTTACTCGAGCGAGCTCTTACCAGGAGAGCAAATTGTCGAATTCACTCGACGTGCCTCGCCCCGACCTCCGTGTGGCGCATACCGTAGAATAACAGATCTCCTTACTATCGTCCTCCGAGAGCAACATCCTGGCAGTATATACCCTATATATGGTCGGGGTGAGGTAATACAAGGGGACGTCATTCTTGGCAACATGGACGATGTCACATCCCTGACACTGAAGGTAAATGCCAATCCACGTATTTTGCAACCAAGTCCAGTTCCTTATGACATTTTAGCTGGAGGGCCACTTGGTTCTGCATGCTTCTGGAGCCCCGGGTCCTATCTCGACGACATTTCTTTCAAAGAGTCATGTTTTGTGGAGTGCATCTCATGGACATCGCTGTCCTCGGGTCATCCCGTTTGGGGTCATTTTCCCGCTGACCTTCAGTGATGGAAGTCTTACACGGGCCCTGCCGCCGACATTCGAGAGTGGTGAACCCCACGTGACTTGCTCGTACTCGTTGACGATTGAATTGTCACGTCCATGGCAGCTCCTGTCCTTTTTGAAGGGCAATGAAGCGTAAGTTCATAGGTCCTGCGTGTGCCTAAGAGCGTTCTTCATTTGTTATTCCTCCTCAGTGTCGAGGTACCCATCGTGTACCGCCCGCGAAGTCGGCCGCAACTGCCAATGCTTCCGAGTGATCTGCCATTCATGTCTACCGTGAAATCTTCCCCTGAAGAGTGGCATGAAGTTATGTGTACCGTGCCAATGACAAAGGGCTCGGGGTTGGCACATGTCGAATGCCTTGTGAGTCTTGTGGAGTCTTGCTAAGTGATAACCATATTCAAGCGCGGTTTTTTTTTCCAGCTATTCATCCCCTCCACACGGATCTATGCCCTCTCGGATACGATCCCGTTCCACCTACAAATCCGTGGTAGTTCCCCATCACTCATCCCGTTCCTTGAACAAAGTCAAGACGGGGGGGTCGTCATAAGGGTATACGTATTTCGACAAATAAGCGCCAGAATACATGGACAATCTGCCGCGGCGAGTGTCACCATCGGTGAAGGGGAAATGGAACCTTCACAATCTCTACCTTCAAAACATCACGCGTTTCTGCGACATCCCCTCGGAGAGGGCTTGGACTCTCTCGATTGGGACGGAGTAGTTCGATGCGGTGAAGATGTCACCGTTCCCGGTTTCTCAACAAACCAAATTTCCGTCAAGGTAGGATCATCCCCTGAAGTTTCAGCGCGCCATGATTCCACGTTCTTCGACACAGGACTCGATCGTTCTGTCGATCGCTCCTCGACAACCACTTAAGTCACCGGTGTTAGGTGTTAAACATTCTTGTCCAATACGGCTCGCGACGGATCCCTGGTCGAACTATGCCGCGGTTTAGTATATGTGTACAGCATATTCGGGTGGTTGATGCTGCGGCACGTTGTGGGCTATACCCTGCATTTTGATCCGTAGGCCCTTGCCAATGTAAGGCTTCGTGAGTTCGTTCCGTCGACAATTGTTTTCCGGTGCTGACTCAGTAGTGTTCGAAACAGGCATCCCTGTTATACGGAGACAGTCCGAGAAAGCGACCGCGCTTATCGCGACTCCGCCATGCAAACCCCAGAAGTTAGCGACACGGAGGCCGAACGCCGATGTGTGTTCTCCCCGTATGAGGGCACAGGGTCGGTAGTAGCGGTACTATATGGTCCGGGGTACTGGATATAGATTCAGAGTCCCAGTTACTTTTGAACCTCGAACCTTGGTTACTATAGAGCTTCGAACAAATTCACTAGCAAATCGTGTTTTCAATCCATTGGATGGTCATATGTAATTACCATGTCATATGAGTCAGACGAAAGAATCACGACCGAACTAACGCCGCGGCGCCGAACAACTACACCCTCGACCCATCTTGAAGCAGGAACAACATGTTCGGTTCTTAGTGAGCTGGTAGCGTGGCATTGACGCCTTTCAAGCTGCTAAGGAGGATTAAACTGTGACATGACGCGAGAGGAGTGTGATCCCCAGGGCAACGGAGTAGACAATTGAGTGAAGGGTTCCTGCACACAGGTGGATTGGCTGCATTATGGTATCAGAGTTTGGGGAGAGTAAAAGGCAAAGAGACATAGCAGGCTGTTACCAGCCCGAGGTGACCCGGTCAATTCTGGAACTACCAGTCACTGGACGTGTTTGAGAATGGAATTGACAGGTAATCGTGAGGGCGACCCCTGCGTGTCTACCGCGAGTCCCGTCTTGCCAAGTGGCAGCTTCTAGATTGTAAGTAGACAGGTTGGCATCGCCAGTGCATATGATATACATACTGTACTGTTAAGCGCTTGGAGAATGGCGGCCTAAGACTGCCGGTTCCGTCGACCACGTTAGCTTCACTGATTCAAGGGCAGCTCATCGTGATAAGCGGGCAAACAGCCATCGACTAGCCATAAAGTGCCGAGTCTTTGCCGGCTCCAAATGATATGGATCAAAGGTCTGTGTTTATTTAATCTGAGGAAGGGAGTTGGGGTGTTACCCGGCGCCATATAAATTGCACAGCAAGCCGCTATCACACACCGCTTGTGTGCAATTATCCTGGCGCATCAAATGCGGTGGATACGTTCCGTACACTGCCCAGTTCATAAGCAGCAGGGTCAGGCATAGCGTGGTTCCTGACTACACGACACCGCATCCGTGTTCGCAGGCACGGAGTCATCAACATGTTGCACAATTGTTCCGAGTTGGCGGGAGGCGCTGTTCCTCATATATACCGGCTCGCCTGTCATCTGGGTCCCATTTCCCGTTTGAATCTGCCGACTTCTGCGGCCTCTTGTCTTGCCCTGTTCTACGATGGAAATACTCACCGATATAGCCCTTCCAGACTATTCGCCCTCTATCCCCCCCGATTACTCTTCCACACCGTTACCCGGAGAGCAATCTATTCAAAGGACACCGAAGCAGACGTTCCACCGTGGAAATTGTGCATTCACTTACGAAGAACATGGCATGTCTCTCACATTGCGAGGTTGTAGGGAAGAGGAAGGCATACCCACGTTTGGGCTATGCAGTACTGTGTATGGAGAGTTTGCACCTGCAGATAGGAAAAAGATCGTATCTGTGGTGGTCAAGGTTCGTATCACATCAGTCCTCCCGCCTGTGGGCAATTTCGATCTCGTGCACAGTTAGAGGCGCATATTCGGGTTAGGGCGAAATCGGGAGTGGTGACGCACACTCTCTTTTCCAAAGAGCGCCTGCTGTGGCAGAAAAGTGACTCGACCATCGACGTATGCCCGAGCCTGTTACCCGTCTCAGTATCCTTCCCTTCTGGATATCGTGATAAGCATCATGGTCGCGTACAACGTCTACCACCTTCCATGTCCATCAAAAATCCATCTCGGGCGGCCATTGTCCACTCGCTAGTCGTTGTGGTTCAGAAAGCCACATATTCGATTTTCTCCCGAACTAAGTCAGTGGCAAGCTTACTATGTAATGGAGGACTTCGGACTCATCCAAAGTTCTGTAGGGAAGTGTGTTTATCTGCGTATTTACGCTACCGACCTCGGGTTCGTCCACCCAGACCGTCACCTCCTACCTTTTCTTCCTTGAAGGTTTACCCCGAAGAATGGCAAGAAGAGATTTGGGGAATGACTAAAGGACCTTCCAACGAACCGCTTGTTGCCCAATGTCATGTGAGTTAGGCAACGTGCCACGAGTCGCTTCATGAGCGGCTAATTTTTCTTTATCAGCTCTTCATACCTTCAGTTCGAGTATTCTCATCGGGGGATATTGTCCCCTTTCATATATCATTTTGCTCTTCAGCGTCCTTCCTGACCAGCATCTCTGAACACATGAAACGAAGTGACATTTGCCTCGAGAAACCCATCCATGCATTCTTTCTGCGACGGACGACCGTGATGACTGGACAATGCGAAAGTATTCAAGAAGAAGTCCTCGGGGTTGGTAGGGTTTTCTCCAGCCCGGTAACGGCTGTCGAGTCTATCTTGGACAATGCGGAGACTCTCAGCTGGGACGGTGAAATCCATTGCGAACAATCAGTTGAATACTCCAGTTTTACCACTTCCGCGATCGAAGTCAGGGTGAGTATTGTCTTATCGTCCCAGAACCTTGTAATTCAAATATCTTGTGGTCCAGGATTTCTTCGTGCTCTCGTTGTTTGCGCCGCCTGGCCCGCTGAAATCGATACCCCCGCAATTGTATCAAGCGTTCCCCATTCGTCTAGTTACACATCCTTGGATTGACAGGACTTGACAGCACAACAGCATCGTATTTAAGGATTAAATTATGTTTACACAAGGTTCGGCGTACTCTACCTTTACTACAGTATCATGTCTCGGAAGTAGTGTTCAATGTACGGTCGCGACGATGTAATCACCGCCGGGACTTGTCAGTGATGGAGGACACCCAGTGTCCTCGCTATAGACTACCCTAATTATAGATACGTGTTCGGTGACCAAGGCTGCGCATCAGCTCAACTTCCCGGGCTAGTAAAGCCGGAGATTATCAGGTTTTAATATTCAGGACTATGCGGTGCGGCGCAGCCTGGGCATGGCAACTCGAACTACTACTATCGGCTGCGGTAACCTTTCGATCAGTCACGGTGCACTGGCATCTATATTATGAACCCTGTGACCTGAGGAACGCCAACTGCCAGTACTACTGATCATCAGAATCTCCACGTTGAGATGACTATCTCAGACAAAGTGTATGCCCTCGTTCACTCCCACAGAACATTGACCAGCGCCTTCGCCGGTGTCACCGAAGTGGCCGATCACGATGATGATTCGGATGTGTCCCCTGGCCATCTCGCCAAGATACTCTACAGCGATGATGATCCTGCCGAGAAACACCACATTCACAGCCTTCCCAGCGGACATCGAGAGGCATTCAAAGCACTCTTCCATGACGCGGGGAAAGGCGAAGAGCGCATCCAGGCGCTCGAGCCGACGCAGGAGGATCTCGACTTGGCTGCTCAATGTGGCGACTTCGGCTCGCGTCCCAGCGATTTGTTTCTCAAGGTCAGTACGATACCGATACGTATCGTTCGTCATGGCAGCTATATTATCATATGCGCTAATTTAGATATATGTGGACGTCCTGGCCACACTGGATACCAACCCCTGGGCCGGTGTCGTTTCTCCACCCCTTTTGGGCTCCAGAGGCGTTGTAAACTTGTCTATTATATCCGTGTAGGGTTTTCAGCTAGAGAGTGTGATCCACTGGCTGAGATTATTTCAGGATACCGGATATTATGCAGCATTATTACGACTGTATCATCAATGCGGAGCACGAAGTTTTTCTCGCTACGAACTACTGGGAGGTGTCCAAGGCGTCCAAGTACGTTTGTGATGCTCTCAAAGAGTTGTCTGAAAGGGCGGAGAAACGGGGGAAGAAAGTTGTCGTGAAGATGATGTACGACCGCGCAAATTTAAAGATGCTCACGGAGAGTCATGTCCTTGTCGAGGAAGAAGAATGGCTAAGTAATGAAGTCAAACTGCCAAGGCGGAGCGAGGTGCCATGGCTCGACTTCGAGCTCGTGAACTTTCACCAGTAAGTGATATTTCAATATGGAGGTTTCGAATGCACCAAGGATTGAACGCGTCCCAAGACCTTTATTAGGAACCTTCCACTGCAAATTCATGATTGTCGACCGTAAAGTAGCATTGGTGAACTCGAATAATATTCAGGACCGTCCAAACATGGAGATGATGGTGCACCTGGAAGGTCCTGTTGTGGATAGCCTTTACGACATGGCCCTCCTTAGTTGGTTTAGGTCGATGCACCCGAGACTCCCCTTGCTGGGCCGGCGACCGTTCGAAAAACCCAAGGGTGGTTATGGATTTGGGATGGAGAATGAATACGCATCAATACATCTCCTGGATGGAAGGAGGGGCGCAGAGCTGTACCACAAGTTGACCAATGAAGCAATCCCCGCTGATGCAGCATTGGATGACAAAATCTTCGTCTCGGGGAAGTACCAGACGGTTACAGAACATCTAAGTCGGTTTTCGTTATGTGTACATTGCTTAGAGACTGATATCTTTGTTCCTAGACGCAGATAATCAGCCCGACACCCACGCGACAGTCGAATATAAATTGCCAAAATCACCTGATGATGAATACCTGCCTCACATCTTCCACGCACCGCATGACGAATGTCCCATAGTTCTCTTGAATCGTGCACCCTACGGAAAACTGGGCAATCCGGAGAGTGCGATACTCAACCCGCAAGATGCTGCCTGGCTTGCGGGATTGAGGTACGCGAAGAAAGGCGTATTCATACAGTCGCCAACATTTAACGCGGTGCCTGTGGTAGAAGGTGTCTTGAATGCTGTCCGTCGTGGGATCGAGTGCACGCTATACATAGATGTTGGATACAATGACGGAGGAGAAGTGTTACCTGGACAAGGTGGGATCAACGAGGAAGTCTCAAAGCGGATGTTTGCACAGCTGAACGAAGAGGAGAGGGAGAGACTCAGATTCTATTGGTATACTGGTGAGTATCAACGAGATCTGATGATGGAATAGCGTTGCAAGGTGCAACAATTTCTCCACAGGAAAGGACCAGATCAAGCCAATCAACGCACATGTGCAGGAAAGGAACTGCCACGTATGTGTTTCAGTGACCTTGCTGTGTTGTTTAATTTTTATTCGGGACTGTGTGGTCAAGGTGAAACTGATGATCATTGACGATGCTGTGGGCATTGCTGGAAATGGAAATCAAGGTGAGCTTCACAGTCACTTCGCGACCTTGTTTAACTGGACGAACTGCAGATACACAATCATGGTACCACAGCCAGGAAGTGAACGTGATGATAGATAACGCGGCGGTCTGCAGAGACTGGCGGGAAACAATTAGGAGGGTGCAGAACACGCACCTTCATGAGTTGCAAAAGGATGGGATCTACTTGGACAAAGATGGGAATCCGCTGACGGACTCTACGGGGGTGGGGAGTGGCCTGAGGGGTATTATTAAGGGCGTGCAGGGCTCAATTGCTCGGGCGCGTGGCAAGGGCGGATTTTAATCGTCTCACAGACAGGACAGGAGGTGGAGTTGGCACATCGGGACCCCGTTGATTAGTCATTCCAGGTAGATCCATGTGGTCCGCAGACTGGCGGCCACGCAATGCTGCTCTCGCCAACACGCTCGTCGCCGTTTGGAAACTTTATGCGAGCGCACTGAAGCTTAACGTCCGTGAGTTCATCTGGCAGGTCGAACAGCACCCTCATCAGATTCTGCGGTCATCGCACTACACAGCTACATCTCGCCGTGTTCTCGGCCAACGTGGTCCATACGGTAACGCGCCGAGCGGAGTGGGAAGCTAGTTTTAAGTATAGCTCGACGAACCATATGGTGGAAGATCCCTACCGATATACTGATCACACGTTCACTGCTTGTCTCCGAGTGACTCTGTTTTACAGCTTTTCAGAGTACTCCCATGAACGCAGCGAGGCTCCCCGAGTACATTTCTCCTCCGCCCCAACTACTCTCCCCAAGTTACACCGCTATACCGCGAACACATGAATACCAGCTCGCGCTCAACCCGCGGCTGCGACCCAACAGACCACCTCGCTCGTTCATCAAACAGACAAAAAGTGGCAACCTCTGTCTGAGATTGGTTGACCAGGATGAACGGGTGACGCTTCCAGTTTACGGCCTTGGAGCTACCATCCAGGGAGTAGTAGAGATTGGCAAGAACGAGGGTGTGCATAGTGTTGAAGTACAGGTGTGTTCATCGTTCTTGGGACAGGGAACGAGATCTGACGACCCTCCCTTCAGGTCGAAGGTATTCTCGAGCTGGAAGAGGTGGCGGAAGGCGGAGCGTCAACTCATATACTATTGTCAAGTAAAAACATACTCTGGATCAAGGATAGGATTCAGGATGCACCATGCCCTAATTCGCTACGATTCAGCTACGCGCTTCCCACAACTTATTCCGACGGCAACAAGACGTATGTACGTATCCGTGTGCAACTATGTCTATGTTTCAATGTGAGACCGACTATTACGCCAGTTTTTGCCACCAAGCGCTGAGGCCTGTCTCTCCGGGCTCCCGGGATTTCGGGCACTTGTCAGCTATAGTTTGAGCGCGGTCGTGGCCAAGCCGAACGATGTGTCCAACATGGTTAAATCTACGCTTTTACGAAGAGACGATTGGTATGTTGACGCGCGTATCGCGTCTCCATTATTGAACCAATCGTGTTTTTGCATAGGACGGTTTCTACCGCGTTCTCGTACCACCCTCGCACTCGCCCCTCCGTGCCCATACCTTCTCCCCTCGCGGTGACCTCATCGAGCGGTGGTTTTACTGAAACGCCACAATGGAAGCTGTTTTCCTCGACAATTACAGCCAATCAACGAGACACGCGAGATCTCGTAGCCAAGGTTTGTTTCTTTGGATGAATACCTTTGAACGCTGTAGTGACACAGTTACGTTAGCTGTACATCCCGGCGACGCGTATATTCTGCGTTCGCCAGCCAATTCCGTTTCACCTGTCGTTCCACTCCGACCCGGAGTCATTGCGTAGCTTCTTCCCACTTAGTCCCGTGGCCAATGCAGTCGCTCCAAAGAGACAAGCAACGAAAATCCAACTCATGCGACAGACGACGGTGGACGTTCGGTGAGCTGGGTCATGGAATGAACGCGCCCCGTCCTGACAAGGCTCTAGAAATGCTGTCATTTTGGACACCAAGGCAGACATTTGGCGAGTGGATTGTATTGGTGAAGGTGCATTCAGAAATGCTGTTCGTATGGAAGCCAAACCTTGCTTGACAAACTCTTCTGATGCTGCATAAAGGGGACCGGGATTGGCTGGGTAGCGTTCTCTGGCGACATTTTTATCAGTGATGAGGTCGTGATTGGAGGGTTCAGAGCCAGTGGGTTCTCCGTGCGGGTATGGAAATCCACTTTGTTCGCAACGACAATCTACTAAAACCAGACTACAGGACTATCTAGTGCTGACTGTGACACCTCCTGACCTTTTCAAGGCATCCTTCAAGGAACTCAGAATGGTTGTACCTCTCCGACTAGTCACTGATCGTTGGAACGCGGATGGCGTGGGTCTTGGAGTATATGGGCCGCCGTCTATATCATCGTCTGAGGAGCTCATCGCAGAACCCGAGCTCCCATATACTAGTTCATAGAAGAGGTCGCGCTCTCACGATACATGGATTTCGCGCTGGGTTATGAACATTACAACGAGATTCTCCAACGCATTTTCCATGGGTATTTGATGTTATTGAGCGGACACTTGCCATCGTGTAATTAGATATCCTCTGTCATTCGAACAACTCTACGTCATGCCAACTTATGATCAGTTTGTGACATCATATCACGTGTATGTTCAGGATGTCTCCTTCGAGCTCAGTGGTTCCCGTTAACGTTAACCATCAATCAAACCATCATGGCTAGCGAAACGATGTCCTCGGAGAACGCTCGTAATGCCGTACTGCCCACAGACACAGAACAGCGCCGAGCGTCGCCCTCCCCTGCGGTGGGTCTGGCGGGTACTACCAGCTCTCCTCAGCAGCAGGGTACGTCAACGCTAGCAACACGTCTTGATCACGAGCCTCGAAGAGCTGAGCTTCCACGAGTACCAGGAGATGTGTGCGCGATACCTGCGGACCAAATCAAGAAGCCGTCCGAGGTCAACCGGGATGACCCTAACATAAACATCGTAGAACTGCCGCCACACAGTCCGACGTTCAAGGAGCAAATATACGGTGAGCTTCCCTTTCGTAGCCGTACTATCCAGACCGAGTTTTCTGATCATACCGGGGGACTGTGTCACAGGTTATGGCAGGGTAAGGGCGCTTCGGATCTAATAGGGTCCGACTTCGGGTTTACTGATCAATGATTCTTTTTGTGGTACGTACAAAGTTGATCCGTGGCACGGTAGGTTGCACTGTTGTTGCGTTGTCGAGGACGGGACTGATGATATCGTGGCCGACGACATATACTAGGTGCTTGGTAACACCAACACCAAGGAGGAGGGATCAGAGATACTTCGCGGGGAACGGACCGTTCCTCAGCGTCGAGCAACCACCAAGTGAGGGTAGCAGACTTCGAACCGTACTATTTATTGTACTGTAGTATAGCGCCGAGTTGTTGTAGCTCGTGTAACATGTCCGAGTGCTCGGAATCGTGGGATGTTGTTGTGTTCAGATCTGAGATCTGCTCCAACGAGCGCTAAATGTCCTGTAAAGGCTAAACTTCTAATTTTAATTCTTTTTCTTTCTGTTTTGGCATGGTTCTCGCAGTGATACTTCGTCCAAGGCGTCGAGCTACTTGAGTAGCTTGAGAAGGACGCGTTGCAGGTTACGGTGAGTCCCGAGAAATTCTGGATCGTCGTAAGAAAACGGGTTAACATTAACCTGCCGACCACGATCTAAATCCGGAAAACCCGATCTGACAACTAACACTAAAAGACCCACAACCTTCAGACCCAAAATCCAAAATGTTGTCCGTGGCAAGCTCCGTCGACCCTCTCGTGTGCAACCAAACGCTATGCGAAAAACAAGAAATCAATTCGGCGCAACGGGTACCCGTGAGGACCGTTAATCCTGTCGTTCTGAGCTGTGAATATGCGCTGGGGGTGAGTCATACCTGTTAGTTTGCACTCACTTATTCCTGATGTCAAACTTGACAGCAAACGAACATCGTACAAATCAGCACGTATGGGGTAAAAAAGGCAGCTGAATATGTACGTATCCACTCGCGTGCGCTGATCCCGTCAGAGAGGCTGACGGGGGGGCGCAACTGCAAGATTTCGTTTAAGATGTTCATGGAATCATACACACCCCGGACATGGCGGACTCACCCGCTGCACATCTGTCCACCGGAGCCGTACTCGGCAGCAGACCCGTTCACGAAAGAGTGCCTGAACTGGGTTTTCCTAATCGCGTCTCTCAACTTTAGTTTCTGGTCGGAAAAGTACGGCAGCGCGGAGCGGTACGGGGTAGAGTGGCGGACGGGATGGAACACGGAGACACGTACCGTTCACACGGGATATTGGAGCCTTGTCGCTGCCCTGAATCGGGGTGGGTCGTTTTTGCAGTCTGCATGCACGTGATGTTAATTTTTGATGAGTAGCGCTCGAGGAGAACATTCCAATCACAAATCCGGCGTTTTACTCATCTGAGGCGCTCTGTCCCGACGCGCTTATCGCGCATGTCTTCCGTGCCGTCTCAACGTCGAAAGAGCAAATGCCGTTGCTCAAGGAGCGGATTGCGATCATGAGACAGGTTGGCACCGTCCTATGTGACGTACGTCATTGATCCATCGGTCGCCGCCTCCCACGGCTGAACTAACAACCGCAGAACTTTGGCGGATCGTATGCGGGCTTTTTGAGCCACTTCCAGAGATCTCACCGCGGCCGAGGGACCGCATTAGAACTTGCCCAGACCATCGTTGACACGTTTCCCTGTTTCAGAGACGAGCGATCCCTCGGCGGTCATCGGGGTACGTGCTAACCATCTCCCTCTTTCGTAGTTTTGGTCCTACTGATCGGTCGTGTAGTCTTCTTTTGGAAGCGCGCCCAGATTCTCGTTGCTGAAACATGGGCTGCGTTCTTTCCCGCTGAACCCTCGGCCCCACATCCCCTCTTCCCAAATCGGCCGGGCCCGTGTATATCCGAGCTCACCATGTTCGCCGACTACCGTGTTCCCCAGATTCTCCATCATTTGGGCATACTCGTGTACCCGCTCTCGCTTCAGGAAAAGCTGAAGGATGGCGAGGACGTCCCGCCAGGATCGGACGAGGAGGTCAGCTTGCGGGCGGCAAGCATCGTTAGCGTTGAGCGTTTGAGGGATGAGATTGAGAGACTGCGCGGCGACGACGGCAGACGAAGATGCCAAGAGGTCAGCAGCGTATTGATAGACTTTTATCTTTGGGACTTAGCGAAGGAAATCGAAACTGGTAACGATAAGGTGGAAGGAATCGAGTGCGTGGAAGTTCTTCCCGCCCACAGAACGAGGAGCATATGGTACTAGGCACGACTTATTAGGCTATAATTAGTGCAATCTAATGGCCGGACACAATCGATCCCGCTCTGATCAGGGTCCCTCTATTTTCCGTCTGCTATGGCGCACGTTCAAGTTCGCAAAATTCCTCCTTTCCGGGGCCACCCACTCCATCCCTACCGCCTCGAAGATATGTTCTTCTCTATCGCCTGTCACCACTTCCCAATACCCACCGTACTCCTCGATGCTCCTTTGCTTATACATGTCATCGATCTGGGTCGTCGCAGTTGCATCTTGCCATCTCCACAACCCGTATTCATTGAGACGCAAACCGAGTTGAGATGCAGCTCTGCGTATAGTTAGATTGAATTGCAGGTCCCCCGTGAGTGCTATCAGGGCTGCACCTGAACACTGACGAGGCACGTAACTAGACGTCACAGTCAGGTTGCTGGCCAGGCGCAGAGCGTTCGCAGATTAAAGACTCACTATATCTTGCAACTGAAAAACTGGCCCTGACGTTGCTGCACGCCTTGAATTCGTTCTTCCCTCGTCTCCCATCCATTCCCTTTTGTCATCACCGTGGTGCGTTCAGGCATTCTGATGATGCCTTCCCACTTTTGCGTGCCGACCGCGATGGCAGTGGCAAGAAAACCTCGACACTCGAGTGGCGAGATAATCTCTGTTGAGAACGCGGCCGTGTCTGGTAGACTTGTGGACTTGACCTTGGCCTCAAGGTGATTCGCAAAGGGTGTAGGTATGATACTATATTTGGCTCTTTGTTTTATGGTAGAGTCGATGCTGGGAGAGCCTTCGGGTGGGAATATGCCAGTGGTTGGAGGATGAAGGACCACAAGTGTAATGTCCTGCGCGTCAGCTGCCCCGCGGCGACTGAGTCGAATTTGAGGGAGGGACCTCAGGCGTCAAGATATGAGACTCACAAGTCGCCACCCAACAAAGCGGTATATTTGGATGAAATATTTTGTGTAACGAACTCCTGTTGCGATGTGAGGGACGAACATGGGAGTCCTGCCACGCAATACGGACCAGGACAGTAGATGCCTTTTCGTGAGTGATACAGCGGTCGGAGCCAATCATGTATTTCACATTAATACGTTGAGGGCGGCTTAGCATTTGGAAGAATTTGGGCTCTCTGAGATCCTGCAAAGATTTACAGCCTGCATCGTAAAGCACATTGGCTTTTGATGATCTGGGTACGCAGAAATGAAATGTGTGAATAGATGGTAATAAATCTGCATGGCAATAAATCTCATACCCTATCCCACTGACGCTTGACAATGAGGCTACCACCTGCTCTTTGCGCAGCTCCTCTAGGGTCTTTCGGGATTTGGCTTTTGTGCGCTCCGGCGATGAATGGTCCACGTCTTTAGCCTTCTTCGACTTACGGGGTGTAGGTGGTTCCTGTGCCCCGTAACGGAATGAGGTTGTGAAATGTCAGTAGAGACGAACCACCCACGGACATAGGGAGTTCCAGATAGGTAAGCATCTATGCGCTTCGAAATGCGTACACCTATTCCCTCGAGCTAGGAAGGCCCATAAGACGAGGGTAGGTTATGCAGACAGGAAAGAACTTGCATGCCTGACTTGCTCGACTGACCGAACTTGCTCGGGGAGCTGACCAATGGCGCTGATCGCTTTCGAGTAAGCCCGCACCTTGAAAGAGTTCGAGGACGTGGAGGCCTTCTCCTCTTTCATGTCTGACTGCTCGTTAGTATTCCGGGTAGCTTGAAGGATGAGACTCACAGCGTGTCAGTACTTGGATTAACTCCTCATTTGGTCCTGGAGAAGTTGAATGGCGTCTCAAGCGTGCACGTGCGAGAGGTGTCAAAGTGGCCGTTCGAGTCTTGAGGAAGGCCGAGAACATAGCAAGCTCGACGACGACGACGTTGAGCGCGCAGAGAGTTGTCGTCGGAGACGCGGCGTGGAGTTTATGTAACACGCGTCTTTCATTTTCGAAGTTCACCGCGAAGCCGCTGTTGAGACTGCTCGAACGATGACCGACACACCGCCCCAGGCGTCGACGTCGTACCCGACAACGAACATGACCAGTCTCACAGATGCCCAGCTCAGGCAGACAATCACCCAGTTGTCCAATGCCGCAACGAGCCAATTTCAGCCGTATGTGGCACCTGGCGCACAGACAGCGCCATCCAAGGGTCAGTCCGTCTCCCCATCGCCGTCGTGCTCGGTCTGACGCCCTCTTAGCCTACTTAAAAAATGTTCATACGTGGTCGACGGCAACACCCAAAACTGGGACACGCTCCCGCACCAGGGCTGCCAAAGCCGCACCCGCCACGCCTACTCCAACAGCTTACGTCCCCGCGGTATATCAGCCACCACCGCCACCGCCAGTGCCCGCCGTACCCGCTGCTCCACCACCTCCGCCCAACCCGCCTCCGCCTCCCCTTCCTGTGACCACACAAGCGCTCCACTCCACCTACCCGTCTCGTCTCCGCACGGGCGCGACTCTCCTAGTGCAACCCATCCTAAATGTATCCTCTGCCACGGCACGTACATCCAGTCGCCGCGGAGGGTTGGTCAACTACACCGAACCAGGGTCAGGGGATGAGTTCCCTGATGCTGGTGCTATCGATTCGGACGACTCGGACTTCGTCGCGAGTGGAGGCACTCGGACAGCCCTACGACAGTCTAGATCACGCATGGGTAGTGGAATGTCTGTCTTCCATTCTGGGAGCGGGTTATCAACACCCCAATCCCAGCCATTACAACCCCTGCAACAGCTAAGGCCGGTACAACCTGAGAAAGCGGAGCTGGAACAGAGTTATCTGGGTATGATCCCTCCATCTCGGTTTATTAAACCCAAACCAGTTGGCCCCACTGCACACGAATATCCGTGAGTCTTCTCCCGTGTACCTGCTTCAATAGAAATGCGATAACCCGCCATCCATTTTCTGTGACATGTTGATCATCGACTCCAATATGGCGGAATGTACAGATCCGCAGAGTCCTTCGAAACCCATTCCTTGAAACGTACATCCCTCGTTCCCATTCGTGTCGAGTTCGAGACTGAGACACACAGAATTCGAGATTGTTTCGTCTGGAATCTCTACGAAACACTGATCAAGCCCGAAACATTCGCAAACATTTTCTGCATAGACCTTGATTTACCGATCATCCCCTGGGCCGAGACCGTCGCTAACCAAATTAGGGCACAGCTCGAAGAGCACGAGGGTGTTGCTTCTTTGGATTTGGGTATAGACGATCATATTCACAGGCACGTGGACAGGGATGGTGAAAACGTTGAAGAAATTCCTGAATGTAGAGTCATCCTCAGCGTGAGTCGTCGTTTTGCATCGTCTTCGTTTTGTTATCCCATCTTCCCACTTCGGTTGACCCTAATCGAACGTGCGCACAATGTAAAGATCGCTGACTAAGTCCTATTGGTACATTACACACAGATTGACGTGCAGATAGCTGCGTACCACCTCCTCGACCACATCGAGTGGGATCTCCTTTCGCCCTTAACACCTGAGGCATTTTCTCAACAGCTCTGTGCCGAACTGGGGCTATCCGGAGAAGCAGTCCCACTCATTGCGCATGCGGTACATGAGGAACTCATCAAACATAAAAAAGATGCCGTAGAATGGGGCGTCATAGCGGGGGAACGCGAGCCAACGTCCTCTACAACAGAAGGGCCTACTGGCGGAGGCACGTCCGTGGGTAGCAGCGGCATGGTGATGAAGGACAAGACCGGTCTCGGACTTGGGGGATGGGGACGGACGCCAAAGGATGGGAGAGGACCGAAAACCTTGAAGAGCGTGTGGAGGGAATGGTCCGAGGCCGAGGAGTTCAGGACACGGTTCGAGGTGTTGAGTGCAGAGGAGGTGGAAAGGAGGGAGATGGAGAAGGAAAGGGCCAGCAGGTGTGTTACCCCTCTCTACTTGGCATGTTAGTGGTTCTCCGGCCTGCTGACCTCGGTTATCAACAGACGGTTGCGTAGAGAGACGTCAAAATTTCAGACAACACGGACCAGGCGGCGGTGAACTCGACACAGCCAACGCCACGACCATATTGGCCATTCCGTATTCCGTGTACCTTCACTCGGACTATTTTATTTCGGTATTTGTTGTGTATTGGTTCGCACATGGTTTCTTTCCGGTGATCTCATGGTTTGCTTCACAGTTCGGTGTTGGCAAAAAAAATACGATTGAGGGTGTTTAGAGTGATAGTACGTAAGGTCCCCAATGTTCATATCCGGGCACCGACATATGGGGAGATAAGCTGGGAAGACGAAGGATGACTCAGGCAAAGAGAAGACAAACTATGGAACCTTGAACGCCGACCCTGAAACTCGGGAGTCCACGTGTTGTATCGAAGGTATGGCCACCCAATGTGCATGCAGAGTTCAAGCCGGTGGGGATTGTTCGCCAACGAGAGTTGCAACGTTGCGTCCGTGTGCGGCAGAAGATTGATCATCGGGTGAGCATGTGCGATGGACGGACTAATTAATATCAAGCTCCATGTTCAGGGTAGAAGTGATGGGCGAACAACGATGAATGAACACGGAACGAGCGGGATTCTCTTCCATTCACTGCGAGTGACAGCAGCAGGCCTCGTTGAACGTATGCTTGTCGTACAGCTCTGCGACAGGTGCCAACGCATTTCGTCGTTCGCGTGCCACCGCTGAAGCTGATAGCTGGTGTGTCGGTCGTCGAACCGAATATGGATGGGTGGAGGCGCGGTCTCCACTTGATCACGACACAGGCGGAGGTGGAGTGATACGGTCTCTGAGTTTATCGTACTGGCTACGAATTGCCAAATTCCTCGGCGCTGACTCCTTCCCAAGGTGGCCTACTGAGATGTAGTATTGCTTGTTCGCTTTTATCTTGAGTAGGCGTTCCTGAGATGAAGTTGGTTATCTCTGCACACGCTGTTCGCTTGTGTGCATTCCACCGCCAGCACGGAGCCGGGTCACATATTATTGTGCAAACATGTGTTCAACTGAGGTACATGGAATGGAAGACACGTCGCGGAATTTCGAGGTGGCGTGTACCATCACCCCAGCTGCGGAGCTACAGCATCTGAGCTGTTCGACTGTGACACTTGGACCAGAGCCGCTCCGCGGATCTGGTGACACGGGGTACACACTCGCCTGTGGGCTATTGATACCATTGTCCCTAGGACACGGGGTGCCTCTTCATCCCGCGTTTAATGATATTGGCTCATACATACTATGTTAAACGACTCTGGGGCGACGAGTTATCATAGTGTTACGGCTTATCTGCAGATAAGCATACTACCGTACGTACTGTGCCTTTGTGACCGCAGCCTGGGCCTGGCGCTTGCGATGTTTCAAATACATACAGCATGCAGGGTCGACTTACGGTGGGGCATGCACAATCCTGGGGACTCCGAGCGCATCCCCAAGCCCCTGGAATTTGTCCTATGGATACGGCGTGCAGCAATACGTTTCTACCCGATCATACATGGTAGCCTGACTCTGGTCTGCCTGTTCCGAGATTCGCCGTGGACCGTGCTTGGGTTGAGAGCGGCAAAAAGGTCTTGCATGTGGACTTGTGGACCGGTCTGGCCTCGCCTGTTATAGTCAAGGAGGTGGCCGAGCATGCCAGTGATCAGCCCGAGTGTGTGGCGCTGCGACCTGTGCAAAGATCAGCGCGAGAAATTGGATGAAATTGAGAGCGGTGTCGGACGGGTTGTCACCCACGGTCGTGGTGACTGTCGAGTAAAGACACACATGGGAAGGGTGCTTACACGCACACCGCGATGAGCGCAGACAGCGAGGCGGGCTGAATGGGGAAGTGAAGAGATTACGCAGGATCTGGCAAACCTGGGGGCGGGAGACGACTTGGACAAGCGGGATTTGCGGCGGACAAGCGGCACAGCGCCGTGAAACGCAGGCTATTCCGGGGATGGAGGGCATGTCGTCCTATCAACCGTATCAGATGGCTCAATCAGTCGTGCACTGCGAATGCACTGCGTACACGATAAAAATGTCCAGATCACACACGTCCCGTCACGACTGCTTACGGGTGACCATTCCAGGCTCGGCCGACTTGGTTGGGACGAGAGAAGTTGTCTCAGACGTCATGGTTGTTTGGGCGTTAAAGGTATGGAGAGCGACGGGGTGACACGTCATCGGCAACCTTCGAGGAGAAAGGAAAATGAAGAACGTGTGCTACTCTACTAGACGGAGTGCGCCTTGTCGGGTGTGTACACATGGAACGCACATGACAACAGAGATTTTCGGACAAGACGCAATTAAGGCGTTGAGTAGTTCTAGGCTGGGGTAATCTAGATACATAGGACCAAGATAAGGCACTCCCTCTGAATGTGGGGTATACTTTTCGCGAAGGTCTTCTCTCGGTACGTTGTTGCCATATGCACTTATTATGTAATTTCGCATGTATTTTAATTTTTTTTTTTCGATATTTGTTCGGCAATTCCCAATCTCGGACCGATACGGACACGGAGCCGCACAGAATGCACAGTCAGAGAGAGAAAAAGACAGCGCCTCTCTTTGAAAAACTGCAACGTTCGCCATCGTCGTCCCCAACAACGAGCACGACTCGTCCTCGCCGCCCTTGCCCCGCTTGACGACGAGAATCAGTTAGTCCCCCAACAAAGCCCGTCACCCCGCCGACCCACGCGCAGAAACGAGCGTCATTGCAGTGCGCGCTTGCGTTCTCCTTTTCCGTGTTCCCCACGTTCGTATCTCCACCCCGCCTCAACCACGCTCCAGAGGTCCCCGAGGCTGTCGTCCAAGTCGCGCACAGCTTTGTCATTACATTTACGAAAGCGTGTCACCGCTTTCCAATCCAGCCTGTCTCACTCCTCACCTTTCCTTTTCCCCCATCGTCCCGAACTTCTCCTCAATTAACTGACTCCGGTCTTTACCCCGGACTTTATACCTTCGCAACCCTCTCTCTGGTTCTTCCCAACCATCCGTCTATAGATTCCTATCTCATATTTACGAGCACGCCGTAATATCACACACGCCCCGTCTTCCTCGAACTTGCCTTCGTTTCTCTTTCCACAACCGGTCGAATGCGCTTGCTCTATTGATAAATCTACCTCTCTAGAACATATCCCGTCTCCATTCCCCTCTCTTACATCACACTGTGTGTTCTCCCTTCCCTCATTCAGGGTCCCTCCCTCATGTGTACTTATATCTCTCCTCTCCAGTCTGCCTCGATTCCTTTCTCCTCCACCTTCCCAGCTCTCATCTCCATGGATTCTGCATCCCCTCCTGTTGTCACCCAGGACAAGACCACCCCACGTCCTTACAAGTGTCCCTATCCCCTCTGCGGTCGTGCTTTTAGCAGACTCGAACACCAGGTCCATCCCTTTTCATCGCCCTCCACGGTCTTCTGATCTCTCACCACTTTCTTCAGACCCGTCATATCCGTACCCACACTGGCGAGAAGCCTTTCGTCTGTACTTATCCTTCTTGCGAGAAGCGTTTTTCCCGCTCAGACGAACTCACACGACATTCCCGAATACATAACAACGACCACAGCACCGCCGGCGTCTCCGCTCATGCCGCGAAAGGCAAGCCCAAGCCCAAGACCGAAAACAGCATTCCCGATGACCTCGAACCCGGTATCAGTCTCCATTCCTTCACTCGGCCCGATGCTCGTGTCCCAGAAGCATCGACCATCAGAGTCAAGAAGAAGGCGAGGAGTCGAGCCAATAGTGATGACGAGGTACGCAACTTGGCATTTCTGCTTACGGGAGCTGCAGCCCCCAAACTCCCCATCGTCGGCTCCCCACAGGTTACATAACGTTACTAATCGCTTTACCAACAGGGGGAATCCTACGCCCGACCCACCTCGCTCGGCTCATATGAAACGTCTCATCACCCTCGGCGATCACAAACGCAACTGCAACTTGCAAATCCTTCCGCGTTTTCCACATTGTCCAGCGTGGCCATGGATGAACTCTATGCCCTTGAGCGCGAGGAAGCTCTAAGACGTGCCGAATATGAAGCTCGGCATGCGGAAGCCCTCCGTCGGGCCGAATATGAAGCTCGTAATGCTGAGGTTATCTACTTCCGCGGACGTCCCAGCAAAAGCGCTACCACGAGTCCGGTATCAACACCACATCATAGCGGCCTGTCCCTGAAGGCCCAAAACGCTGACGTTGGCCATGCGGGCCCAAGAGACTGGTCTGTAGAGGAAGATGCGGGCAGAACCCTCGACAAGTTCAATCCAGCCAAAAGGAGAATGAGCGGTCCTGCTTGGCAAATGACCCCGATGGTACAGGATGTCCGACCGACGATAGATCCATCGCGTTCTGCCACTATGCCCGAAGTAGCGAACGGTCGAATAACCCTTGGCCCCGGTGCACCGCTTCATCCATTACACCATTCTCATCCACCGGTGTACTGTCACCTCACTACCCACGATGATTCTCCTTCGCCTCTGAGTTCGGATTCGGATTCTATCCCACCACATCATACTACACAGCACTCGTCGCACGCTCCCTTCGCGCGTTCGCGTGCATCATACCCCGCTCTTGGTGTCTCTGCCGAGGTGTCGCCACAGGGCGTGTCGGCTATCAAGCCCGAGTTCTCGTTTACCCCTTCTGCAAGCCCGTTCCTTGGCCCACTTCGCACGCTCAACCTTCATTCGACAAATCCTTCGCGGGCGCCGTCACCCATATTCCTACCACCCACCCATCACCATGATGCACCCGCCAGCCCAACAGAGGGACCCGGTTTTCGTCAACGCTCCAGAGGCTCCAGCATTGTCGGAAGTCCGCCAAACTCGAAGGGTGTATTCGGCTCGTCATCGCGTAAGAGGAGTTCTGGGGAGATTTCGCAGATGGCCACGGTGCCCCATGTACATACCTACCCAGGCCAGCTCTCGCTTGCTGCACAAGCCGACCGGTGTGTCTATTCTTTACCGACGCCACAGCTTTCGAGCGGGCCTAGCAGTAGTGGGAGCAGTCCTGGGAGCTTCACATATTCCTTGCAGGGTGGTGCCTACCCAGCACGCCCGACGTTTGAGATGGCCCCAATGACTCAGAGTCCATCAAGTTCGCGTCCTGCTTCGCCTCCTCACGGTGTCAACAACATTGGAGCGGTCTCTTCTGACGGCCACCATCTTGCTCGTTCGGTTCGCCTCGCTTTCGGTATGACGCCAATCAACCCGTCAGGACCTCCCCGCAATACATCTTGGCCCTCTGCGAAAGCCATGAAAATCAACGGTTCGCCAAAAGTAACTGGTGGTCCAAATACGTTCTCGTCGGCTTCCCTTCCTGTTTCTCGCTCGGGTTCCCCGCCTATCACGCTGCCACCTCTGAAGTTGAACCCGGGGTCTCATAAAGACGCGTCGGATAACGACAAAGAAATGGATGGCTCGGACGACGAAGGAGCGCGAGAACGGAATACCAGCAAAATCGAACTCCCAGGGTTCCGGGAATTCGAGGCTGCTACGCGCGCTGCACGGTGATCTTATGCATATGCTCAGCCATCAGTCCAACCCAGCTCAGACTCATCTCATGTCTTTTTATGTTCCCTACATCGACCATTATATCCTATTGTTACTCCCTGCTGTTCGTTTACTACGTACCATCCACTCTTTTGAGTATTCTGCATGCACCGACGTTTTATTCCCCCCTTCATAGAATTCACTTCTAGATCGTCCATATTGAAGCGTGTTTCTTTCGCCATAGATGCGTCACGTATATAAGGATCAGGCATCTTGAGGACATATTTTATGTAGTCTTAATATTCCATGTATCTACCCACCCCCGCCTCCGTTTGCTTTGAGGTTTGTACTATGAATGCAGGATTGTATCTTTGCAGGATGTTGATGTGGTCGACGTCGGAAGCTTTTAGCACGAGTTCAAGTCGCAGGGCCTGCAACATGCGTCCCAGTGAACTCCGACTCGATGAATCGAACTGTCACTTGGTACACGTACGACCCATAAGCATGCATTCTCGCAGGTCGCATTCAATCCACATGGACAATCTAACCTCGAATGGCATCGAGAGAATGAGAAAGGAAATCTTGTTGAGAACGTGCGCCCAGGGCTTTCCGTTCTCCAGGTATGCATATCCGTCTGCCTCAGCTCCCTGACGCGGCAGCCAAAGGCGTGGTGAACTGGCAGGAAATTGACGGCGCACAAGTCCTGCGTGAACACCCTTACCTTCTCGCGGAACGGTGGAAGATGGTTGGCCAGTGCTGGAGACGGTAAATCCGTCGATGAACTTACCACCACCGCCAACTGACTGTAAACCATGGTACATTTTCTGCCAAGATTTTCGTGTCCAACTTTGGGACTTCAATCAAGACGATGTGCGGTGTCCGTCTCAAACCTACGCAGGCCCTACTGTTGGTGCCCGTTTCCTCGGAGATAACTGCGCTACTCATCGAGCGCGATTACGAATATGTAGGGCAATGTGCTATCTCTCGACTTCTCCGCATCCAACCAATATCTTATAAGGTCCGCACTTGTTTCACCTTCGCTCCTAGGATCATCCAACCAGTGTTCTTAGCGGTGGCGCAGACAATCTCATTCTGAGGTTTGACATTTCAAGACTAGCAATGGGTCCTGGTATGGAAACTGGAACACGGCCCGCGCAGGACGTGTATCGACGGCATGATGTAAGTGGGGTCCTTCGAGGCACGCTTCTAAGTTATCAGCCTTCACCAACCCAATGACGACGCGTATAGGACAGCGTGCGGAGCGTGAGCGCGCACCCTCATCAAGATGAAGTGTTCCTCAGCGCGAGGTAAGGTCCCATGACGTTTTAAGTTCATGAATTTGCATTTATCCCATTCTTGATGGCATTTCCCGTTCCCGCTGTTCTAGTGAGGACGGGAAGATTATCCTCCACGACGCACGTGTTGATAGGAGGTTGTCACCTGCTCAGGGAACCCTTCAACACGCAACAGAGTTTACGGGCGTACAAACGCATCCCATCATGGAACACATCTTTGCTACCAGTGACTCTCACGGCCAAGTATGTCTTCGCGACACCCGTATGGCATTCGGCCCGCTATCTAGTAGGTCCAACGAAGGGATCGTGCAGAATGTAAGCCTTTAGGATTCCTCTATCACCGCGGCTCGTCGGCTGAGTCATATTTAAAAAGTACAACACTAAGCTGTCAAAACGTTCTTTGGGCTATCTGACCAACCCCGAAAGCAGTAGTATTGCCTTTGATCGCGATGGTCAGCATTCATTACGCCACTCCCTAATGGGTCCGTGAGCCTGATATGTATTTTTTTTTTGCTTTCTAGGGAGTAAAATTGCCGTAACGATGCTTGTGCGTCTTCGTTTCGAAAATCAAATGATTGTGCTCCAAGGTCTGGATAGCACTGGTTCCCAACCATTTACGCCGTTTCGGATCCTCACCCTCTTGCTATTTTGACTGGCAAGAACGGCCCTGACGGCTCACCCGTTCATATCGGTGAAAGAACGTACTCTAATTCGTGCACCATGAAGGTGAATTTTTATCGCCATTCCTCCTATTCTCTAACGTAAACAGTCAGGAGCATTCGGTGGTCCCGGAATGAACGAAGATATGCTTTATGGAGCAGGGTCTGACGACTTCCGGGGCTACGTCTGGAAGATACCAGAACTCAGTACACTTTCTGGGCTCAGACAACAAATTAATGCGGACGAATGGATGGCACATGAATGGACTGACGTTTGTGGTGAGTTGATCGGTTGTCCCAAAATGTAGCAAGACCCCATTCCTCATGTGCCCAGCTTACTCCGAAAGCCAATGGGCTACACGGTACATCCCGCTCCAAATCGATACTCCACTCTGCCGATTGAATGGTGCGTTCCAAACGGATCGAACCATGCAGGCACGGAGGATCTCATTTGCTGTGTCTTAGGGCATAGATCTATCGTGAATGCTGTTGCAATGCATCCATCGCTTCTCCATATTGTCACCTCCGGAATCGAACGCCATGTGTTTTTGCATAGCCCAACATGTGCTTCACCGGTGGCTCCTCAGCTCTCAGAAACACCGTCTGAGACGAGAAGGCTAGGAGAACATACCCTTCAGGACTCGGCTCGCTTCCTAAGAACATTGCTGCTGGGTCCCCATCCGACATTGCATGAGGACATCGATGATGCAGGTGACGAAGAAGAGGCGATAACCCTGTTTGATCAGTGGGTACTCCCGATCGATCATTAAGGGGATTCCTAACGGAAAACCGTACGCAGCATCCTGAAGGAAGAAGGTGGAGGAGACGTGTTCACACTGCGTCATTGGGGAGGTAACGAGGATTCGGACGTTGAAGATGATCACCTCGTGGTTAATATGATGGACTCGCCGACTTCTTCATGATCCATTGCGTAGGTGGTTCGTGCCGGTGCTGTAGGTTGCGTCGTACATGGGGTTCCACGTCAGAGGCGCTCGAACCCTAAGTCAGGGCCTGATGTTCGACTCGTTTTCGCGCACTCTTTCCCTGAAGCACGTTCTCCACGGCATTACTTTTTCAGGTTTATTGAGACGCCTGCCTTGGCGCCCATCATGATGCTGTGGTTACATGTGCCCTGATACCCCGATAGGCCGACCCAGGTTAAGTGCCATCGACCGTAACTCCCGAAACAGACCTCCGATCAAAGATTCCAACATTGCCGTCCTCGGCCGCCCAGAGATAGAGACGACGCTGCTCGACCACTGACCGCTGGATCTAACAATCTGCCCGTTGCCCGGTTTGATGCAATGTAGCATCGAGTCAAGTCAGACAGTCTCGATCCTGTATGGAAGGGCGCAGGCAAAACATAGTGTAGCGCGTCGACAAGTCGAGTTTGGTCACCTTGCCAGATAAAATGGCACGGCGTGGAGAGTGTTCGAGCGGCTTGCTGTGAAGACACCCACATTCGTACGTGGGGCGCTTTCACGTCTATTGTTGAACTTTCGGTTGCTCAGTCAACGATGGATATAGATCTCTAACCTGAGGGCCACCGACTAGCGAAGAGGCGTGCTGCGATGACGTTCACTATTGGAAGGGCACTCGGGGCTACGCAGGACTCCGAGATGACTACCGATGCATACAAGACCATCAAGCTCGATGAACGTGCGGGTTTGCCGTGTTCAAAGTGTAACGTCAACCTGAGCGTAACTGCTACTCCCTCAGACCTCGGAAGGCAAACAGCGCTGTACTGTACCGTGAAGTGCTGGGTCGGGGACCCCAATATATGCTTGCACTCTTTGTCGTATTCATGGAATGTACTAAAGGCGACAAGTCCACAAATTAGCATCACCTTGCCTCTCGCCTCGACCCGGAGGTCCGAAGGGTCCATCGGCTGCGGAAGGTTTATCTTGAGTTCCGGCTCAAGAGCAGGCGAACCATCTCGTACGAGCTCGAACAAGGCGGGCTTTATTGCTACGATTCGGATACGTCATCGCGTTGTGCTGCACCAAGGCAAGCTCCGCTTGAGACCGGCTTTGGATCGGGGACTCATAGTGACGTACGCTGGGTACATGAGGCCCCGTTTCCACGACGACTTTGGTAGCTGTGGTCTGTCCCTTTCTTGGCGAGGGTTCACATTATGCCATGACGAGGAAGATACGCCGCACGAGACATCCAGAGAAAACGTTGGTGTCAAGGACGAGACCCCGCGCCACTCGCACGTGCCGGCTGATACGGTGGGTCCTCTAGGTGCACCCCATCTCGACTCGCCAGTCCAAGGAAATACACCACTCACACAAATCTTGGGTATATGTATGGGTCGGGCGGGATGTCGATGGCGTCCAAGCGCGTATTCCGCTGGCGTATGGTATGTACCTCGAGGACAAGAAGGCTAGAGAGGGAGCGAGTGTCAGGGCTCCAAGTTCAGTCTGGGTGCCTGTTGTCTGAATTTGGCGGGGTCAAGAAGCTTCTCGGTTCCTGGGGGCGTTGGGATCAGACTCTCAAGTAAAAGGTGTCGCCTGATGAGGCTAGTCGGAACTCTTCGTCCAATGCATGAAGGCAATGGCGTGTATAACAAACTTGTACGTATTCGCCTGTTAGTGTACACTAATGCGGGTAACGAATGTTCATGAGTGTCAATGTGTGGCAGCGAGAGGTAGATGAAGCGAACTGACAATAGTCCGTAAGTTATCGACGGTTTTAGTGGCGTGCATCCCATGCCGTTTTGTATTCCGGGACATAGGCAGGGGTGTAACCAGGAGGTGCGGATGCCATATGCATCTCATACGCAGCCTGTGGCGATGGTTCATGGATCGGTCGGTAACTAGCTTGAGCATTCGTGACCCAGGCACTACTAGGTACCGAGGCGTTCCTGGCGCGGCGGCGACGGTAGTAGAGAGCGCCGAGAATGACCAAAAGCAGGACAAGGCAGACAACAACAACCACGATGATCACCCATGAAGACGTCTTCTTGGAACTGGATTTGGGGCCGGGTTTAGAGCTGAGGTTGTTTCCATCATCTCCGGCGACGTTGCGGACACTGGCAAAATCTTCTGCCGCCTGAGTCGCATTCGTTATCGGAAGGAGCTGAATATAGGCGGTGTCCGTGGAGGGAGTGGCTGCGTCCACCATGTTACCGAAGTTGATCAGCATGTACGCATTGCGCACTAGAGAAGTATGACAACGTATGAGACCAACGAAACGCGAGAAAAGAGGCAGTACCCACAAAATGCCATTCCCAAAACCATGTCGAAGAGGATTTCACCCTCTTCTTCAATGTCGAATGAATATGGCTGGAACTGGCGGGAAAATCAGCAACGGGTCGATAAGCAGTGATCAGGTCACGCTTACCGCGCCGACACAGTAGCTTTGTCCGTCTTGCTCCAAACCGAACCCATCAAAGTTCAAGTCGAGAGGGTGAATGGGAAACTCGACCCCGCTGAAAAGGAAGGTAGCATTGACTTCTTGATCACAAGGGAGGACCCAGATCTCTCCAAGACCAGATACGTTGGTAAGGGCAGAGTTGGGGATATTACCGTACAATGCCTCAGCAACATCACTGCGTATTCACGATGAAAATCTGTCAGACATAACGCGGTATAGACTCACGGAGAAACCTGAGGGAGCGAGAACCCAGTGTCAAAAATGACTGTTGCATTCTCGGTTTGTGCTCCTGTAACCTGGGTCTTGATCTCAATCGGTTTGCCATCGGGCCCAATAATCCCGTTAACATCGAGCAGAGTTTGCCAATGCTGCCCACCTGCGAGTGGAGCAATGGTGACAGAATGCTGGGGTTGGTTGAGGATATCTTCGTAGTCTGTCAAAACTTCTCCAACGGCAAGGTCACCCGGGTAGGGCTCGTCCGGATCGTCCGAGCGCTGAAGGAGGATGGCGAGAATTGGTGAGATTGAAGCATTGGATACAAATATCCGGTCTAGAGGGGGGTTGGCTGCAGATGAATCTCCTAGGGCTCTGATGCTCGAACCAGAACTAGGCCCAAGCCCGATCAAACCATCTGCACCACCAGCTGTATCTCCCTCTGGCGCCTGGACTGCAAGAGAGGGTGAGATGTGTGATCAGAACGAGTGACACTGGGACCGACTAAAGTACTGTGACTGGATAGAAAATCCAGCAAAATCAAAGGTAGCGGACATGACATCACCTGGCAGGGTCAATACAATACCGTCAAAGAATAGGTAACGGGCAGTCACCTGAAGCTGAGCCAGACGCATAAGTTACACCTGCTTGAAAATTTTGGGGAACAGCACCAGGCACGGTCTGGGACACCCAGAGATCGGCACTAATGAATTGACGTTTTAATAGGTTGCAAGTACTTAACCACACGAAACAAAAAGGTACGTGCCTCCCGGTGTCGATCATAATGCAAAACGGTGCCCCGTTGAAGCTGACATTAGTGGTGTAGACGAGATTTTGAGAATCATTCAATTGCGACAAAGTTCCTGACATGGTAGCCCTCCGCCCGAGGTTGGGAGAGATGGAACCAAGTCGACCTGAGAGCGGAAGATGGGACGCATAGCTGTGAGCCACCAAGGTAAGGATGGTACAGGGAAGGGACAGAGAAGGCCTCATGAGCAGGAGAAACGAACCTAGGAACGTGTCAAAGGGACATTATATGGAGCATGGGCATCAAAGCAGTGTCTGATTTTATGAGATCAACGCAACCCTGCGAACTCAAATGACAAGTTAAATGTCCCATGACCACGCACAGGATTGAGCCACTGATTGTGGATGTACATACAGTGGTGGTCGGATTACAAGCGTGGGTTGGTCCGCTTAGCGGGTGTTCACACTCAGTACCAACTGTCACGTCTCTCCTGCTTCGTCTTGCTAGATGTGTTCTTTACCACTCGTCCATTCTTTTATTCTTTCACTCTTTTCTATCTCTGCTCTTGCCGTGTCCATACCATTCACCGTTCGCACTTCCTTGCCCCCACGTCGCCATCTTCCCCGGCAATCGTCCAATGCCAGCGGTGTCGTACCCGTCGGAAACACCCAAAATGCCTTTTACTACTCCAATATCACCCTGGGTGGTCGTCAGATTTCCGTCATGTTGGACACTGGAAGGTACTTTCGTTTCGCTCCCCGTCTCGCCCGGCCCTCTCACGTCGACAGCTCCGATTTATGGGTGACCGGCTCTGTACCCGGTGCTCAGGATACCGGTAACTCTCTAACTCTATCCTATGCCGTCGGTAATGCCGCTGGTATGTCGTGTGATCCCCTCCTCAGGCTGGTCCTCATTTTCGCCCGCAAAGGCGATGTCTATACTGCCCCGTTCCAGTTTGGCAACTACACCGTCCAAGACCAAGCATTCCGTCAGTCCGCACCCTTTTCCTTACACCATCCGGGCTTATTTTCTCAACAGTCCTCGTCACTAACACATCATCTTTCTCTACTAACATCCACTCGGAGGGATATGATGGTCTTATTGGCCTCGGTCCGAACTCTGGCTCCGAGATATATGATAAGCTTAACGGAAATTCGGGAATTAATGCCATCAATCGAATATTCCAACAAAGCTCTTCGTCCGATAACAACTACATTACCTTGATGCTCAATCGCAATAGCGACGGCAATCAGACAACGGGCCAGTTCTCGGTATCAGCCATCGTCCCGGGTTTCGAAGACATAACCAGCCAACCCCAGATTGCTGTAGAGAAAGTGTACAAGCTTACGAAGAAGGACCAGCACTGGCAAATACTGACGGACAAAGATGATGGCATCATTGGCCCTGACGGGCAATCGATTCAGTACTCCTCCATAGTTCCGAAAGCACCAGACGGTCAATTGGTTGCTGTTTTGGACTCCGGATTCACATTACCCCAGGTGCCTCGCGCGGTGTCTGATGCAATCTATGGACGTGTACAGGGTGCAGAATGGTCTACATCTAGTCAGGCATGGCTCGTACCGTGCGGTCAGTTGATCAATCTGACATTCAATTTTGGTGGCGTATCCTATCCGATACATCCACTGGATGTATCTTCCAGCGATTTTGGTGTGACATTCTCGAATGGAAATCCTGCCTGTCTCGGGACCGTAAGTCTCTGTACAGGTACATGTTCATATCTAACTTGTCATTAGTTCCAGCCTATCAGTTCTGCCTTCAGTTTGCTTGGGGAGTACGACATGATCCTTGGCATGGCATTCCGTATGAAATATTTCGTCCAACTCGGTGCTATTGCCTGCTAACTGTCACTTTAGTGCGGAACACCTACACACTGATCAACTTTGGCGACTTAGTTCCGGGTACTTCGAGCACTGCTAATCCTTACGTCCAACTACTTTCGCTCACCGACAAGGCCACTGCGATCAACGACTTTATCAAAGCCCGGTTGAACGGCCAAGACCTCATAAGTGATCCTCAGTATGCCCTCTTACCTACCTCACAGGAACAGCACTCGCCCGAGTCCCAGGCAGAAAAGAAGGCGCAATACGAGGAAGAAGTGCTCAGTCGGTGGCCCTATATTCTTGCCGGATGCCTTCTCGCCCTCTTCATTCTCATCGGTTTCTGTATCTGGCGTTGCTGCTGCCGGAAAAAACGCCTAGCTAGGAAAAAGGCGGCGAAGCAGCAGGCAGCCCTTGCCGCAAGTGATCCAGGCACGGGACCATATGCACGGTTGGAGAACTCGGCGAGTTCTGCTTCGCTGGTGATGAAGCCCATGCGGACGTCCAGGGATGGTGATGCGTTCGCACGACACTAGCCTCTTGTCGTGGATTGGCAGGTTCGTTATATACCGCACGCAAGCTTGAGTAGCTGGCTACATGGACTTGCTGCACTGGATGCATGTAGTTGCGTGTTGTGAATATATTACGGCGTGCACTGCATCCGTGTAGGGGGGGGACCTCTACGAGATCATATCTGATTTGTACTTTGTTCATACATGAGTATGATAATATTCCTATCCATAATCAAGTTCACGATCCAACCCCATTAAAAATACCTGCAGCACTTCTTTTGTCAATGACCTTTCTACATCATGACTTGCACTCCCCCAGTATGAACGCTGAGTGTGCAAAGTACGACAACGCTGTAACATATACGACCATCTTCACCAACAAGGATGCCCCGGCGCTTTGCTGAACCAGCGCCTTGATAACAACACCAGCCCCATGCGCCTCGTATGGGTTGTGCCCGGTGACGCTGTTTGGACCAGGACTACGGGCCACCCCGACTGCACGGTCCACCCACACGCTCTGAACCGTCGTTTCCAGCCCGTCGACGCACGCACACGCCCCGTCCAAGCCGTTCGCATACCTGACACGAGGCGCCAAGTCGAGCACGCACCCTCGCCCCCCCTCCGCCTCCCCACTCCCATCCTCGTCCACCGTGCCACGATCGCGGTCACGGCCATCCCATACCGCCGTACGTCCAGAGGCTGCTAGGTCTAGACACACCCCGTCCTGTGGCTGGTCCGCCACCACGTCGTCGCATCGCAACCGTGACACCCCGTCATCGCCGTGTCGTAAACATGCCCAAGCCCAAGCCCAAGCCCAGCAGTCCCGGGTGCCTGTCGTGCCTGTACGAAGCGCGTTCTCAGGGAGGCGGGAAACGTGTATCGGGCGTGGGTGTAATTCGGGACGCGTGCCGGACGCGCGTTGGACCGACGGCTCGAACGGCGGCACGGACGCGACGTATGGCGACCCTGAGCTGTGGCGGTGGAAGCGGTCGGGTTGTGGGCTGCTGCGTGTATGCGGTCAAGTACGGATCGTTTCCACAGGTCTGGCCGTGCGCACCTGCAGACGGACCACGACGGGCAGTCACTGGTAGTGTTGGGTGTGCGGCGTCCGTCGTGATCCAGGCGAGGCTGGACGACTCCTCGCAGGTACATGGCTGCAGCGTCTTGTGTCTGGGTCTCTAGTGAGAGGCATGTTGTGACTGGATGAGAGAACTCGGGGGCTTTCTTTACTGATGTCCAAGAGGCAAGCGAAATCATTAGGGTAAGTGGACCCGCGCAGCGTCCTTTTTGTGCGCGAGATACATGGCAAAGCGTGGATCTAGCGTTGGGACCGCCGTCACAATGACGGAGCAAAGCGTGGCAGCGGGTGGGGGGTTCTATGATTGAATACGCACCTTTGTGGATCCCGCAGCGATGACGTGCATTGACCACACCAGGAAGAAGACAAAAAAATAACAAGTTGCATAGCATGAAGGAAGATCGAAAATGCTACATGCGTCTCCGTCATCTAATGTAAACCCTGGTCTCGCCTCGTCAGGACAAAAAGGACATGTGCTTAAAAATTACCAGAAAAAACGCGATAGCGTTATGAACGTGACAGGGATGAAATCTAAAGCTCGGCCGCAAACTGTAGACTTATCAGTGTCCATGTCGACGAGCGGACGAGGGAACAACGCACGTTGGATTGCGCTGCATCCAGAGGCGGCGAAGTGACGACCATGGACAGTGACTGCGTTCGTCTGTGCACCGGCGACGTTGGCACAGATAGTCCCTCGTCTTTCTTTCCCGCTGCTACTGGACACTCTCGTGGGGGCACATCGGGTCCCTGCGTCTGCGGCGTTGTCGAGGGGAAGTGTACCGCCTGTTGCGGCACCTTGAGCGACTTGGGTTTTTGCGAACCCGATCGGACACGTTTCGACGGCGTGCCCTTGGCGTGTAGTGGCGACGGTTCTTCCCCCTTTCGAACGCTCTCATTCTTCAGCTTGATGAAACCCACTGCTGGAGCCAGCTCCCGTCAGGTCGCATTCACCCAAAAAAAAAAAACAAGGCGACACCACTTACGGTCGGTTTCGAGCTCCGTCTCGTGCGCCAACTTACAGTCATCCCCATACCTGCAGTTGCCAGCTGTAAACGCCGGGCATATTTGTCCTACGGGACGATTAGAAGGCATGATGGTTGATCGGGTGCGCGGGGACTCACTCTTGCCGCCCATCATCACACCACCTCCAATCACGCGCCATGTGATCGGATAAAAATCCCTTGCTCGATATTCCTCGTACTTGTCGACCGGCTTTGGAGGTAGTTTTGCGTCGATCGGGGGCGTCAACTCTAGCCTTGGCGTGTCCGTATTTCCCTTCGACTTTGAGTCGTGAATGCTAACACGCGCACGTTGAACAGGGACCATCATATTAAAAAAAAAGCGAGCGCTTACAATGTACATTTTTCTCCGCTTGTACATTTGCCATTGGCTGCATAAAATTTGCACGGTTTCGCTACAAGATGCGTTCACTCCAGCAATTAAAAAACACGTCGTGCCTCGACGCCAGAAAAAAAAAAAGGCTGACGCACTCTTATACGCGAGAGGTTTCTTTCGCATGTCATCTTCCCATTGAGGCGAGAATGGAGAGGGCTGCGTGACCGTCGTTGGATCAGGATGCGGCACCGACGTTGCGCGCCCTCGTCGTCCGGACTTGGCGCCGGGAAAATTCGGGTAGGCGTGCACCGGATAGCCCGACGGCGAACTGATCCCGACGTCACCAGGTGAACCCGCGACCCCCTGGACGGCGCCTGATTCCACGCTGTCTAACCGCGACATGTCGAGTGCCATGCGAACGCGGTAGTCTAGGCTCGTCACCGAGGAGGACGACTCGGCGGTGGATGGGTCACTTTTATCGTCCGGGTAATCGAAGAGTGGCTCCGCTTGACGGGCAAGTCCGTATCGCGGATCAAACGAGGGTGAAAGGGGAGGATATGGTTGCCATAGGAAAATTGGATGCGCTTGGGAGCCAGAAAGGTGATAGACTGGGGTTTGCCCAAGAGCATAAGCTATCGGTCAATGGGATCAGAGGACGTGTTTCGAGCGTATCGTGTGCACGACTTACCATACGTGAGCTCGTACGGGAGCTCGGCTTGATACGCTGGATGAGGTATCGTGGGAGCTGATCTAGATCAGCTCCAGCCGAACAAAAAATTGAAGTGGGATGGGACACTGACCTTCCGCTTGAGCTGGGACGGAGGAGTGTGCAAAGGGACAGTTAGAGCCACGTCTACAATTGCCCGACCGGTAGTATCGGCATGCAGCTCGTTTCTTATCAAGACCTGTCGCAGATGGACCCTGACTGTCTGTGCGCCGCATGGCAGGCACCTAGATCAGGGCACGCTAACGATTACTCGTTGGAGTGGAAGAAGCTCACCGTTGCACACACCGCAGTACTGGTCTTCGTGGATGTAACCCACAGGCATCATGCGTCCAAGAATAGTGTGATGGTAACTGGGAAGGGGGACTACACGTAAAAAAAGACAGCGGTTTAAACCACGTCTCGCCTCTTGTTGAGACGCGAGACAAGGTAGTGAACGTAGTGAGACAAAGAGGGAATCAATGAAAGATATGTCAAGAGGCAATCTCCTCAGTGTGGGTTTGGTAAGGGCATATCACCATGCACGCGCGCCGAGATTCAAGAACGGGACAATGGCTATATCCGAAACCGGTCTAGTTCCGAAAGATGATGATGCGTCCAGGTGAAATAGATGAGCCGTGTTTCGCTCACGATATGAGGTGTGGAAGCCGTGTAAGATTGCAGCCAAGGTTCAGGCGACGGAATGACCCTATGCGATGGAAGTGAGGAATTCAGGCATTTCAGTTGGATTCGCTAATTCGGAGACAAAATCTGAAGGTTCGGTTCAAAGAACTGGCTGTGTGCTTACAATGGGACTGCGATCAAATATAGCCCATGAACAATAGGAATGGACAAGTTGGGGTGGGAGAATCGGTTGCCATCCGGAGAAGAGAGTTCCGGAAGGTGGTAAGGACTAGAAAACAATAGTACATGAGGCCCGGACGTCAAATTTGCATTCGTACCTTGGAGATGGTGGCGAACCTTGTCTGCGTTATTGTTCGTTCGCGGAGATGATAACGCAGTAATCACACGGCACTAAACCTAATCATTTGCATCACAACCTGATAAAAGGCCGCGTGAAAAGTCAAGAATATGCTACCACATGTCCGTCAGGCTAAATTCTGTTCTTTCCAGAGTTGGGTGGAGCAGTGAAAGTACAGTACAATATTACAGACATACAAATCAGTCGTTCGGTAAAGGTACGTCGCCGCGTTGGTCATGAAGAAGTGGCGTGCGCTCCGTTGGTGGTGAGGGTGTGAGGCGAGATGGTGGCTGGTCTGTGTTAGCAGACGAGGCGGAATTGGAAGCCTTTTGGGCCAAGGAGAGTTGCCAAGGTTGAGTGACGTCGGCCTTGCAAACTGGGCACTGGGACGGGCAAAGTGATTAGCAACGAGAGTAGATGGATCGTAGCGAGACAACGTACGACTTTCTTGCGATTGATCAACCAGGCATCGACTTCGTCGAGATGAAAGACGTGATGACATGGTAGTTCGCGAACGCGATCGCCCTTGGCGAACTCGAAGAGGCATATAGCACACTCGAGCTGTGTCTCGCACCATGGTATTGGGTCATGTGCATGAGAACCTGAGGGCTCGCCTGGTTCGAGGTCAACGGAAAGAGACGAGGAGTCGGGGTGGGGGGTGGAACCGGGATGCTTTTCCCAGGAAGTGCCGTTCCAAACCCTCCAGGGGAGACTCTTCACGAGATGCTCTGGTGCGCGGTCGCGTCGAGCGGCACGTGCCATGCGGATGCGATGTATGAGAAGGGTGACGAATGTGAGACAGGAGGGAAGGATTAGGATGACGATGAAAGTTAATATAGGGCTAGATCGGATTGAGATCGGTGATGCAGAGGGACAGATGGTAATCAGAGACTTACGAATACCATTCCCAAGCAGAATACTGGGTCGTGATGAGAAGGGAGAGTGTTTGCAAGCCGGCATGACGAGTGGTGGAAGAGGCGATTAGAAGGTTGAGTTCTTTGTAGTCTGCAAAAGTGATGTAGGTAGATGGGGTGAAGATGTCGGAAGCATCTCCTGGAGAGAGGGACGTCAAGACGTATTGTAGGGAGGGGGAGAAGGGTGGAGTACCTTTGCTGTACATGTTGACGAGAGTATCGGGGAGACCAGTAAAATCGGGATCTTCACCGCCGACGACGACGGCCTTTGCACCGAGATGTTGGGCCTCTCTGACCTAGTGGAAGTTCAAGGGAGAGAAAGATTGTAGGAAAGAAGACCTCCCTTGTCGACGAAAGGACAGGAGCCGCGCTGTACGAGTGCGATCCAGGACTCGTGTGGGTCGGGTTGATTGGGGCCGACAGGACAGAGGGCAGGACAACCGGGGTTGGATGAGTTAGGGGAGTTTACGGAAGAACAGGGAGTAGTGAAAGCGGAGAGGGGAATGACATAGCCGAGGAGAGGATCACCAAACTCAGGACCGAAAGCAGCAGGACGAGAGCGAAAAGTGAGAGGCGGGGAGCGATCAACGACCGAGACAGAACTTTCAGCGCCCCAAACCCAACCCCATAACCAACTACTCTCGATAGAAGTAGGAGAAAACTTTGAAAAAAACAAGATTGAGATTGGATGGGCAGCGGAGGTATGAAGGAGAAGAAATAGAAATGCGATGAGGAAGCGGCTCATGGTCAACTTGGAATCGTACACAACTTTCTCTCATAACCAAAGCACATGAGCCCTAGCTCTCCTGTCGGCAGTTCCCGCGTACCCGCCCAAAGTATACGTACAGTACACACAGTGCTCGGCTCACATGTTACATGTATACCATGTGCTACTCCTCGTATTAATACCTGGCATCGAGCTAGCGTACGCACGATGCGTTCCTTCTTTCTCTCCACGCTCGCTCTCGCCACCGTAGCGGTCTACGGCCAGTCCGCCACCGTCGACTCCTATGTCTCTACAGAGTCTCCCATCGCACAGGCCGGCCTCCTCGCTAACATCGGCCCGTCTGGTTCCATGTCTTCCGGTGCATACGTGAGTCCTCCGTCCCTTCCTTTCCCCCCTCTGACCAACCAAAGTGCCCCTCTAGCCAGGCGTAGTCGTTGCCAGTCCCAGTACCACCGACCCAGACTACCTCTACACATGGATCCGCGATTCGTCCCTCGTATTCAAGGTACTCATCGACCAGTACACCCTCGGTCAGGACACCTCCGACTCCCTCCGCTCCCTCATCGACATGTTCGTGCACGCAGAGGCATCCGTACAGCAGGTTCCAAATCCGAGTGGAACTGTCTCCACCGGTGGCCTTGGCGAGCCGAAGTTCTATGTCAACGAGACTGCCTTTACCGGTTCTTGGGGTCGTCCTCAGCGCGACGGTCCCGCTCTCCGCTCCACTGCCATGATCACCTACGGAAACTGGCTCATTGCAGACGGAAACACATCCTATGCTGTTGATACCCTCTGGCCGGTCATCCAGCTCGACCTTGATTACGTCGCCGACTACTGGAACCAGACTACCTTTGATCTCTGGGAAGAGGTCGACTCTTCCTCCTACTTTACCTCCGCTGTACAGCACCGTGCTCTCCGTCAGGGTGCTGCCTTCGCTACTGCTATTGGCCAGACTTCCTCCGCCTCTCAGTACACGACTCAGGCCAACAACGTCCTTTGTTTCCTCCAGGTCTGTATCTCTTTCTTCCTACAACTCTCATGCCCCTTCATCTTCATCCTAGTCTTATTGGACTCCCTCTCCTGGATTCATGACCGCTAACACTGGTGGCGGTCGCTCCGGCATCGACGCGAACACCGTCCTTTCATCCATTCACACCTTTGACATCGACGCAGGTTGTGACCCAACCACCTTCCAGCCCTGCTCCGACATCGCCCTCTCCAATCTCAAGGTTTATGCCGATTCATTCCGTTACATCTACTCCCTCAACGCCGGCATTCCTGCCAACGCTGGCGTCGCCACGGGTCGATATCCCGAGGACACCTACTACGGTGGCAACGTGAGTCGCCTCTCTGAGCTTACTACTGTCCTAACATCCACCAGCCATGGTACCTCACCACCTTCGCAGTCGCAGAACAGCTCTACGACGCCCTCATCGTCTGGAACAAACAAGGCTATATCGACATCACCTCCGTCTCCCTCGGCTTCTTCCAGCAATTCGACATGTCCTTGACCATTGGCACCTACTCGTCTTCCTCCTCGACTTTTGGATCCCTCACTAGCGCCGTCAAGTCGTTTGCCGACGGGTTCGTGGCCATTGGTGCCAAGTACACCCCGTCAGGCGGCGAACTCTCGGAGGAATACAACAGGGACAATGGTACTCCTGAGAGCGCCATCGACCTCACGTGGAGTTATGCGTCTGCGCTGACCGTCTTTGCGGCGCGTGCAGGACAGACCTCGGCCAGCTGGGGTGCAGCGGGGTTGACCGTCTCGAGCTCCTGCGCGACGAGCGCCGCTCCGACCGTGTCCGTCGAGTTTAACGTCGACGCAACCACCGTCTTGGGAGGTCCGTGATCGACCCTTTTTAGGGTCATAGATACGGATGCTGAAGGGTTTTTTTTTCTTCTGACACGGCAGAGAGCATATACCTCACTGGGTCCGTTGGCGCCCTGACAGATTGGAGCACTTCTCGCCCCATTCTCATGTCGTCTGCCAACTACCCCATCTGGAGCAGTACGTCGTACCCTCGTTGTCTTTATGATGTTGACTCACGAACGCCGCTCCATCGTGACTAGCAACCGTGAACCTTCCCGCCAACACTGCGATCCAGTACAAGTACATCAGCATTCAGAACGGCGACGTGACGTGGGAGGCAGACCCTAACAATGAGTTCACGACGGGTGCTTCAGGGGCTCAAACCTTGAACGACGTGTGGCGCTCATGACCGTCGTTCAGGGTAGTTTTATTGAGTAGTGCAATATACTGCCGTGATCTTGCGGAATGGAAACCGATCTTGGTACAACTTAGTGGAATGAACGTCGAACAAGGGGATCGACTGATCCGGGATATCATAATCGGTTTCAACTACGTGCAGAAAAATCTTACAACCGAAGAAAAATGGAAATGAAAGAAAAATGGAAAAGCATTATGCAAAAAGAGAAAGAAAAAAGGGTCATTGTGAACGTGTATCGCTATTGTCGCCCATCCTCGCCCACACGCCGCTCACCTACTGCCCCTCGGAATCAAACACGGTCTGGTGGCCCTGTGTAGGGATATGTTGGTCGATCGTACCCGGGTAATATGCAGCGTCGGGGACGCCAGTCTCATCTAGACCCTCGGCGGCTTCGATAATCTCATACAGTCTCGAAGCCACTTCCGGCGGGGGCACACGCCCTCCTAGGATATCCCGCGCAGGTACAGGCGACCCATAAAATTCGCGGTTCGCATCCTTGCGTTCGATCAAGACAGTGCCCTCAAGCGACAGCCCCGCAAAGAGACCTATCCGTACACGCGTCGTCAGCCGTCCGTCAACATCGCCGCGTTCGACCACAGGCTCACCTTTGCTCTTCGAGTACGAAAACATGCTCGCGGGGTGTGCCAAACTCGCCTGTACGCTCCCCCCGGTACCGATCGGACCGGCCGCGGCACTCACGTTGCCCCCAATGGTGACGTTCCCGCCCATCGAGAACGCGCGCACGGCGTCCTCGGAGTTGAGGACGATGACGAAGTCGGTGATATCGGCGCCGATCTGGAGACCCCAGCCGAGGCCGCCTGTGGCGATGCAGGAGGGGGCGGACCAGGAGCCGTCGGGGAGGCGGGCGATGACGAGGCCGGAGCCGGCTTTACCTGAGAACACGAAACCAGCTTTGATGACTTGGAAGACGGCGAGGCCTGTGGAAGAGGGGGTGGGTATAGCGGGGATAAGCGTCGGGCGGTGACGTACCTCGTGCATGCTGTAGAACGGCTTTGGGGACGGAATTGAGTGCGGACTCGGGGTGGTTGGGGTCGGCTGTGTCAGATACGGTCGGATTATATGGACGGTTTGTACCGGTCAGAGGGTGTCTCGGAGGTTGAAAGAGACTCACCAAGGAAACTTGCCAAAATCTTGGCAGCTTTGTCTGCCTCACCCGGGAGACTAAAACCTTGGACGAAATCGCGCGAACCAGAGGCGACACGAGAAGAACCTTCCTTGACGAAGGCTGTCGCTTGGACGCTGGCTCGCTGAGCACCTCGCTTAAACTTGTCTAACATAGACATGGTCACGTTGAGGGAGGAGGAATATCAGGCGCGAGGTGTTCTATAGAGCTTTACGTAATACGCAGTTCAGTGACATAGCCTACTACTGCACAAGTAGTACTCATGTCCGTTTCTTTTGCTCCTGTGCCCACACTTTGCGTTGGTACTGGAGTAATATAGGAACAAGGTCAAAGAACCCAAATTCTGGCCAATATGTGTCTATCATGTGCATTTGCGTATCTTCACAACACTGTAGCGGAAGATGAGTTCAGGGTGCACGTTCTCTGATCGACGGTAACTCACCTGCCAGGTCAAGAATCCACTTAACCGCCTCACCCCACTCGTGCGTACAAAAATGTCGAGCGGAGGACTACCCGCAAGTGAGGTAGATAAATGGGAGTCGATAGACTCCTCGGTGATCGTGCTGAACGACCAGAATCAGCGAGACTCCTCTTAAAAGGGAGCATACTCGCCTGCCATCCAGATCCCCAGCGTCCATCGCTTCTTTAATAGAACCCTGGACTGCAGTCGTAATCTCGTCTTGCGACGCATAGGGTGCACAAACATTGAGGATCGCACTGTCATGGCTGTGATCGATGCTATGAATACACAGAAGAAACAGACGCACACATTATTGTGCCGGGTCATATTCTCTGCCTTTTCGATGGCCGCCTGCACGTTTGGAGGGAGGAGCTCGCGTCTTCCCAAGACGTTTAAGCGGACACTGTGTCGATCAAGGATCTCGCTTTGCCGGCATTAATGGGACTCGTCGAGTCAGAGTTGGAAAAGGACGTACCCGCGTTGTGCCATCTCGACAAGCCTCTCCTCTGCAAGTTTCATGATCGTGTCTACCTCCTCTTTTGGCCGGTTAAAGTTCTCGATCGCAAACGCGTATACGGTCACGCAATGTATACGTAGGCGTAGGCAAAGCTCTAAGACCTAACATACCGACGTGTGAGTGTTAGCTATCTCAACACATTGTAGATACATACCCAGAGCAGATTCTTGAACCCGTCTGAATGGCCATCCTTGCCTTCTTTCCCGAGTCTCCTTGCATACCTCCTGTTCCCGTCCATTTCGAACGAGATATGTCTTGGAATTGGACCTGCTGCGAGAATGTCGAGAAAGGTATATATGAGCCATATCTTGATATACGCGATGGGCGAGCGGATGAACGCGACGAGTTCAGTCGGGATGAAAGTCATGAGTGACGTTGACATGCACAGCCACATAATACAGAGCCTCGAAGCACGTGCTCCGATCATTTCTCGCTTTAACCGCGACGATGACCATCTCCGTCGACGAGGAACGTCCCCTCCTCAACGAAGACCAGCTTAAACCCACCCCTACTAGTTCATATACCCGCTACAAGTTACTCGCCGCCCTCGGAGCTCTCGGTCTCTTGTGTTATGGTGGCGTTGTATACCTTGGCGCGCAGTCGCCTTCAGAATCTGAACCGAGTAGGAACCCAGCCCGGTTTTCGAACGGCACGCACGAGTTCAGGCGCACCGTCGTTCTCATTTCCATCGACGGCCTCAGGCAAGTTGTTGCGTCTACTTTGGTTTGCGTCCTTATCTCCTTTACAGCGCGAGCTACCTCGACCGCGGCTTGACCCCCCATTTGCTGGACATCAGCCAGCAGGGTTTGAGAGCAAAGTCCATGAAGCCCATCTTCCCTGTCAGTCGCTCTTTTTTACTCCATATGCCATTGCTCAACTGCTGTATCAGACGTTGACTTTCCCGTAAGTCCAAATCAAAACTCAGGCGCTTACACAGCTGACGGTTTGGCATGTAGGAACCACTGGAGTTTGATGTATGCTACGTTCGTTTATCTCTCTGTAATTGTCTAATGCCAATTCTGCAGGACCGGCTTGCATGCGGAATCACATGGTATCATTGCCAACGTGCGTCCTCGATATTGTTTACTCGCAATGTTGACTAAAACCGCTTCTCAGAATTTCTGGGATCCCACAACGGCCACGGAGTTCTGGTACAATCGTGCCGAGTCCAATAACCTGGCCCAGTGGTGGTTTGGCGAGCCAGTAAGCTGCCTTGCCATCATGCATGATTGTGTTCACGAACCAGTGCACTAGATATGGGAGACGGCTCAACGTGCTGGTGTCATTACTGCGAATCAGATGTGGTACGTTTCTTTGTCACGTACTTACCTGTTTCTGGACCTCACACATCAAAGGCCTGGCCCACCTATCACACTCTCTGGAGCGTCTCCAACTTACTACGTTCCTTTCCGCGATAAAACTGCGCTTGAGATAAAGTTGGATCAGATTCTGCAATGGGTGGACATGGAGGATATCGAAAAGAGGCCAGAGCTCATTCTCAGTGAGTGATCTCGGTACCAAGAGTCGCAGTGGCTCATCCGAGGATAGCATATGAACCATCATTGGATCAAGCCGGCCACGCGTATGGTCCCATGTCCGCCCCTGTTAATGTAAGTCGGCCATCAATGTCCGTACGCCTGTTGAAATGACTTGGTCATCACGCTCGCAGGAAACGCTTGAGAAGATTGATCTCTTCGCTCGTGATCTTCATAACTCCCTTCTTGCCCGTAACCTATCCCAGATAGTAGATGTGATTTTCGTCAGCGACCATGGAATGGCTGATACCAGCGAACCTGAGTGGATTTACTTGGACAATGATGAAATACTCGGTACGTTTTTTCTTCGATGAAGCGGAACTTGATTTATCCTTTACCCTTACAGGCGATGCATGGAAAAATATCACGCACAACGATGGATGGCCCTCCTTCGGACTTCGTTTCTCTGAAGGAACAGATGAAACGGCTATGTTGGAGAAACTCATCCGTGCATCCAACTACCCACAATACAGTGGTAAGTTCGAAGTGTACACGGCAGAATCGTATGCTGGCGGTATGTACTTGCACTCATTCCTTGAGATTTGAAAGAACGAATCGTTATCTAGGGTATCTTGAAGAAGCGGCGCCCATGCCCCCACGATACCACTTTTCTGCAAACGAGCGAATCGCACCTATCTGGGTTATTCCGACGCTCGGGTATGCCTTGACCAACAGGGAGATGGGTACAGATGGAATGAGTACTGGTGTAAGTAATCCCCTCCACTAGTTCGTGCGTTGATGTTGACCACTTACCAAAAGAATCATGGCTATGACAACGAGGAATTCTCCATGCACGCCTCATTCGTCGCTCATGGTCCCTTCTCGCATGGTGCTAAACTCTACTCATCTGATATCAAATCCTCTGCTTGGCACTCTGTGATCGATGACACCTATATCATCCCCACGTTCCCTAACGTCGAGCTTTACAACCTTATCACCCGTTTGCTTGGTATCGAAGCTTGGGCGGCGCCCAACAACGGAACTACTGGCTTTTGGGACAAGTATGTTGATGCCTGAGGCGTTGTTGCTTTGCACGTTCTTGGTGAACATAGATCAGAAGGCGTCAATACCCTAGAGTAGATGCTCTTCAACTCGCGTATCTAATGTTTTGCTTGCATTCTAGAACCGTGGATACAGGCGAAAGGATGTACATAATCATCTTGTTATTCTATTCTTCGTTCACCCTTTCGAAGAACTCCCTTAGTGTCTCTGCTAACACCCTCGGCAATGCCTCCACGTCTCGGAGCACCACGTAGTATTCGAAAGGGAAGGAGTCCAGGTAGCGTTCCATCGCGAGTTCCATCCGGCCAGTCGTCGGTGAAATCTTGTAGGACACCTGTGAGAGTGTCAGGATGGAAGATTGACCCTGATTTTCGCCCGAAGTGGCACCAGCAGCGTTCGACGCATTATTGAGCGCATCGACGACGATAAACACCACCAACACCCTCATCTCCCGTGCCTTCCTCAACAGCCTCCTCAACCGCTCGTGATCCTGACAGATCCCGTCAGAAATAATAATCTCGAGCTGCCATAGCTCCCGCCCGCTCGTACTGCCCGCCCGCTCGCGTGCAGCTTCGAGCACCGACAGCGAACCTTCGAGGAACGCAGCCACATCCGTGCGCGGCTGGGAAAACATGAACGCGTTCAGGACGCGTCCGCCCTCCGTCGGCGACGCACCCCAGTCCTTCCCCCCCGTCACATCAGCGCCAAATCCCCGCACGAGCTCCCACCCTTGGCCGAACCGCGCCACGCCCACCTCGCCCACCTCGAGCTTCCCGAGCGCCTGCACGACCAACGCGACCGTCTGGTACGCCAGGTGGACGGCACCGCCGCCCCCTGCGCCCCCGTTGCGCATGGACGCCGAGTCATCGACGGCGAGAAGGACTTGGTACTCTCGCCCGCTTGGTTTAACGCGCCGCATCCAGATCCGGTCTTTGGTGTACTCGCTCGCCACCCATCCCACGACGCGCCTCATGTTGAGGCGTTTGCCACTCCGGAAGTCGCCTCTCAAGCGCGTCGCCAGCGTCGGGGCGAGGATAAGCCGGAGGGATTCGCAGAGCGCGAGAGAGAGCGGCGCGGTCAGTGCTGTATAGAGGGTCCAGAGGTGTGAGGCAGACGCCGGGGTGGGGTTTGAAGTATGGTTTGTCAAGGCACTGAGGACGACATCCGAAGATGGCGTCTCCGATTCTGATTCCATGTCGTCTTCGGCTTTGGGCGCGGATGGGTCGGGAGGACGATAGGACGTATCTCCAGTGGCGCCACCTCCATCTCGTTCCGTGTGGATAACTGCACCTTCGACGTCGGGAGCAGAACGCTCAGCCGTTTTCTCGGCTTCCAACCTCTCCATCGCAACGTCCTTTACCTCTTTCAGATCCTGTTTTACGTCCAAGGCATCGAACTCGTCGGTGTCCATGGCATCGGTATTTGCCTCGTCAACCAACTTGAGTTCTCTAAGTTTTGCAACCTGTTCATCGCCCGCGGGACCGAGCGCCTGCATATCATCGCTCTCCGGTGCGTCTTCCTGGTGTGCATATTCGACTTGTTCTGGGAGACCGGGTTGGGGGACTGGTAACGGTTGTGACTGGTCGTCTGGTCCAAAGATCTCATCGAAGCGCAGTTGGACTTCTCTGAGCGCATCTCCAAGGGTTCGCAGGGGATTAGGAGCAGGGGCAGGAGGAGGCCGACGAGCATTGGCGGGGCCACGCTGCGCGCCCTCGGTAGATGAGCTAGGGTCTAGATGTTGAGGTTGAGGATCGGATGCCGAGGGAGGTATAGGTTGGGATCGGTTGTCATCGGTAGACCTGTAACAGTCGACATTGTTCGTCAACGTTGTCAAACGGAGATAGCATTGAATACATACTGGTCTTTTCTGGGCTCGGGTTCTCTGGAAGTTTCATTTCCGTCGATGCCTATGTCGACCTGAGTGGACCCGGAACCTTGTTGTCCCTCCTGGGCACTGTCCGTGGGCTGTGGCTCGCTCTCGGACATCCCGACGTCACCATCACCAGCGGTGAGATCGGGCTGAGCGATGGCATTGTCCTTGGTATCCTCGTCAGCATTGTCTGGTTCCTCGTCCATCTTACTTTCATCGACAGTTCGGGGGGGCTGTTGTTCGTCCTGCGGCCATGCGGACATTGAGTCGTCGTCGGGAGTATGATCTCTTTCTCGTCCCTCGTCAACATCTTCGGCCATCTGATCATCCGATTCAAGTTCCTCGTCACTGATGTCTTCCATGTCGATGTCGTTTTCGTCTCGCTTTCCCCGGTCCTCGTCAAGGCGCATATCATCCGGAAGGTCCAAGGTATCGGCGTCTGGGACATGCTGGTCCATCGGGGCACCCGAGGCATTAGGGGGTTCCATCTCCTCCAAAGCATTTTCATCACCTCCATCGTTCTCTTCCTCACCATCGTTCTCATCCTGTTTCCCCTCCTCTCTCGTGTCTTCTGTCTTCTTTTCCTTTCCTTGTCTCCTTTCCTTCGCCACGACCTCCGAGTCTTTCTGCACATCCTCCTTTGACCTATCATTCTGCAGCTCGTCTCCTGCTTCTCGATCGTCTTCCCCTTCTTTATCGCCCCACAGCTTCTCATCGACAGCAGCCGGATCTGACTTGTCCAGCTTACCCAGCTGCTCGTCTGGTCCTTCCTCCTCCTCCCCTTGCTCCTCTTCATTCTCGTCCCCTTCTTCAGTCTCGGGCACGTCCTCCATCTCGCCACCAAAGTCCTCGCTCATCTCGATCGTATTTTCGTCGTCCTTGCCCTTTTCTCTCTGTGTTTCTCCGTCGTCGTCTTCGCCTTGGAGCCCCTCCACCTGACTCTCGTCCTCGATCTCTTTGCTGACGTTCTCGTTTCCAGCACCTTCACCCAAACCTGTTCCTCCAAGCTCGGTCGCATGTCCTTTGTCGTCGCCGGCGGCCTCGCTCTCTTCCGTTTCAGGCGGGATACAGAACCCTTGCATTCCGAGCGTGTGTACGACGGAGCAGACGACGTAGGCTAGCTTGAACAGTGCGCGGGTCCACCTGGCCAGACTTTCGAGCAACTCGCCTGCAAAAGACAAGAAGCGCGATAGGAACGGCAGCACTCTCTTCAGCGCGCGCTGACGCGACGCATGCGGGAGCGAAGACAGACGGGCACAGGCGCTGTTCAGCTGGTCTCCCAGCGAGGGAAAGTCCAGGAGGGCCGTGAAGCGTAATGTTGTCTGGACGCCGAGTCGGATGTAGTTATCCTTGACCTCTTCGGATTCGGAGGTTGGTCCAGGGACCGGAGCCAACTCGGAGCATTGGCGAAGCATGCCCTGGATAGTAACTAGGAGCGCGTCGATGATGCTGTCGATATTTTCGACGGCGTCGCCAGGTAAAGGCTGGATTAACTGGGTGAATGAGAAGTTGCCTTGCTCGCGGATCCATTCAGTAGTTGGTTGGAGGATGTATGTCAACTGAGGGCAAGTCGCTGTCATCTCTTCGAGTTGTCCAGGGAGCTCGCTGAGATAAGTTGCAGCCCCGACGACAGTATCATAATCACCTACGGATGGTCAGGCCCTATATTCTGTCCAGATCATTGTTGGGAACCTACCTCGAAGCAGGACGGAAGGTAAGACGACCTGGTGGGATCGCAGCACCCTGGAGACACGGTCTTGCCAAGCATGTGCTGAGGCGGTGAGCGTTTGACATCTCCCCATGAGATCGACGATATCGATGCTCTTCTCTACCTGAGAGAAGATATCCATGCCTTCAGCCAACTCTTCCAGTGCGCGAACAGAATGATTCAAAGCATTGCGCATCGCTCCGATCTTGTCATGCATCTCGATTGTGATCGTCTCCGAGGGTTCCGAAAGAACCTGGAGTCGTTCTGCCTGCTGGCGGAGTGTCGTAAACCTAGACAGGACTTCGGACAATCTGTGTATTAAGAACACGGGTCAAAACATATCCCGGAGGCGCTGACGTAGCAAGGTGCTTACCGTGATCTTCCCTCCAATGCCAAGAAGTACCCAGATTCTACCTGAGAAACGCCTCGAGAGAGGTCGCGCGTCCCCACGTCTGAGTGGTGGCCCGAAAGTACGTTCCTGAGTGCAGGAAGACACCCACGTAGTCGATCAAAGTAGTCTTCTGCTTTCTCCAAGGATGACGTTGTACCGCCTACGGGAATCAAGGGCTGATTACGGATCCAGTACTCGTCCCTCAGCTTGCTCAGAATTTCGGGTTTGACATTGTAGGCCAAACCACCACGTTTAAGCTCTTTGAGGAGGTCGCTCCAGGCCTTTCTTTTGCGGAGAAGAAGGTGTTTCTTATATTTTTCTTGCCTTTCTTTGGTTAGTTCCGGAGGAATGGTATGATTTGCGAGGTCTCTGGCAGTTGTGATGATCTCCAAAGAAAGCTGTTCCACATCTCCGGCAGAATACTTTGAAAGGAATTGGCGGATCGTATTGTTAATGAAGCCGTCAAATCTTCCTAGGGTCTGGTGAAGATTCTCGAGGTGAGATGCTCCGGAAGCCGAACTCGAGGCGACTTCCTTGAAAGTGTCCCTGGAAGGAAGGGAAGGCAAGGTCGGGAAAAGAGCCCGCTCCGTCTGATGTTGGCCCTCGGCGTCTCCAGCGAATAAAGGATTCGTTTTGTCTACGATAGGCTGCCTCAGGATATCACGGAACTTTCGGATTATCTTGTAAAGTTGATGGTGTGTCCTTTGAGCGCTTTGTTTCAAGGCCTGGACGTTGACATCCTTCCAGCTGGCGAGCTTGATGAACGCTTCGACTTCCTTCTCTAGAGCCCGCCTTTGGTCCCTCAACGACATGGTGAGCTGTGGGACGAAAAGACCGAAATACCGCCAAGAGGAGTGGACGATACGACTGGCTTGATGCAGCGCGCCATGATGGGTATGGGATTCTTGGGGTGCTATGTGACCTATGAAACACTCAAAGCTCCTGAGAAGGTCAAGGCGGACTTGGAATTGACCGAGGGGGCTAGATTGAATGAATTCGTCCAACAAGGATGGGAGTTGTCCAAGGTAGCGATCTAGGCTGTCGGCATCCCCACTTGCAGTTTCCTCCGCAGCCCTCAGTGGTCCTCGTATCAAGACTTCGTAAAGACGGAACCAAAACTCGGCCACACTATTGACGAACGATTGGCCCTGGGATTCCAGCAAGCTCTTCCAACATGACAACTCTAACCTCCTCCACTCGACGATGAGTGTGGTCAACTCATGCTGATACTCCTTGATGCTGTTGTCACGATTTGCATACATTTCCCAGTCTTCCGTCTGCATCAACAATTGCTCCAGGGCCGACAAAAACTTGGCAATCGGACTGCTGAAATCGAATGCCAAAATGATGTCACATCGATCGAGGAGACGTTGGAGTACCATCTGATCTGGCCAATCTCGCAGAATGACAGTAAGTCGAGTGCGAAGGGATCGGATCACGCCTGATGCTTTCTTGGCCTCAAGGGGATTTGCGTCGGCATAGAAGTTGAAGGGTTTCGAAGGAGTGCTAGAATTGCCAAGTACCTCCTTAAGGTGTCCGTGAAGAACAGAGAGCTGGAGATGTAATGACTGCTTGTCCAATGAATGCGGCAATAATGACGGATACATGTCGATCCAGGACCGGAGGAACATTTGTCGTAGAACGTTGAACTTGCTTGTTACCGGTTTGATCTCGGTAGGGTGGATTGCGTCGCCCGTGAATTCCAGATGCAGTGCGAGCAGCTGTCGTTGCCGATCCGGAGCCAGGTGATGCGTTGGCTGGTCATTGACACGCGCATCTGAAGACTCAGAAGAGTGAACAGCATCTTCAAAAGTGGGAAATAGCTCCAGAAACTCCTTTTCTTCAACTTCGGCCTCCATCGAACCATCATACTTCGTTGAGTTTGTGCGATATAAAGAGCTGAGTTCCTGCGCCCTCTTATCCTCGTGGGCTCGATCGATTGACCAGAGACGATAAGCTTGTTCATAGACGATTCTAACGATCGTCGGTGCGGACGGGAGCTGACAGTATGCAGCGGCGGCGATCTTCAATACGACGAGCTCTGCGGCAGGGAGGTTCGCACTCGGAGGTAGGCTTTGAACTAGTTGTGCGCTGCGTGTAGAGGGGAATACGACCAGTTTAGATACCAGTTCAGCGGTGGGGTTGTGCAAAGAGGGCTGCTGTGAATTCCAGCGTATGAGGTTGAGGCCCAGCCGGAGTTCCGCGAATGCCAACCGGAGGATGCGCGTAATGTCGTCAAACTCGGTGTAAATGGCTTCTATGCGCTGGCAAAATCCCGAGATCGATTCTTGGACAACCACCTCGCGGTCCAACGCAGAAGCGTCTCTCGACTCCAGACTACGCGCTAGGTCATCAATTTTGGAGGGGTGGATCACTTGGCTGATAAATTGCGAGACCTCAAGCCAATAAGTGTGCAGGCTCGTTATGTTGTTCCGAGTTGGGATATTCACCGACGCGTGGGAAGTCTCGAGTACATCCCTGGCGCAAGCATCAAGATAGGCAATAACACCATTTGTTCTGTTGGCCGCTGTTCGGAGCTCGAGCTGGGCATGGAATGAGATCTGTTGTGTCAAGAAGTCTGCCTGGTCTTGAGCATAAACCGCGGCGTTGCGTATCATCGCTGCAGGATCGATGGGTACATTGGGAACGAAAAGTTCAAGCATGACCCTGCTCAACGCGATCCAACATCGCCCGAGTTGAAATACTACAGCCTCCTCTGACAAGAGCATGTCCACATTGTACCGTAGAGCCATGGTTAGGTGGCGAATGCTCTTCGTTAATGGCTCGTGGTTTATCCGTCCCAAGAGATCGACGAGGATCCTTGACGCTTCCAAGTCGGTCCTGGATAGGCTCGCACGCATAAGATCTAGGGTGGTTTCATCAAACGAAGTCGCAAAGCAAGAGGCGACCTTGAACATGATAAGCCAGCATTTCGTACAAGCTTCCTCCGACTCACCAGGACTACGCTTTGATTGAACAATGCAGTGAGTTGCTGGATCCGTGAAGTGTTCGAGAAACACTGCAGCACGGTTAGTCCGATACAGCGCTTGACCGAATCTGTGTGCTCCTCAAGGGATGCCAGTGAGACTCCCAAGATTTGGCTGCGAAAGAATCAAAAAGAGCATACACACAGGACACGGGTTCCTACCTATTTTCAAACGCGCTGAGAAGATGAGTTGGACGAAAGACGACGAGTGATCCGCTGGGGTCCTGGGAACAGATGGGTCTTTGCAGAGTCCATTTCCAATTCCTGCTACTTACCACTTCTTCCGACTTTTTATACCACAAGGCCTCAAGCCATTCAGTCTGCACAGTAGCGACGATACTGGGGGAAACTGGGACCGTGTTATGAAACAAACGGCAGTGAAATGCTGATAACACACTAAGGCAGTTCGCATCACAACTCCATATCACATGTTGGTATGATGCAACTCGCTGCAGGTCTTCATCCGGCTCTTCAAGAGCCGCCCCAATAAGCCGCTGAAGTATCTGAGTAACCACCTGCGCGATGCCAAGTCACCTATCTGTCGGTTTCAACACTACCAAGTAGTCGACTTACATTTTTATTTTCTGCATGAAGATGACACAAAACCTGTAACTCAACCAGAAGAGAAACGGGATTACAGCTCTTGTGATGGCACGTATTCTCCCTAGGAATTTTAGATACCCACTGCGGTAGAGCATGAGGACATGCAAAGAACAATGTGAATGATTTCTTACGTATTTGACTCGGCTGGATATGCGCGCCAACTGTCCGGTCATATTTCGTCCCAAATGCATCGGTAAGGTCGCCACCGCAAGGGTCTCTAATAGCTCTTGGCGCGACACTGGACAAGCAGGTCAAGGTACAAACAACCCTTTAGAAGACCACAACATACCTAGTTCCAAAGGCGAGCATGCCAACAACTCGATGTCTACTGACGTGATCTCCGCAGGTCTGACTACACGTAACTGCGACCACATTTCCACCAATCCAAGACCAGACGATGGAGAGATTGCATTCTCAAGAATGGCGGACACACGAGATAGAGGTTGGAATACAGGCGAATGATTGTCAAGCGCCTTGGAGATGAGTTTCGACAGAACTTGAGCACATGAGTAGTCGAGGTCTTTCTGAGTCAGGACCTGACGAAGTTTTCCAGAAATGTTGAGAAGGCTCGTAGATGTACTGTAATCCTATAACAAAGACCGTAAGGTGGTACAGATATCGAAACCACGATGCTTACGGATTGTAGGCCAAGTGTACCGGAGAGCACTCCTTCAAGTATTGTTTGAGCAACCGTCTGTACTTCCACCAGTACCGATTGCAATGCCTCCATTAGATCCGGCGGACATCTAGCCAGCGCACTGTTGAGTGAACCACTCGACTGGAGTCGCCCAGCTTTGTCATTCTTATCAAGTAGGAGGGTAGAGAAAAGGTGTATAATTTCAAGTTTCAATGCATGGTGCGAGGAATACTCTTCCTGTTCTGTACAGCATGGACACGGTGGGTAAACCATGAAATCATCCATTGGCTATATATTAAGTATGTTGAGTACATGGGTGAAGAAAAGCGGAAGAAATTCCAGCCTATCATATAAGCACTTACCAATACGTTATCGAGTGAATGTGGAGTGGAGCGGGATATTTTCTTCACCCACGAAGAAAGTGTCTGAGAGACGTCAATGAAGGCCGGGTCACCGAGCACAGAGCGTAGGAGTCCATCGGGGAATGACGCCTGAAGATAACGGTTGAAGATCCGGTGTAAAGGCGGAGGGAATGATCTGACAGCAAAACAAACAAGGGCACGAGATATCCGAAGATCGGAGGCGTCCATGATTGTGATTGGGGCGTGGACAATCAAGGAGGACAAAACTGAATCGTGGTCGACACCGGTGGCTGGCATATGCGGCGGTGGGCCATGTGAAGGCACTGAGAGGATCCCTCGGCGTACTTGTTCGTGGGATACATAACAGGCTGTCGTTGGGATTGAGCCAACAGGGAGGCGGAAGTAGGTGAGCATGCGAGCAAGGTCCTCTTCAGTAAAGGAAGTCAACAAGGAAACCTCAACACTGCGGTTGCGCATTGCTCTCGACAGTTCACCATATTGAGGGTCCACCGTCATCAGCAGACGGAAGTTCGGGTGCGGTGTCAATACTTGTACCTCGCCATGGACGAAGCCCCGCTCGGTTAGTACCAAGTTCCCATTCGGCTCACAGAGGGAGTTGAGTCGATCGAGGACCGAAGGATTGCACATGTTCGCGGCATCGAGAACGAGCCAGTGTCCGTTCTTCATCGCCCGTATGAGCGGCCCATCGATCCACTCAAAGCGACCCTTCGTGGACCTAACCTGGGCCAGATCACGCACTCTGGAGTCCAAATCACGGCGAGCTGATTCAAGAGAAGGGTCGTCAACGTCGGTCGTTGATAGCTCTGCCAAAAGCCCAGTGACAGTTTGTAACAGGGGTGTGGACACTCTTTGACCAGATGCCAATTCGTGCTGTACGGCCGTTCGGTGCTGGTATCTCAAGGTGATTCCACAAGGGGAGCGCGCAAACGTCTCAGCGAGTTTGAGTGCTTCCTCTGCGACTGCTATGATATGCCCAAAGTGATCGACTTGTTCGAAGCCACCCAAGATGTCGGTCGTGTCAGTTGCCTTGGAGACATGGACTTCATCAAGGTAGTTGCCCGAAAGATTAGCGAGAGTTCTTATCAGGTTAGTCTTGCCACTGTCGCGCGAGCCAGTCACGACAACCAGCCAGGATCGAGAGAGACATGCGCCAATTGCTTCAACCGCTGTAAGGTGTACCTGTAGGATGTCAGAAGTTCTGTGAGGAAGAGTGACGTTGTGCCTCGCTGTGCCATAGTAGCCAAATTGTAGATGCGAACTTGAGATAACCGGGTAAGGATTGGGAATACTGGTCGAATCCGGTGTGGAAAAAACTTCATCGAATACAGCCTCGGCGCATGCACGATCATGCAAATTCCTGAACCTACTCAAGTAAACGATGCGGATAAAGTGTCGAGGATGGTCGATTATGGTTGATGCCCGTAGAAGTTTACCCCATCGGATAATATCACGGAGATTGAATTCCCAGGGGCTCCCTTCCCGGCCAAAGACCCGCCTGCGGACGACTTGATCGTTCAGGCGAGCGTTGAATGAGATCATGTCATGGAGGATACGTTCCTCCCACTCTTTGTACTGCTCTCGGCAAACCACTAGCATATCTTCGGAAGTAAGCTCCTCCACGTAGACCTTCGTGAAGCGATCAAGGAAAGATTTCGGCAGACCCTTCCTGCCACCACCCTGGTGCAACGGATTTTGGGCAGCAAATACTCGGAATGAAGGATGTCGAGTAAAGCTACGTCCCAGCTCGGGTATGTAAACCGTGCCTCGATGATCCAGGATTGCATTCAAGCCTTCGAGAACTGCCTGAGGAGCAAGATTCATCTCGTCGAGCAGAACCCAGTGCCCCTTTTGCAAGGCTTGTAGAAACTCTGCGTCTTTCCAGGCGAACTCTCCTGGGGCACCGTTCTCTACAGGCAGGTCAGACCCGAATAGGTCTATCAGATCAGTCTGATCTGAAAGATTGATACGACACAAGTGGTAACCGGCAGTCTTTGCCAAGGCGGTAATGAGCGAAGTTTTCCCAACCCCTGGACTCCCCTCTAAAAGGATTGGTTTGCGAGCTTGGCAAGCCCTGACCACTCGAAGTGCATTCTCGCAAGCAGTCGGCGCTTGAAGATTGAAGTCGTGCGCTACCGTGTTTTCTGGTCCCTTGAGAAGTGCGAAGGGTCCAATTTGAACGAAAGTGGATGGGTCGTGAATGTGAACAGCTATATCCTGAACGTCGAGTGGAACAAGCTGGTGCAAGACATGAATGGCCTCGACCTTGATTTGTTGCAAGGCCTCCATCGAGTACGTCGCCATCTGTGGCACTGAACCCAGTCCGTCGAGAAAGGTCATGCGGGCTCCATGGTGCTGGATCCAAAATGAAATCACGGAACAGCAGAAAGGCATATCCACTCACAAATATCTCATTGATTGGTAGTATGTTTCCATTCTCAGAAGTAAACACTGCATTGGAGAATGCAACCCAGGCCTAGGAAGGTATGAGAATTGAATATGGCGTTTCCCTCTCGAGTGCTTACGAGCATGTCCCGTAGTGTGCAGACAGAATGGTCACCGACTATTTCGCGCAACCAATGGGTAAACTGCAAAAGTGGTGCGGTGAGGGCCATCAAGGCGTCGTGGGCCCAACAACTCTCAATAATCATCTCAAGGTCAGATGGATCGTCAACTACAGGCACCCAAATCTCCGTGAACCGATTACGAAGAGCAGGAGACAGTTCCTTCTTTCCGTAATCGCCACCAGGGTTCATTGTTGCTAGAAGCTTGAAAGAATCGGTAGCGCGCACAGCAGGATATTCTCCGCCTGTGCCCCCCCGTTCAGCAAGTACGATGGTCCGATCAGGCTCCAAGACGCTGTTAAGTCTCTCGAGTACTGAGTCATCGGCCAGCGAGATCTCATCCAGTAGGAAGACATCGCCGGACCGCATGGATCGGATAAGGGGACCATCATGCCATTCAAACAAAGCCTCGGACTTGAGCAAGTTCCCCTGACATTCTCGGAGGGTGACGTCCAACTCCGAGTCAAGATCCGTTTTCAACAGTGCGGAGATCTGGTCAAGTATTCCTCGGGTATCTGTCGGTACGTTGACAATACCAGCGCGAGTGAGGAGAGACACCGCGTCACGACATGCATCCAAAGCTGTTCCACGTTTGCGCACTGGTCGCAGGCCGCCAATCAAGTCTGCCGTTTCCGTATTTTGATGGCAGCTAAGTGTGTGCAGGCTCTTGGACATGGCTTCGGCATACACCTGGCAAACGGAGGTCTTGCCAGAACCAGTCTCTCCCACCAGTAAAACTGGTTCGTTGAACCTCAAGGCTCGAGAAACCAGAACGAATAGCCGTCGCATAGCCCGAGTCCAGACAACTTGCGGAGATGATCGAAGAGGACATCCAATGTATGCCTCGATTTGGGAGCCCTGCAGATTGTATAACGATTTCTCTTCGATTCTAATCTTCAGAACCGTCTCAATGACTTCCTTGACCACAAGCTTGTCCTCGACCCGACGAGCTCGTTCCGCAAGAAGCATATAACCATTTTCCGCAAGTTCCTGGTAGCCTACGGCATCCCTGCCGGCCCACCTAAATAGATCTCGCAGGGTAGCAAAACCTTGTTTACTTTCGAAAACACGCCCGGTTTGACGGCGCTTCTGCAACTCCTGGAAGACGCTGACGATCTTCTGTCCATAGGAGGGAGCAATCCGACATCGCTGGCACAAGATGGATTCTAACTCCGCTTGTGGCACATCTTGAAAGTGGACTTCGAGGAAACGGTTGCGGAAGGCACGCGACAGAACCTTGCGACCTGCATACAAGCCCGGAGGATTCTGAGTGGCGAAAAGCATGAAGCAGGGGTGAGGCCGAACGACTTCGTGAGTTTCTGGAATGACCAATTCGCGATTGTCATCCAGAAGTCGATTCAAGGCTTCAAGGACGTCCGTTGGTGCGAGGTTCAACTCATCCAGAACGATCCAATGTCCATATCTGAGTGCGTGGACAAGCAAACCGTCCTTGAACATCAGCTTGCCGGTAGACGGATCGGAAACATAGGACCCAATATACTCCTGAATATCGGTATGTTCATGATTGTTGATACGGATGAATTGATGACCGGTTCGGCGAGCAAGATATTCTACTGCGCTGGTTTTGCCACTGGACGTCGGGCCTTCAATAAGCACCGGAAAACGGTGAGTGAGGACGATGCGGGCAAGATCAATCAACTTCTTCTCTACCGAAGGGGTCATGATGTAGTCCTCCACTGCGTCGACCTGAAGTGGGCCCTTCTGCAGGTAAAACGGGCCAAATTTGACAAACTCCTCGACACGGCCAGAAACAGGATGAGAGGGTTCCTTCGCCAGCAGTGACTTAGGATTACGGACACCAGAAAGGATGTGCTTGTGCGCAAGATTACCCACAATATCTGCACTGGGTCTATCAAGTACCATCGTGAAGGCCATTAAGCATCCTTCCCACAACGCTCGTCGTAGGCCATACATAGGAGTGATGTCAGCCGCAAATGTAAGAGCACGGGCTAGCGTCCGCATGCTGTAGTGAGGGCGATGGTTTGATCCATCGGCCAACTGGCGATCCTCTGTTGATTTTTTGAGAGCGGTATAAAAGTCGGCAACGTTCATGATCGCAGCTTTATCTCCGACAGCGCAATTGCCAATGTACTGGTGAATGATAGTAAGGAGAGTTTCGTGGTCGGCGTCTGGCGGGAGAACGTCAATCTCAGTGAATCGTGCTCTGATATTGGGTGGGAGGTCCTTTTTCCCGACATCTGTCGCAGGATTCATGCAGGCAAAGAGACGGAAGTCAGGATGGCGGGGGATGAGCTCTAGGGAGCCTTTCTCAGTCAAAGCGATGGATGCAGTCGAACCACCAAGAAGCCCAGTAATGCATTCAAGCGTTTCGGAACTTGCCAGGTTGATTTCGTCGAGGAGTATCCTAATGACAAGTCAGATGCAAGCCTAGCAGACGTTCGTCAAACGAACCAATCACCAGAGCGGAGCGCCTTGACGAGAGGGCCTTCCACAAAGTCGAAGGCAAATCTGCCCTGGCCTTGAGCGTGTTGCACGTCGAATTCATCGACGTCACATTTAAATTTGTCCCAAGCCTCATCAGACTGTCTAAGCAACACTTGATCGAGTTTGCGCCGTTTCCTCGGCCCATCCGCTTCTGTGGGAGCCGGGGAGGACTCCCTGGGAAAGAATTACTAGATGTCAATACAATTTGATGACAGATGCTCACTGTGCGTCTTCACTGAACTTTGACCCGATCCGCTCCTTGGCAAGTCGCACCGACTCCCTCCATAAAACTACTGCTCTCCTCCATTTGCCTTGCTGGACAGCTTTCCTGACGGATTCTTCGAACTTAATATTCTTCTTCCGACTAAAGGTATTTCCAAAAAGCTCCAGAAATGTCGCATGAAGCTCCGAGGCAGGGATGCGAGCATCAACGGGTTTGAAACCACCAAGTAGGTCTGAAGATTCCGTCTGATGAGACAGATTCAGCGAAATCAATGGGCGGCGAAGTGAAGAGGCAAGGTGGGTGATAGCACTGGTCTTGCCAGTACCGGTTTCTCCGGTTAAGAGTATAGGTTCGCAATGGAATATAGCAGTGGCAATTCGCGAGAGAAGGCACACTGCAGGTTTGTGCATGGCGAAGGGACGGGTGGGCGCAATGAGATACCTCGGCTTCGGAGGTCGAGCTGGGAGACGTACTCGGCCAAAACCCACAGTAACGACATCACCATTTTCATCTTTCTCTTCTTCGAACACGGGAACTCGCCCATGGACTACCCATTGACGACGGTCAGCGTCTAGTCCAATATGTTCAGCGGCAAGAACAGCGATTTGTTCAGAGTGGGCTTGAGCTGGGGCTGTAAGGGCCTCTGCACCAAAGAATACGTCCCTAGCTTCAAGGAAGAACTCCTCTCGAAGAGCAATATTCGAAAAAAGAGCGGCCAGAGGGATGTCTTGGTTGGGGGTTTCCACGTTCACGGAACTGCGGGATGTTGGCAGGAGTACCTCCACCCGACGGCAGTACTTTTCAAGCTCCCTGGAGCCAACAGATCTTGTCGAGGCTGTGGTCCCAAGTCGCTGAATACCGGCCCACATTTGTATGATCGCCCGTGAAACTGGCCCCGCTAGCCTAGGGAATCGCGATTCAATAATCATGTTAATTTCATCCGACGACGGCGCGTTGACCACAAGCTCCTGGAACTTGTGCGCCCCGTAGAAGATTGGGCTCGGAAAATTGCCACTAGCCGACGGGACCACCGAACGTGTCGCAAACACAGCAAAATGTTCAGAGGCTTTCACTTGACCCCTATTGGGGATATCTATGTTTGCACGGTCGCCAATCCACGTGCCGGGGGACAATGACTCGACAAGGGGCTTGATGAGACCCAGTATCTCTATGCTTGCGCGATCAATATCCTTGAAGACTAACCACTTTCCTTCTCTCATGGCACGAACGAGCGCGCCGTCTTTCCATTCGAAAGTCCCGAGTTGCGTAGGAGAGGAAACATAGGATCCGAGCAGTGAGCGAGGGTCAAGTGACGTGTCGGCGAGATGGACAGTGACAATCTGATCTCTTGCCTCGGGGTATATCATCGAAGCAAGATGAGATAGGAAAAGTGACTTTCCAGATGAAGGGGGTGAAGTGATGAGGATAGGTAAGCGAAGGGAGGTGAGAATCGCAAGCTGTCGCAAGGCTCTGGTTGCTGAAGGTGTCATCACAACCTTTGTTGCGGAAGGAGGTATAGGAGATGATTTGAACATAAGTACGCCATGGATATTGGCAGTCCAGGAACTGGTGTAGTGACGTCAAAATCGGCGCGAAGGTCCCGAGACGGATGTCTTACGATAAGTCATCATTGGTGAGGGATCGAATTCCGTCACCTCCAGGAGAATAGAAGTTGGAGGTAGAAGAGATAGAGTCGCGGGCTCGATGAATTCGTTCAAGTTCAAGTACAGGCATCAGCCATCCATCGACGGTAATTCCGCTTCCATCAATATTCTGCCCGTAAGAGATTGGACAGTCGACCATACCGGGCTCACCGAGAACTCGTGCCTCCAATTTGACGCGCTCCACTTCCGCCATGCCGGTGTGCAGTGAATAACACCGGATTGCCAAGTACTTAACAGCAGGGTCGGGGTGAGGCGCAGTGAAAAGAGTGGACAAAAATGATATGGGCCATAACAGATCGCCAGGAAGAAGGCGGTTGGCTCGAAGCAAACGATAGTAAGCAAGAAGTAAACGATGTAAACGTATCGTGTCGAGCGTGGCAACGGATGGGCTGTCTTCAACGAAACTCATTGGACCTTGCGAAAAGCATGGCCGACGCAAGAATGCAGAAAAAATACTATCGGATAATTAAACACTTTCATACCAACAGTCAAAGAGATCTCACGGGAAAAGTTCCTGGTGGTTTTCTACCAACATGGAAAGAGCGACGAATCTCTCTTCGAGGTCCTCTCGATCCTCTAACCATCTCGCACACAGATCAACCAACAAGGGTCGGAAAAGGTCTGATATTGGGACGGTAAGAGAGGGAACGGCCAATAGCCGTGACAACGTAGAGAGTAAAGCTTTGGGTGACGATGCAAATGATATCCGCGTTGAGTGAGCCGAGTTTGGAGGCAAGATGGCGAGTAATGATCGTGTCTGTTTTGCAAGATCGATAGAAAGAGGATCGATGAGTTCATTTTGAAGCGACATGATGAACCACTAGTAATGGGTTCTTTTTGAACAGGCAACCTCGTCGTCGTCTCGTTCTCGACGTCAGTGGCGAGCGTGTCACTGAAAGCCGGATCGCCGACAAAAAAATATCTCGGAGTACTGTGTGCACGTGACTACGAAGTCAATTGTACGCTTTCCTTTTGCGGGTTATCGAAGCGTTGTTGATATCTCCTGCCAAAAACTTTAAGACTCACTCGATCGACCAAACCCGTCCACCATCGCTCATTTCATCGCGCGGGAATGGCTAAAAACCCGAAAGTATTTGACATCAGAGGCCAAAGTCTCAAGCTGAACACCGCAGCTGACGTTGCGCCACTCATTGAAGGCGTCGACCCTGCACTGATTGAAGAGGTCCATCTGGGGGGTAACACCATCGGTATCGAAGCTGCGCAGGAGTTTGCAAAGTTTCTAGACAAGACACAGAACTTGAAGGTACTCCTCTCTTGGCCGCACACTCTTTTCTGCCCTCCTGATCATGCGATAGGTCGCAGACTTTGCAGATATCTTCACCGGTCGTCTCATCTCCGAGATTCCAGATGCGCTCAAGGCTCTGTGTGATGCCATTGAACCCAAATCAACACTCATAGAAATAAATCTCAGCGATAACGCCTTCGGCGTCCGCTCGGTTGAACCATTACGCAGCCTTCTCGAGAATAACCGGTTCGAAATTCTCCGTCTCAATAATAACGGTCTCGGCCCCGAGGCTGGGACTATGATTGCGAACTGGCTGAAGAAGTCAGCGGAGTTGAGTAAGGAGAAGGGTTTAACATCAAACCTGAAGACGGTCATCTGTGGTAGGAATAGGCTCGAGAGTGGATCTGCGCCAGCATGGGCGGATGCGTTCGCTGAACATGGCACTCTGGTGGAGGTCAGGCTTCCACAGAACGCCATCTGGTCCGATGGAATACGCGCACTCGCTGAAGGTTTATCCAAGTGCCTGAACCTTCGCTATCTCGATCTCCAGGACAATACATTCATCAAGGATGGATCAAAGGCAGCCGTTGACGCTTGGGCAGTCGCTCTGCCACGATTGTCCGCCCTAGAGACACTCGTCTTCTCGGACTGTGTATTAGCGGAGGAAGATGACGAGGAGATCCCCCTACTATTGCAAAAACTTGCAGAGGGATCAAATAAGAGCCTGGTCACTTTGGTGCTCCAGAATAACAACCTCAATGCGTCAACCTTCAAATTTTTCGCGAACTCGTTGGACTCCTTACCGAAGCTGAGAAGGCTAGAATTGCAATGGAATGATGTCGATGAAGACTCGGAAGGACACGTTGACGCGATCCGTCAAATCATGAAGATGCGGAGCGGAAAATTGTTTGCATATGAGGAGGAAGAGGAAGAAGAGGAAGGGGCGGAAGAAGGGGCAGAAGGCGGGAAAGGCGAGACAAATGAGACAAATGCACAAATACCACCCGAGGATGTTAAGAAGCTCGAAGGGGAAGTCGACACGCTTGCTGACATTATGAGCAAAGTCACCATCAATTGACTTTCTCAGCAAAGCAGGTTCAGTCTCGGAACGCTGTTCACGCTCACCATGAATTCAGTTCAAGTTGCCGGCTATATCAGTAAAGGACGTGTATACCAGTTGATCGCCAATCATGTCACAAACGGAAGATTGACATGTGCGGATATATTACCACACCTCACTATGGACGAGAGGGTAATTAGACGTCATCATAGAACTGTGCGAGTTGTTTCGTCTCAGCAAGAGAACTCATAAAACCAAAATAGATGGGCCAATCCACTCGGCTGACCGGCAAGAAAATCTTCCTGGATGCAACTTCGGAGCATCAAAATAAATTGTATATCAAGCTGTTGGGTACCGGGCAGCAGATACATCAGTACTAGTGACTGTCAACCGCCTTCGTCATCTTTTCGTCAAACCAGGGCTGAAGATTGTCCGAAAGCAGCCCAGTCATGCAATCAATACATAACCAGTCGTCCTTGTTCCAATTCTGGTACCGCTCGGATCGGATATCAAAGACTTCTTCAATGAACACGTGGTAAGGGATTGACCCGACCGCCTCGGCGAAAAGCACGAGCATTTCGAGCGGTCTTTTCCTCTCGAATGTCAAGAAACTCAACAAGCGCGGAGGGGGGAGAACTAGGACCATATATTCCCAATCTAAGAGGAGGATTAGACGCGGTCGACGAACGAGCTTCTGAAAACCAGCTCACTACAGCGACTCCATAATGAGTCTCTCCAGCCGGGCTGAGGATGTGACTGCCGACAATGACTACCTAGGGAAGATGGGTATGTATGTCACTCTCATTATAACGTGTAGCCTAAGCAAAGAACGTACAATGGATGGTTTCTAAGAAGAGATCGCTGAGTATGAAGCGCTGTCGAAAAGCCGACGTCGCTCCCCTGCCAGTGATGGATGCAATCTCTGTAGCATGGAACGCGTGGCTCATTGCGCGCCACATGCCACGCCAATGTGAATCGACGTAACCGGAATATGGCCGGTTTCCCATGAGTGTGTCCAGTGTGACTGCAGGACCACTCCAGACCACATAATCGTCGTCTTCTTCAATGTGGTGACCTTGGGAAGGAATGCAGATTACTCAACAGATAACGTCCTGACATTCGGGAGATACCTATCGCTCGTTTGCTTTGCTTAGCGAGTGCCCATTTGGCAAGATCCAAGAGGAAGCTGTGCACCTCGTCCACACCAATAAGTTCCTTTTCTCCCAGACTCAACAAAAACGTTATTTGTTTCGTGATCACTGAATGTTTGAGCTCTATGGCTTTGCTGCTGTATTCGGGTCTTTCATATGCCAATGTCGCTGGCCCGTACGCTGAAGCAAGCAACCAGAACCTATACACCGATTGCTGAAATCTCAGAGACTCGGCAGCTGTCAGTCGACTAGTTCTGGACCTCGGGTCCTTTTCCCTTTGTGAAAGTTATCACCCTGTTGCGCGTGGCACGAAACATGCTTACCTCCAGCTATAAATATCTTCAAGCTTCCGGACGGTGGCAGCATGGTCTCGCAGCAGGCGTACTTGCATCGGACTGATCATGAAGTCTTGGTCACTGTCCGCTTCCTGACGACGTTCATAAACCGACATTAAAGTATGGTTACCGCCGAGGCACCTGACTACACGCATTGCCTGTGGTAAAGCGGGACCGAATTGATTGTGCGCTACAGCACCAAGGATGGTGTTTTTCCGGGATTGAAAGACGGAATAGACAAACTTGGAGGAAAAAACGAAATCCCGCAGACTTTGGAAATCGTGCAGGGTTGTAAGGAGACAGTCCGTGGAATCAGCATCGAGCTGAAAGAGAGGCCCATGATTTGACATGACGGGTGGCAAGAAGTAGAACGTGGAAAATCCTCTGGTGTATACCGACAATCGGTAGAGTTGGTCCTCCGGACACGGCATCTTGAAGGCGTGCTGTTGACGTCCTTTTAACTTGTCTATAAATGTAATGAATCATGGTGATAGAATCAATTGGTTGATAACGCCGAGCCTGCTCGATCCCTGAAACGCTTGTTCGGGCCAGGGCCGGAAGGCCCGTCTGAGTCTCATCATATAAGCAGTCAGTACTGCCTGCTCCGTGAACTCACATCTTAGACTTGATCTGCAAACAGCTTCGACGTGAGAAAGAAATCGACGATTGGCGCTTTTCGGATGGATACATGTACAAGGTACCAACCGGATCGCAGCTACATGGCCGCCTGCAGTTCTCGGCAAGCTCGACAAAGACAGTGGGTGGAGAAAGAGCGGCATTACCTTGCCTTACAAACCATCCACCTCCCTTCGACCCCTTCCTTGGGTCGCAGATGGCCATCCCGGCACCTTTCCCGCACCCAATCGTCAAATCGTACAATGCTCGCTTCCGACCCAAAATTATCAAAGAACAGCCGCCTCCCCAGCCATATTTGGGTCTCGTCAGACGATGACAGTTCCCGGTACGCGTTTCGAACGACTCGCCAGGCCTCGCCCCGTGCTTTCAGCCGGAGCCGGGAAATGAGCATGTGTACGGCATTTTGAGGTAGATCACGCGACGTGCTTTCAGACGTGACCTCCGAGGATGGAGTCGAACGAGACGATTTAAGAAGGTGCTGCAATGCATTGGGGTGCGACAGCCTCTCGAACTGAACAAAATTTAAGGTGCGCAAGCTTCGAGCCAATGTGGAGATCCATAGGTAAGCGTCTGACGGTCGCTCCAGTAAGTTTGGGACAAGGTGTTTAATCTGTTCCAAGTAGGTTTGCTGAGAAGGAAAGGAGACGACGAGTTGGTGGAGAAGCGATATTAGGCAGGTGGTGGTGGTAAGACGGAACGGTTGTGAAACGGGAGTTGCAGCATGAAAGTCTGGCACGAGACGAGACAGAATGGACGTTGTTTGGACTGGGGAGTCAAAGAGGACCGACAAGTAAAGCGAGGTCTCGTAGACTAATTTAGTGGTTAAGAAATAAAGCCACGTCCGGCAGGTCAGACCAATTCACGGACCTTCCAGCGCAAAATCGTCCTTCCGACCAGACGCAAATAGGCCCTCGCGTAGTTTGCCTATATGCACAGATAGTCAATTCCACTGGTCCTCGTGAGCTTCTCGATCTCTTACGGAACAATATCAAGATGTTTTCCTGGACGTCCCTTTTCTTTTGAACTGACGTATTGATCTGGGACCTGTCAGGAGCACAAACTCCGTACACATCCCAGAAACTTTCAAGCTACATCTCGAACGATTCGTTGATATTGTAACGGCGGCTTGAGGAAGCTGCAACGTACTTTTCTCTCGATGAATGCTCTGAACTCCTCCTGCACGGTATACTCTTTTAGTCTAGGTAACTCAACATGGTCAGAACCAAGAGACGAGACAAGTGCGCTTACAAGTCACCACCTTTTTCAAGGCCGCTGCTACGGCTCACGGAGGCGATATATTCCATGGAACGATCATGACCGATATCTTTGGAGAGTTCACTCCCTCGTCGTTGACCTTGTCCGGCGTCGGCCGTTCCTCCGGCACGGGACTTCTGCGGAATGACGCGTCGACCTCGCCCTCGTGCCAGTGATGGCCCACGAGCCGATCTCATGTCAACCTCCGAGTCGAGATGTGTGGTGAAAGAAAGGCTGAAGTAAGTGTTGCCGATTTGGTACTGGAAATATTTACATAAGGTACTAAGAAATCACAACGTTCAAATAAGTAGAGCACACATGTGTTTTCATCTACACGAATTCTCGCCGTCTATGGTTACTCTAGCCATTGCCATCTGGCTTTACTCAATTCAACGTGTGCAATCATCATCGTATCATTAAATCCCCACTTCCTCTCAGAGCCATTCACCATTGAAAACCTTCAGATAGACAGTCTTGGCAACGTGGACAACACAAGCATAACCCACAATCGTGCCCAGCAGGTAGGTATAGAACATCGGTTCAGGAGGCGTCAGCTGTAAGGCCGAGTTGACTTTGGGAATGTACGGAATGGCCATCGATACACAGGCCATCCCAAAGGTCACGAGGACCACAGGGAGGGAGGCTCGCGATTGGATGAAAGGAATCTTGCTGGTCCGAAGGAACTGAATAATAAAGAGCTTTTTGTGAAGCATTAGAAGTTATACAAAGTGCACACCGAGTTTCATACCTGTGTCAGGGAACCCTCCAGAAACCAGTTTGTCTGCGCTAGTGGAACCAATGGGGAATTCAATGTACGGATCTTATAGTGGAACCTTGAAGAAAAGTCAGTTAAAAGCGGTCAAAGATGCATAATAACTTGCCAGTTGATGGAGAAGGTTATAATGTCGAACGGGCTTGAAAATGGGCCGAGACAGATCATGAACCGAATAATAGACCAGGCACTCCATGTCTTGGGGTATTCAAGATACTCGGGATCAACGTTGTCCCTGTCGGGAATAAGCCTACTATCTGAAGAGGAGGAAAGAAGGCAAACCAAGGAATCGATGCCTGAGAGAAGTCATAAAGCAAGTTCTGGGTCAGTAGCTGCAGCGGCAACATCGGCTGGTAAGGCAACCAGGCGGAAGCAACTAGAAATTCCGAGTGTCACGTCAAGAGCTTCGGTGAAACAAGAGAACGTACCCAGGACCGAGAAAACGTTTCCAAAGTTGGATGAGCAAGCCATCTTGATATACTTCACAGTATTCAGAAGCCTTTCACCTGCGTGAGTCTCATGGGCGAGCCAGTGCTGAAGGGAGTAACATACGTGATCCTCCCTTCCACCACACCACGCGCTACAACCCCAAGGCTCTTCTCTAATAAAATGACGTCCGCCGCCTCTTTGGCAATCTCGGTCCCTGAATCCACCGATATCCCAACGTCAGCACCACGAATAGCCAAAGCATCATTGACACCGTCTCCCAAGAAGGCAACAGCACGACCACTGCCACCTGCCCGTAGAGCCTTCACCACTTCCAGTTTCTGATACGGCGACAACTTTGCAAAGATAATGGCACGTTCGATTGTCTCTTTTTGGAGTTCGGGGTCCTTGGCAAGTTCAGCGAGCTGAGGTCCCGTAACGATCAAGTTGGATTCATTGACACATTCAGAAGCTGTTTCTGATGCCGCTTCTTCATCCTTGGGTATCCGTGAGGCCGTCTCCCTGTTGAGATTGAGAGAATTGAAAAGACCAAGGTCACGGGCAACTTTGGCAGCTACCACTGGGGAATCGCCTGTGAGAATTCGCACCTGGAGATCACAATGCTGAGTTCCACAGGACAGGGCCATCAATAAGAAGCGGGTTACACTACCTGGACATGAAGATTTCCAAGCTTCTGGATGGCCTCGGCAGCATCCGGCTTCAGTGGGTCCGACAAGGCGACGAAACCAACGAAGACTAAATCCTCTTCGTCCACGGCAGAGACACCCACACCTAACTTGACTAGCGCCTTGCGACAAGCGACGGCTACCAACCGCAGTCCATCTTCGTTCAGCCGTTTGGCAGTATTGAGGATTTCAAGGCGATCCACTTCTGTCAGTGCAGTGAACGAAGATGGCTCGAATCCGATACACTCTATCGAATTCGATAACTCTTCACCCTTCAGGACAGAAACACATCGTTCTAGCACCTCCTCTACGGCCCCCTTGGTTATGAACAATGCTTCTCCTACACGCGTAGAGTGGCCGCGAGCGAGGACCGAGAGCATGCGACGCGTCGAGTCGAATGGAACTTCCCCGAGTTTAAACCAACCGTCCAGTTGGGCATCAGTGGGAGATCGTTTCTCGTCTTCACCAATATAATCCAGAATAGCACGATCGATAGGGCTGCGAGATCCCGTTTGCAACAAGGAGTTAATATAGGACAACCTGACCGGGAGGTCCGACAGTTCACCCTCGGTATTAACAGACTTGGCCACACGAACGAGATCGGCTGTCAATGTGCCTGTCTTGTCGGAGCACAGAACGCTGACCGCACCCAAGTTCTGGATGGCATCGAAGCGCTTCACGATAACTTTCTGCCTGGCAATGCGGACAGCCGACAATGCCAAGTTGGCGGTCTTCGCAATTGCAGGTGAATAACCCACGGCTGGGAGAAACAAGGAGACAACTTACGACTATCATAGGAAGCATCTCTGGGGTAATCCCAACGGCGATCGCGATCGCGAACATCACTGCGTCTTTCCAGTTCTTGCTAACTGCTCCTTGAACAATAAAGACCGCTGGCGCCATGACCTGCGAGATCCAATCGCGTGTTGGCGCAAGATGAATGAACGAACCACATTTGGACTGACCGCCATGAAAGCCAAAAGGACGTAGCTGACTTTCCTGATGCCCATCTGAATGGTGTTTTCTGGTCGTTTCCTGTTAAGCTCCTCCGCAATGGCGGCCATGTATGTGTCCTTCCCAGTAGAGACCACGACCGCACGCCCGTTTCCGGCTGCAACCGATGTGCCAGCCAAACAGACATTGTGATTATCCAAGAGATGGAACGGTTCAGTCACCTCCGCGGGTGTAACGCGGACGACTTTGTCGATCGGCAGTATCTCCCCTGTGAGCGAGGCCTGTGTAACAGTGAGAGCCTCAGCAGAGATGACAATGCAGTCCCCTGGGAACACATCACCACCTGCAAAGGGGTTGGATTCGGGACGAAAAGTGAGTGTGAAAAGCATACTGGCAACAGCGACGACATCCCCAGGAACTACATGTCTCAGATCGATCTCGATCTCCTGAGGAACGAAGTTGACACGACGAATAACACGAACGCGTGTCACGATAGATTTGACCAATTTAAGTGCTTGGACCATGGATCTAATTTCTTGCCAGTACCTACGGGACGACAATGCATTCAGCACAGCGAAAAGACGGACATGAAGAGAAGCACCTTAATCCGGTGGAAGCAACTACCATGGCTATCATGACTACGAAGGTTGGCACGGAATCCGTCGCAATATTGACCAAGGCAAGGATCGTGAGCAGGATATTGAAGGGATTCCAAATTGCAGTCCATAAGATCGCCAAAGCGGCCAAAGGGCGTTCGTTGACCGGTGTGTTAAAACCATGGACACTGAGAATCTCAGCAGTGGTTTCCTCTAGCAATCCATCAGGACTCCAAGTAGGCTCGAGGCTGGATGGACGATCAGATAAGGCAATGACAAGAAATACCATACTCACTCGAACACTTGGCAGACCGGGACACGCGCGAGACGGGCGAGCTTCGCGGTGATCTCGGCCTCTTTTGTTTGAGACTTGGATATATCCGGACCGTGCCTCTCCGCTCGAAAGCGGGTAGGGACAAGTCCGGAGGCAAGAACGGCATCAAATGAAAAGCGCATGATATTGAACCTGCGTTTTGGGGCTTACACACCTCAGATCAACTTGGGTGGCGTTCGACAACTACGAAATACACACCTTTCTTTCTATGGAAAACGCGTTTACGGGTGGGTTACCTGCGGGGGCGAGCAGACTGGAGGCCAGTTAGAAAAAGGACACGACATGACGACAGGGAGCGACGAACAAAGACGTAGGTGCAAGCGTACAAAAACTCCCATCTGTTGGATAGCGTATTGGGGAAAGTGAGGAGGAAGTCGAGGTTTTATAGGGTTGAAATTTTTCGGATCTCCGACATGACAGGCCCGGAAGGCCGCATACACAGCTGAAGTGTGTTCATGTTGGCTAAAATTGCTATTGGTTATGACACATATCGATTCATGAGATTGATACATATACCATAATGATATTTTCGTTGATTGGCGACTCTTGCAAAAACAGTGTAAGGCAACGTCCATGGTATGAGCACAGCCCGACGTGCTCGCTACTGCCGCGTGTTACTGGGAAAAAAAGTCGCACCACATACAACCCGATGTTGACCCGATGGGAGTTTGCTTACCAGTACGCAAGGGTCAGGCACACTGGTGATAAAACGAGTAGTTCTTACCGCGGTTTCCGTCGCCATTCAAGTTGACATTGACAACTATATCGCATACTACATGTTTTGATCTGCCCCGATTTAACCTAGGTGGGCCAGTGAGAAAGAGTAGCGTGCCGTGAGACAACACAAGTCGGGATCGGAAACGGGGAACTTGAGGTTGATCGAGATCACACGGAATCGAGCGACGCACTACGTGCGAGTGGGAACCCGCTTGTAAGTAGTGGCACCAGGTAAGTTCGGACATGAAATCAGCGTCTTCCAAGGGTCGTCGGGTGCCCCACCACAGACATTTTAAATTGTTCTTGCCTCTAATTTCTTGCGTTGCAAAGTCAGCACGCCATTCTCGCCTGAACCATCCTCCTATAATGGACGGATATGAACCTCCAGCCGTACCGGTGACCATTAATCACTACTCTGACCAAGGCTGTTGTTATCTTGATCTACGACACATTTGGGCAAGAAGTTGTTGCCAACACACCCAAACCGAATAGCATGCATGATGCATCCTCATGCTAACGCGCATCGACCAGTGCACGGTTCTCCACTTCCGCCCTTCCAACGGCAGTTGCGTTTGAAGTCGGAAAGAAATGACCGTACGATCACACCTGCTACAATATCAATCTAAGCACATGCACGAGTCTCGGCTCTGGAACACCTTCTCCCTGCATGCCCCCGTTTCTGAACGCCGCCTTCAAAGTTTCTTTTGTAGGACAGGCGGGACCCCTTCCACTATCTCTTTCTTCTCCAGATGCTCATTTTTCCCTTGCGTTTCTCCTGTACCAGAATTAGACAAGGCCTCTGGCGTGTCTTTGGAAATCACGAGCGACTTCTCGATGTCCCTCGTGATGCGATCCAACTCCTCACCAACCTTCGTTTTCGTTTCCGGCACGACCAACTTTTCCTTGTCGTCAACCTCCACACTCTCTGCAGTTTCTGCCCATGCTTTCTCGAGCGCCTCCTCCCACCCAAGCTCACGACAAAGCTCCCGAACGATGTCGTCGCACTTCCCTAGCAGAACAACGTCGTCTTGCCTGTCAAAAAGTCCTACCTCCTCCAAGTTGATCAGGACACGAGCACAGTCATCTGGCACGAGATCCACAAGTGATGCAAATGGGTGGACGGTCAGCGATGTTCCGATCACTATTAATAGGTCAGCATGTCGTAACAAGGGAATGGATACGTGAAACCGCGGAGGGAGCTGGCCAACTAGTAGTCAGCCCGGAACCCGCCATGATTAAAGCAAATGATGCATACAGCCTCCCCAAAGAACACGATATCTGGCTTGATCAACCCATTACAATGCTCGCATCGTGGTATCGTAGAGTCCTTGACGGCCTTCTTGATCTTTTCCTCGTCGAACGGGCGCTTGCAGTCGATGCATCGCTGGGTAGCGAAGCTTCCGTGAGCTTCAATGATCTTCTTCTCTGGGACTCCCGCTCTCCGCTCGAGTGTATCAATGTTCTGAGTGAAGCAAGTGTGGAGAAGGTTGTGTGCATGCAATACTTTGATAAAGGAGTGAGTGATGGTTGGTCGATAGCGACCAGGATAAAGCTCCTTTGCAAGTGTATAAACTTGGCGATGGATAATTGCCGCGTGAGGCGGACGGTGAGTGTTCAGAGAACGGTCAACCACTCACAAGGCACTGGATTCTTTCGGAAAAAGTCTATCTGGAACACTGCCTCTGGGTATGGCAAATTAAGCCGAGCCAAGTTGGCCTGGAACGAGTTGGCCGGTCAGCAAGGGACTCATCACAGGGTCCTTGCATACATGAGAAAGCACTCACGTATAAACCTGTTGAAGTTGAAACGATTAACCGAACTGACAAATCAAGGTGATATACTGGCAAAGCTACCCACCCGTCTCTGGTGACCTGAAGTCAGGAATGCCCGCAGAAGTGCTGACCCCTGCCCAATCCTGAGTCGGTCGCTGTCGATCGGCATATATAAAGACGCTTACCGGCGCCTAACTGCACACACCCCAAGCTGCATTAAACCACTGCGGGCTGAACACATGAAACATGATAGAATCACCATGAGAAAGACGTTCTGACAGCTATCGGATTGCATGTATTCGGAAAGTGATTGAATGTCATTTGCCGCTAGAACCTTCGGACCCCGGGAGGCGTCGCGGGAGTGGAAGGGACGCAGAAAGTTCATATTGAGGTGTTTGAACGATTATCGAGGCCAGGTAAGGGTAGTAGGCACTCGTCAGTGGTGGAGGACTTGATACTTTAAGGTGCTTCTCTAAGTCGTAGTAGAAGCTGACAAGCTATGCTTGATACTCCGGATGCTTCCGCCCTGCTCTGCCCCCCCAATAATTGCCAATTTGACCCTCACGAACCCCTCGTGCATTTGCCACTGATCGTATTTAGTGATGTAACGATCACACCGGTGATCGTGATTTGCCACACCACTGCCACTGCGAGTCCGAGTCATTCCATACTAGTAGTACAAATGGGGTTGCTGTGATTACCACTTCATGGTCCATGGACCACGGATCGAGTAACCACCTGAGCGAAAGGGGCGGGAAACTACTGTATGCAGAACTGACTCGACAGATCCACCCATGTCATCTGAACACCTGGAGATCAAAGTCCGTATCATCAGATCCATCCTGACGACTGTTAGCTCATGGAGATGGCAGAGATATGATATATGACGGCCCGAACATATACGCTGTCAGCGAGTTTGCGATCCTCGGAGAAATGAGGAGAAGACGGAGACTTCTCGTTTGTCCGATTCACTGAGTCATTCGTCTCACTTGGCACCGGCACAATTGGACTGTGGATCATTAACATTGCGAATGAGCGAATCCTCTCGTCAAATCGTCCAGAGAAACTCGCGTATGCAGTTTCAAGTTTGCCACTGATCAAGTCTCTTGCGTAAGAGCGATAAAAACAGTCACAACCGCTGAGATCCTTGCTCTTGCGGAAGCTCTACGATCTGTTCGAATCCAGGATACTCGGGAAGGTTGAGTTGAAACTTTTCCTCCATCAACCTGCAATCGGTGTTAGAATCCTGTCAGGAGGCAGCCAACAACTAAGAGCTAACCTCGGAACAAATCTTCCTCCAAGGAAGTGCCTTCCTTTGAAGGATCGCACTCCTTCCTTTGGCGCGGTCAAACTGACCAACACGTCAGGCATAACACTGAGCCCCTCCACATCACCCTTTTCGACATCCCACCCGCTAGGAATGTCTACCGACACTATGGGCTTCTTTGAGGACGAAATGAGTGGTAGGACCTCATCGAAAGGAGCGCGGACAGGTCCTTTGAACGAGAACCCAAAGATGGCATCCAAGATGACGTCGGACGATGAAAGCGTGGAACGCAGCACGTCCATTGTAGTGTCAGGGGGCAAAGATCTTATCTTCATGTTATCGCATTGCTTGTGTAGTCGCTGTGCCAGTGATGATCAGTTTAGAGCAGGACCAAACATAGACCGAGAGTAGTGACCTTGTAAATATCCTTTGACCCTGGCTGGTGAGTTGTGCATTAGTCAGATGTGCCACCTCTGAGTCCTATTCGCGATGTATAGGAACAAATACCTTTGGCATATAGATCACGGGATCGTAGCCGAACATACCTATGAGGCACGATGACCGTCAACCTCGTCATCGATTAGACAACGGTGGACGAACCGAGGTGCCTTGCCGCCACCAACCCATCCCCACCTTGATTGCCAGGCCCACAGCAAACGAGAACTTTTCGGAACTTATCCCTATTGTAGACTCTTGCAAGTGTTTGAGCACATGCGAGTCCGGCCAGTTCCATCAACTTCAATCATTAACACTCAAGCTCAGTTCTAATCGAGCATCAGCAACGTGAGCGATCCTTTACCTGGTCGATACTGAATGCACCCGACGCATTCATCAGTTCCTCGTCAATCTGAGCTGTCACATCATCAGCAAACCAGCACTTTTTGACCATTTTCCCACACAATGTCTTTGCACACCACACAATCAGATTTTCAGTTTTGCTCTCAGAAATTTGCACAGAGACTAGAATATATATAA